>CAWUFJ010000003.1:711050-794871 GCA_963921375.1 Tiliacea citrago
CGGGCCGACATGTTCTTCATGGACTTCCAAGATGTGAAGCGGCTCGGCTTCTCGCGTCAGTCGTGGATCATGCTGACGGGCTCAGACCGGCCCTTCTTCGACTCCTGCGATGACCCCGCTGTCGACCGCGACCCGGCCATGACGCAACTCATGCAGCAGCGCCAGCAGTGGCAGCAAACGATGCTGACGATGATGCCGCCGTGGATGCAGCAGCAGCAGATGACCATGATGGGGCAGATGGGTGGTGGCGCTGCGCAGATGGGCATGCTCCCGCCTCACATGCAGCAGCACCAGCAGCAGATGATGATGATGATGGGGCAGAACGGGGCCGTCGCCACGGCAGGCGGCAGGGGCGGCAGTCCAACGGCCGGCCCGCCCTCCTCGTTGCAGGGGCTGCCGCCGGCGCAAGCGGACTACCCGGTGGAGGACACCGGCGAGTCGAAGTCCCACCAGCGCCGCCGACACCGCAGCACGCACGACCACCGCCATGCCGATCCCTTCAGTCGGGGCGGCACCGATGGAGCAGACCTCGCTCGTGCTCGGGGCGGCCGCGGGTGGGAAGGAGAACTCGACTGGGCACCGCTACCGCCGCCGCAGTCGCAGCCGCAGTCAGAGCAAGGCCGCCTTCGATAACGGCGCGGCAGCCGCAGGGGACGTGGCGGTGCCAACCCCCACGACGGGCGGTGAGGGCGGTGCGTTCCGACCGCGCCACAGGCGGCGCAGCCGCAGCAAGGAGGCGGTGCCGGTGGGGGCGTCGCCGCTGCCGCAGGAAGCCGCCGGCGGGGAGGGTGGCACGGGCCGCCACCACGGGGGCAGCCGGAGCCGAAGCAGGGGTGCTGGGGAGACGCGAGTGCGTCGGGGGTGGGCGGCAACAACCCGGCTGACACCGCACACCGCCATCACCGTCGCCATAGTAGAAGTCGGGAGAAGAGCCAAAGTAAGAACGCGCCAGGCAATGGCGGGGCGGCGGCAGACCTGGACGCGCTGATGAAGCTGTAGCGCCTCCTTCTCTTTCTCTCTGGCTCTCTCTTTCACTCCCTAGCCCGGGTGACGTTTTTTTTTTCTCCTTTTCCTGCTCTGCCAGGATGCATAGAGCTGTGCCACGCGTATCTTGGTTGTTCTTTACGGCCCATTCTTCCTTACAGAGGTGCCTCTGTACCATCGATCGAGTCCCGGCCCTGCTGTCGTGTGTGGTACAACGACGCCGTGCCCTCCCTTTCCCTCCCCCCTTTCTTCGCCTTCCCTTCGCCTTCCTTGTGTTTACGTTTGCCTTGCTGCTGTTCTTGTTGTCATTGATGCGCCACCACTCCTTCACCTCCTTCGCTGATGGACCCCCCCCCCCCCCCACCCCCCCTACGCGTCGTGTGTTCGCCCGCGCATGCGTGTGTGTGTGTGTGGATGTGTATGTATGTATGTGCCATGGATGCACGGTGTCGTTGTGCTCCTGTCCGCGCCTTCCATTTAGAAGAGGAGGAGAATGCCGGGGACGCGGTCTGGCTGAGCTGCGATCTCCTACCCCTTTCCTCCATTTCTCTCTCTCTCTTCCTTCCTGCTCGCGCGTCTCGTGTCGGCCTCCGTGTTCAATGGTTCGCCGCCGTGTAGGATGGCCTGTGGCCAAGGGGAAGAGGCTTGAATAGAAGACACACACACACAACCACACATCGTCACGCACGTGAAGGGTGAGGGGGCGGCGGAGCGGGGGGGGGCGGGGGGCGGGGGGTGACACACAGCCGCGAAGCCGTCGTGTCCTTCTCGTCCCCCCTTACCCCACTCCATCCGGAACAAAATCACGGCGTGATCTGCAGATAGTTACGATCCGTGGAGCCGCACACACACGTATACGTCGACTCCGATCTGTGTCTCTCTCTATGTGTGTGTGTGTGTGTGTGTGTGTCGTTGACGTTGTTGTTGTTGTTGTGTGGAGCACAAGTGCGTTGTTAACATGTTCAGCTTTGATCCTTCTTTTTCTTTCCTTTCGGGCTCCCCCTCCCCCCTCCCCCCCTCTTTCTCTTTCTCTCTCTGCCTTGTTGCGCCGAGACGTGCGCTAGTCTCACTGCCCTCGCCGTGCCCCCTTCCCACTCCCCCCCCCCCCCACTCCCCCCCCCCACTCCCCATGCATCGTGTCGCTTCTCTTAGTCTCGCGCTCTGGTGACTCCACGCACCCTCTGCGCCCGTGTACATGTCCTGAGCATAGAACACCGTGTGGTGTGGTAAGCGCGTGTTGCTTGATTGTGTACGTGTGTGTGTGTACGTGTGTACGTGTGTGTGTGGTGTGTGTGTGTGCACGTGTGTGTCAAGTGCTACGTGGGTCTGCTGCGGTGGTGAGTTGTGAGTTGTGATGAGGAAGAGAAGCACCAAGGACGGAGGAAAGACGCTCACATGCAGAGACCCAACGCGGGTGCCCTGCACTACAGCACCGCCTTCTTTGAAGTCTCACTCCCCCCTTCCTCCCCCCACCACCTCGATGCACAGATACACATCCACACACACACACAGACTCGCAAGTGCGCACGCGCCCGCCTGCATACCTGTCGCTTACGGTACGTGCTGAGGTACCACCACCCATCCCCCCCACGCAACAACCCATCATCATCACCAACACCATCACGCACCCATCTGCACTCCTCTATCAGACAACTCTAATGATGGGAAAGTCGGTCTGCCGTGGTGCTCCCTTCCTCCGTCGCTCTCTGTCGCTGTTGTTGTCCGTACGCCCTCCCTGCCTCCCCCTCTCTTTCCTCTCTACCCCGTGTGACAACGCCATCAGATCTTCAAAGAAGAAAAAGAAGATACGAAGAACCGCAGATCTTGACCTCCTCTATGTCTCACGGGCTGAACAGGCGGGACGGGGAAGAAGGGGAGGGGGGGGGGAAGTAGGGCATCGGGCGGATGCGTGAGTGGCGCGAGATGGGAGCGCCAAGGCTGCCCCCCCCCCCCCCCCCACACGTGGCACCTCCAGTCCCGCAAACAAGGGTGCTGATGTGTCAGCCCACCGAGCAGCCGCCTCCGTCTCCACTCAACGTTGCAGTCGATGGAAGCATCTTTTGATACCTCGCATCGGCTGCGCAACGACACGCGGGAGAGAAAGAGAGAGGAGAAGATGCGGAAAGGCAATGGCTCCTTCTCTCCCTCCCTCCCTCTGTGTCGAATTGTGTTTGTGTGTGTTTCCCTGATCCCGTGTGTCGATCTTTCTTCCGCGACATCTGCCTCCCACCCCCTCCTTCTCCCTGTGTCTCTCTCCTCATCCCCTTACTGCCTCCAAAACAGGTCAGTTCACACACATACACATACACATACACATACACACGGTCGCGAAAGCACGCGTTGTGCCGATCACACACGCCGTGTTACGCCGTGTACAGCTGGCGGGACATCAGCACAACCTGAGTCTACATTCCTCCTAGACACCCACGCACACACAGAGGGGGAGAGAGAGAGACATCATTAGACGTATCTCAAGCGTTTGCCTGATCGTTGTGGTGCTTGCATCAGCATGTCCGAGAGCGCTGCACCGGGCCAGCAGTGGCGCGTGTACGTCGGGGATGAGCTCATCGACGGAGCATCGGTCGCGTCAACCTCCATCGGTTCACCACAGGAGGCGCGACGACGTCTGCTGGACGCCGCCTTCGCCCGCCGCGCGCGCTTCACACTCGAGCACCTGCCGGCCCGCATTCGCCAGCAGCCGTCCGCGGCCCCCTCTCCTGTTCTGCGCTGGCTGCTGCTGCACGCAAACGAATCCCCCACACAAGCCCGGACCACTGACGCAACATCCGCAGCAGCAGCATCAGTCGCAGCGTCACAGCCCCACGCACAAGCTCCGCCGTCGTCATCGACGGCAACGCCATCCACACCAGCGATGCTCGCTGCCCCGTCCACCACCGCCACAGGAGCGGTGTCAGCCCTCGCGCGGCGCGGCGTTGGACCGAAGGACCCGCTGATGGACCGACTCCGTAAGAAGCAGCAGCAGCAGCAACAACAGGCTGCGGCTGCCACGACTGCCGCGACGACGCCAGCGCCATCGGCAGCGCCGACCTCGCGTTTCACAGGCACACGCACCTCCGATGCGGCTCCGCTCCGCTCGGCCCCTATCGGCAGCTCGCACTGGTCGCAGTACGGCTTCTCGGCTATGACGGCGATGAGCTGGCGCGTCTTCCGGCAGCAGCTCGGCATTACAATAGAACTGGTGGCCCCCAGCACCGCCACCACCACAACCGCCTTGACGACGACGGCCGACACGAGCCATGCGGCACCTGCAGGCTCGGCAGCCGCGGCAGCGCCACTGAAGACCGCCATGCCAGCCGCGGAGTCACTTCCGGCGATCCGGTGCTGGGAGGAAGCCCAGCTGCCACTCTCGCTGGGCCGCTGCGTCACCCACGCGTACGCGCTGCCAACCGCCGTGCAGGCGCAGTGCGTGCCACTGGCCCTGCTGCCGCGGCATGCCCCAGCTCGGCCGTCCTCTGTATCCACGGGCATCCCCGCATCCGCGTCCACGGGTGGAACTGCAGGGTCCGGAGCAGGTGGTGCTGCAGCGGCGGCCGCCGTGCTCGGCATGGACGTGCTCGCGGTTGCCGAGACGGGCAGCGGTAAGACGGCTGCGTACCTCGTGCCGCTGCTCTACCACGTGCTGTGCCGTGCGCCGAAGCTGCTCGGGCACCCCGACCGCATCTCGCTTGGTCCGCTGAGTGCCGTGATTGTGCCGACGCGTGAGCTGGCGGAGCAAGTGACGGCGTCTCTGCTGCAGCTCTGCGGACAGGCCGCTGGTGCCGCTGGTGGTGCTGGTGATGCGAGCGGCCGGCTCACACCTGCCTTGATCGGAAGCTGGGAGTCACAGGAGATGTCCGATGCGCAGGAGGGCAGCGGCGCGTCTGCGTCACCCTCGCAACCCGCGGCATCGCGCAACCTGCTCAGCGAGCTTCGCGTCGTCAAGATTGTTGGTGGTGAGAGCCGCGAGGCGCAGTACGCGGCGCTCGCGAATGGCGCGCACTGCGTCGTGGGCACCGTGGGGCAGCTGCAGACGCTGCTGGAGGATCGCCTGCTGTCGCTGGGCAACACACAGTTCGTTGTCATGGATGAGGCCGACCGCATGATCGACGAGCAGCAGGAGGAGCGGCTCGTGGCGGTGCTCGAGCGCTGCCCGCACCCGCGGCAAACGGTGATGTTCACGGCCACGTTGAGCAGCGCGTGTGCGGCCGTGGCGAAGCGTTACCTCGCACCGTCGGGCTACTATCTTGTACGCACCCCGTACCGCTGTGCGTCGATCCGGCAGTCCTTTGAACTTGTCCCCGACAGCGCCGTCACCACCGACGCCTCTGAAGACGCCGTGGCTGACGCGATGCGGGGGGCTACACGGCAGCAGCAGCAGCAGCAGCGGCGCGGTCGCGCCGAAGAGACCGGGTCTGCCCCGTCGCAGCAACAGCAGCGTCAGCGACGTCGGCTGCATCCGCTGATTCACTCGCAGAAGTTTGCGCGCCTCGTGACGTGGCTCGTGTACGCAACGGGGCCGATCATTGTCTTCGCCAACGCCAAGGCCACCTGCGATGTCTTGTGGGAGGAGCTGCGCGCTGAGGCGGAGCATCTTGATGCGCAGCAGGAGTACTACACCATCGCCGACCTCGTCGGACCGCCACCGGATGGCTTGACGTTCCGCGAGAAGGGCCCCCTCTGCAACATGAGCCCGCTTCCCACGTCGCCATCGGCACCCAGCTCTGGAGCATCACCGTCCGCGTCGCGTCGCACACCAACCCTCTCCAACTTAACCTCTGTCGCGGTCGTGCACGCGGAGCTCTCGCAGACGGAGCGGCGCACCCTCGTCGGCCAGTTCCAGCGCCGTCAGCGGCAGGTACTCATCACAACGGACCTCCTCGCGCGCGGCCTCGACGTGGCCGGGGTGACGCTCGTGTTCAACTACGATGTGCCGTGGACGTCTGCGAGTGGGTCGCCTGCGGACGCGGTGACGTTGTACATTCATCGAATAGGTCGCACGGGCCGCGCCGGGTCTACGGGCGTGGCCGTGACGCTCGTGACGCTGCCGGCTGCGACGGTGCAGCGTGCTGAGGAGGTTGCCCGGGACGAGGGTACGAGTACTGGTGTTGGTGGTGGCGGAGGCACGACAGCGGCGGCGGGGCAGCCCTTCGCGTTGACGTCCTCCGAGTCGAGACGCGGCGGCGGCGGCGGCGGGGACGACGACGACGGCGACGAAGCGCTTGCGGAGCTTTTCGACGGCGACACGCGCAGCGTGTGGATGGCGGGGGCTGCGGCTGCTGCGTCCGAGGATGGGGGGACACGGCGGCGGCGACGAGGTCGTGACGAGGACGACGAAGGCGATGGAAGTGCTGATGAGGGGAACGATGACAGCAGCGACGCGGAAGTGGACGACGACCGCGGAGAAGCGGAGGGCTCGCACGTGAACGGCAACGGCAACCGCGCCCCACGGAAGAAGCGGAGGACGAAGGGGGAGGAGGGCGGCCGTAAGGCGGCAGCCACCTTCGCGAGTGACGCAGCCGTGCTGCGGCCGTTGTGGTCCTTCCTGGTCGAGTGTGCAGAGGGAGAAGGTTGTCGGGACGGGGCTGCGGCGCTGCGGCGTGGCACGTACGCGAAGATCAGCATGCCGCCTTCCCTGGCCTGCATCATGGCGCAACTCGCCGCCACCTCGCAGTACGGCCGTATCACACTGTGAGGAAAATCAGCGAAGGCATCCTTGCGTGTCTATCTGTCTCTCTGTGTATGTGTATGCGGCCCTCGCGAGGCCCCACTCCTCCTTGAGCGAGCGGAACACCAGCACCGTGACAACAACAACAGCAACCCAAAGAGACTCTGACAGCGATCGCGAGCAGCGACCGTGTCCTTCCGTGACGGAGTTCTGGTGTCGAGCAGGACACGTGTGTCGTTCCTTGTGTTCCATCTCCCCCTCTCTCTCGAGGCGGTGCTCAGTCGAGTCAAGTGCACCCGATACATGTGTGTGTGTGTGTGTGTGTGTGTGTGTGTGGACCGGGCTGGATGGGGACAAAGCCTATTGCCTCCCGGCCCTCACTTTGTCTCTCTTCTTCTCCCCCCCCTCCAACTACTCCCTCGACCTCTCTCCACCTGCCACGCCGCTTCCCTCGCCCTCGCGGCCCACCCCCACCCCCTTCCCTCCCCCCCCCTACGCACTCGGCATGCCGACGCACCACATCCATCAACACAAAGAAAAAAACTCATTGTTTTTTTCTTTCCGATTGTTGTTGTTGTAGCGCGCTGTGATTTGTAGTCTCTCTTGGTTTACGGGTGCTCGCCGCAGTGTCTCCCTCCCCCCCCCCACACACACACACACCGCACCGCGTCGTCTGCCGCCCACCCCCCATTCTCCCCTTCCACCCTTCCACTCTTGGCCCCCCGAGCATCGTGGCCTCCAAGCAAAAGCGACCAACCTTTGAGCCAGCCAACAACACATCAACAGCAACATCACGCAGTAGCGAACACACACACGCCAATACACGCAGAACGATTCTGCAGCGCACGACAATGCTGCTGCGACACTTTGACAGCGTGGAGGAGCGCACGGACTACGTTCTGCAGCGCGTGCGTGATGACGTGCGACGCCGCGATGCGCTGCTGGGGGACATTCGGCACGCCGTGCACGCCGAGGGCGAGCTCCACGCCGCCCTGCAGGACATCAGCCACGTGCACTACCGCCTCATGCCCCAGTACGTCCACCGCAGCGCCGCCCTCGCACGCACGGTGGCCGCAAACGCATCCCTCGCGGAGCGCAGCTCCAAGCGGGTGCGACGGCTCGATGCGCTGCTGCAGCGTGTGCAGGAGACGAGCGCCATCGTGGATGCCATGAAGGCGATGGAGGGTGACGTGGCGCAGGTGTCCGCAGTGCTGGAGTCGGGAGACATCGAGAAGACGGTCCAGGTGCTGCACTCGTACGAGGCAGCGCAGCGCGTGCTGACCTCAGCGTCGCCCGGCGCTGCTGCTGCCGCTGCTGCTGCGGCGGCGCCGGTGAAGTCCCCTGGCGATGCCGACCCGACAGCCAAGCCAGCTACGGAGGCGGTGCTCGTGAGTGACGTGATGCGCAACGCCCGTGAGAAGGTGCAGGCGCGCCTGCTGTCTATGATGGAGGAGGCGGTGCAGGTGAACGACAAGCTCAAGATCATGAAGCTGACGCGGCTGCTGGCCGAGCTTGGAGACACGGCGATGGCGGCGCGGCTCTACGGGGACTGGATTGCCAACCACACCATCGCCGCGCTCGCGAAGCTCATCGACGCAGAGATGCGAAAGATGGACGACCCAGCGAAGGTCGCCATGACCCACCTCGCGCTCGTCTCGCAGTGCCTCGACACCGTCGCCGCCGCCTTCGAGAGCGACGAGGAGTTCACGCGAGACGCCTTCGGCCCGCAGGGGCCGCTGACGCTGCTGGCCGAGCTGCACAGTCGCGCAACGGCGCGGTGCGTGCCGGTGCTGAGCGACTTCATCGAGCGACGCAAGAATGTCCTGGCACAGCTGGAGAAGCACGCAGCAACATCGTCGTCGCCGTCACCGTCAGCTGCGATCTCGGGTGGTGGGGCGGATGGCCGCTCGAGCCCCGCCGGCGCCTCGCGTGTGGCCTCGCCCGCTCCGGCGTCGCAGGCGAACGCGAGTGCGAACGCGGTTGTGGCGAGCGCACGTCGTGCGGACCAGATCCTCGAAGAGATCAGCCACATGGTCTCGTGCGGCCACATCTACCTCGCGTTTGTCGAGCGGAAGCAGTCGGACTACGAGAAGCGTTTTAAGGCCGCTGCAGCTGCGGCGGCGGCGGCGGCGGCAGCGGCGTCGGGTGTGGACGGCGCACGCGGTGACGGGTCCGTCGATGCCGCGTCTTCCTCCTCCATGGCCGCCGCCGCGGCAGCAGCAGCAGTGGTGGCGGGCAACAGCTCTGACAACCTCTGGCGCACACGGGACAACGCGCTGCTCAACGCGATGCAGGACATTCTTGCATTCTACGTGCCGCTGCAGAACGCGTACTTCACGATTGCCTACGATCAAGCGATCGACCTGCAGCTGCGTGCGATTCGGGATGCGGCGATGGAGGCGGCAGCCGCGGCAGCTCGTGCGGGTGGTGGCTCACGTGGCGCGGGCGGAGGTGGTGCGCAGGGGAGACGTGGTGGTGGCGTGCAGGGCGGTGGCCCGGTGGCAGCCAACGCGGCCGCCGCGACGAGTTTCATGAGCGGCCTACAGAACATCTACTCCGTCGCGGCCAGCAGCGCCGACGAGCTGATCAGCGCCGTTGGTGTCGGTGCCGGTGGCGTGAACGCGTCGTCCTCGGGTGCGGCTGCGGCGGAGGCGGCGGAGCTCGCGTCCTTCTGGTACTTCACCCACAACGGTCAGGTCACGCTGCCCGATGACGTATTCTTCGTACTCCGCATGGCGCTGCACCGCGCTGCCAACACGAAGTCCGCGCAGATCTGCTCCGCCGTGGTGATGTCCGCCATCGACGTCGTACAGTCCCGCTTGCTGCCCGAGATCGAAACTCACACGGCTATCGCGGCGGGCCCACGCAGCGGCAGTGGTGGCCGTGGTGCTGGTGGCGCACCGAGCCACAACGGCACTGGCGCCCGCCGGCGTCCGGCCTCGCACGGCGGCTTCCTCACGCCCGACGAGCTGCACTGGACCGGTGCCGGCCAACAGTGTGCGACGTACCTGCAGCGCATGGCTGACGAGCTGCAGCAGCTGAGCGAGGCGACCTTCTCCTCGAACCCGCGTGATGTGGCGCGCTTTCGCGAGCTGGCGAGCAACATGCGGGTGCTCGGCAAGACGCTGCAGGACAAGCAGATCCCGTCGTGGCTGGAGGCGTTTTCCGAGGCGTGCTGTGACAGCGTGCTGCCGCCACACATGGAGCGCTTCGCCGCAGTCTCGTACGACATGAAGGAGGAGGTGTATTGCCACTACGAGCTGAACGATGTGTGGGTGCAGGCCTGTCTGGTCGACCTCGGAGCAGGTCTGCAGTACCTGCATCAGCACCTCGCCGATCCGAAGTTATTTGACGTGCTGCTCGCGGCCATGGCTCGGCGGACGGCCAAGGCAACGAGTGGGGTGCTGCTGCGCAAGCGCTTCAGCTTGTTCGGTGCCCTGCAGGTGGACAAAGACGTTCGCGCGTTACGGGCCTTCTTTGTGGAGCGGGCGCTGAACGACTTGACGCCGATTCGTGAAGCCTTCGCTGCGCTGAGCTTGATGGCGACGCTGCTGCTGTCGGACAAGCCCGCAGACGCGCTGGAGGAGGCGGCCAACACGGCGTTGACGTCCGAGGAGAAGAAGAAGGTGCTTCTTACCCGTGTCGAGTTCCGCAAGGAGACGGTAACGGCCCTGCCGCTGTGAAAGACCCGATCGCTCCGTGAGTCTCTCTGTGTGTGTTGAGGTGTGCGTATGCTTGTGTGTTGGCTCACCCTGTGCTTTGTCAACATTACCTTCACGTCGTGTTTGTCTAATGTTCCAGACGCCAAGACGTCGCCGCCACACCCTTCCCCTATACATATCTATATATCTACTGGTGCTCTCCTCGTTGCTGCATGAGCCTCGTGCACGGCACAAAGCACGCCGCTTCTCGCTGAATGCTCACGCATCATCGCGCGTCCGCCTACTCCAGCTACCACCGCCCCTTCGTCTTATGAGTTGATCTACTTTCCCCTTCCCCCCCCCCCTTCCCCCCCCCCCACCACCACCACCTCTCAGCCTAGCCTTCCATCTATCTCTCTCTCTCTCTATAGCTATCCATCTCATAGGTGTGTGTGTGTGTGTGTGTGTGTGCTCTCCTTTTCTCTTTCTCTCCCTCCCTCTGTGTGTGTGTGTGTGTGTGTGTGTGTGTGTGTGTGTGTGTGTGTGTGTGTGTGTGTGTGTGTGTGTGTGTGTGTGTGTGTGTGTGTGTGTGTGTGTGTGTGTGTGTGTGTGTGTGCTCTCCTTTTCTCGCTGTCGTGTCGCGCCTGTCGTCAGCTCAGCGGTGAGCGCGTAAACGACGACGAAACACAAAATCCACACATCAGCAGACGCGCACAGCCACCCCCACCCCCCTCCCCTCGAGGAGCTTTGAACAACGCTCGTACGGAATACACACACACACACCTGCAGAGACTGAGTGAAGGCCCCCTTCTCTCTCTCTCTGTGTGAGGATGCAGCGTCCAACACCGCCGCCGTCGGCAGTTCGCTCAGGCAGCAGCCTCAGCGGGACGCCCTCCACCTCCATTCTCCCCCCACCACGGGCAGACGCCGAGGAGGACTCCGAAACGGACGACTTCACCGGTGCTGACGAGCACGGCGGGGTCGGCTTCGAAAGCGGCACCGTCACCGTCTTCCAGAAAACCACCACAGCATCAGACCCCGCCGCATACGCGCAGCCGGCCGTGCTCGGCGATGCCCCGGTGCTGCCAGACGTGGTGCCGTACACGTCGTCCTACCCCGCGGTGACCAGCAGTGCCGGTTTGCTTGGGGACGGCCAGAGCATGTTTACTTCTCCGGTCTCTGCCACTGCTCTGGGCGCGTCGCTCGTGCCGGAGGGGCTGGACGTCCCCCTGCAAGCGCCGCGGCTGCGCGTCCCGGCGACCCTTCCACTGGAGCAGACGACGCTGCTGGACCTCCTCGCGTGTGCCGTGGTGCAGGGCGGGCCCACCACCGAGGAGGAAATTGTGCGTCGCGAGGTCGGCCGTCATCGCAACCCGGCCTTTGCCTTTCTTGGTGAGAAGTTCAACCACCCGTGTCTGCTGTACTACCGCTGGCGGCTGTACTCGCTGCTGCAGGGCGACACACTGCTGAGTTGGCGGGGGCAGCCTTTTCAGATGGAGGCCGCACGACTCGCCTACGCGTGGGTGCCACCGCCGCCGCTGCGCGTCGGGCCGGAGAGCCTTGCAGGCTTGCACCGGCCTGAGCTGATGGCGTCGAGCACGTCAGTCGCGGCTGTTGCTTCCGTAAACGGTAGTGTTGATGGTGGTGGTGGTGGTGTGGCGGCCGGTGCGGAGGAGGATAACGCTGAGACAATCGTGCGCACCGCGCACCATCGCCATCGCCGTCGTCGTCGTCGCCACCATCGCAGACATCGCGGAAGTCACGCAGCAGAGCGGGACGCAAACACCGTGGTTGGGTGTGACGCGCAGACCGAGGCGCAGCCGGAGCTGAAGCGGCAACGTCGAGAGGCAGGGACGGACGAGGATGGTAAGGAAGACGCTGACGCTGGGCATCGTGGAGAGCAGCGCCGCAGCGCCAACAACAACAGCAGTCGGAGCAGCAGCAGCAGCAGCAGCGGGAGTAGCGTCGCAACCTCCAGCGACGACAGCAGCGAGGACGGAGGTGACACTGAGCAGGACGTAGACGGGCAGCACGATGGGAGGCGCGTGCTAGGAACCAGTCACATCGGCGGCGGCGATGCGGATGGGGATGGGGATCGGCGTGACGCAGGTCGCTCGACACCGTCTCCGTCTCCGTCCTCGTCCCCGTCGTCGTTGTTGTTGCCGCAGCCGTCGCAAGGTGCCTCGAGCAACCAGCCAGCGCGTGCAGACCAGGCAGCGGGTACGGTGATGCTACCCCCACCGTCCGCGCAGTGGATCTCGCGGCAGTGCACCGAGCACTGGCACATCTTCGCCGTCCTGCAGCCGGAGCTGCTGTCCGAGTGGACGGCGCTGCTGAACCCCTACGCGATTGCGGACCCCGCATCGCTCTCCACAACGACGACAGCGACGCCATCGTCGCCGGAGCGCGTCAACGTCGTGGCGGAGCTGTCTGCGCGGTGGCTGCGCCGCGAAGAAGCCGCCACCCGCATGGCATTTGCGATCCGGCATGGCGAGGCGATGCATCATCTGCTCAGCGTGTTGCTCGATGCGGTCGTGCGTGTCGCGTACGTGGCCACGGCACAGTCGCGCCAGCCGCCGCCGCAGGTGCCATCGACCGGCTCTGGCGGTGCCGCGCCACCGGACAGCAACGTGTACTGCGTCGAGGCGCTGTGGTACTTGTTCGTTCTGCACGACATCGTCATGAACGCGGCGAACATCCTGGAGGCGTCCGCGTCCTTCTCACCCGCCACAGCGGCCACCACGCCTACCGCCAGCACCAGCAGCGGATTCACGTCCTCGTGCGTAAACCGCAATCCGACCGGCGGCGACTTCGGTAAAGGAGCGCCGCAGGCACCACCACCACCACCACCGTCTTCTGCTATGCCTGGGGCTTTCGGTGGACTGCCCGACGTGGACGACGACGCCTTCGCGACGGCGGATGGCAGCAGCCCCGAGGCGCTAGAGGCCCTGTACGACGCACTGAAGCATCAGCAGCGTCCAAACTCGAACTCCGCCGCATCGGCGCTGTCAACCCCATCGTCAGCCTCATCGGGGGCGGCCGCGCACACCCCGCCATCCCCTGCGGGACCGCTGCGGCCGCGGCGCAGGCAGCGCAACCCGCTGCGGCGCTCCTCCTACGAGCGGTGCGGCGACGCGCTGGAGGCGATTCTGCCGACGCTGATGGAGGCGTGCACTGCCATCGCACTGGCTGTGTCATTGGACAAGGAGCGGCAGCGGTCGCAGGCACAGGCAGCAGCGCCGCCACCACCAACGTCATCATCAGCGGCGGCGCCGGTGGCGCGTGTGCGACACTTCAAGGTGCTCCCGGCGTTGTCGCCACAGCAGCAGGCACTGCAGGCCTCGGCACGTCAGCGCGCCTCCGAGAAGGGAAAGGGTAAGCTGAGAAGCGCGGGGGGCGACACCGACGACGCGTCCGTCTCCTCGTCCGCTGCTGCTGCTGCGGCGGCGGCGGCGGCGGCGGCGGATGCGGCAGTGGCGGCGGCGCTGCTCGCAGGCACAGGCGGGCCGTGCCTGTCGCTGAGGCTCGACGCTGGCTGCGACCCTGCAGCGGCAACGACTGCCACGGCACCCCCCACTACAAACGCCAGTAGCAGTAGCATCGGCGGCGGCAGCGGCACCTCGTCCGTCTCCTCCTCCTCCGCCGCCGCTGCAGGTGCCCCAGGAGACCTCACAGGGGACGTGGCGAAGGTGGCCGCGGCGAGCAGTGAGTCGGCCGTATCTCCCGCTGCTGCTTCTGCGCCACCGCCATCACCAACGCCGTCGTCGGCGCCAGCCGTGCTGCTGCTGGACTGGCTCAAGACGCTCGTGGTGGTCTGGATGAACGCGGAGCAGCCCTTACAACTGCCTCCGAGTGCGCCGGTGTGGCCACGCTTCGCTGAGGAGGAGGTGTCGGACCTGCAGGAGGTGCGACTGACCTACCACGTCGAGGCAGCGCACGCGACGCTGCTCGGCTTGGTCGGTGCGTCGGGGTCGCCGTCGGGGCGGGACGCGTACCCGCGGCCGCCGCTGCTGAGTGCGCGGGGCTGCGCGGTGCTGAAGGAGCGCTACGCGTTTCTTTTGTGAAGGGCACTCGAGCCTTTCCGCTCCCCCGCCGACCGTCTCCCGCTCTCTGCAGGAGTGCGCTGGCTGTCTCGGAGTGTGCAACGTCTGGAACTCGCGTGCAGCTGCACATGCGCACCACCACCACCACCACCAGAAGAAGAAGAAGAAGCCCCCCCCCCCCCCCCCCTTCACAAAGAACAGAACTGGAAGCGTACACCGATGAGCGGTGACGATCATGATGATGATGACGAAGACGACAACGTGGCTGAAGAAGGAGGGGGGGCCGCCCGTCACGCTTGCTGGAAGAGACACCGGGGGCAACGCACTACCCCAACGTGGGTGCGGCAGTGCGTGTGTCAGTATGTGTCTGTGGGTGTGCCTCAGAGACAGCGGCAGTGTGCGAGGCTCTCTCGCGGCTCTCCCACCGCCCCTCCCTCGTCCCCCGTCTTCCAGCAGCGTCGCTACAAGAAAAAAAAAGAAGCTCAGAATGCGTTCAACGCCTTCCCACTCCCCATCTCCTTCGCCTCCGTCTTCATTTTGCTTCGGGTGCCCCCTCCCTCCTTCCCCCTGTCCCTGCAGCGATGCCCTCCACCGCGCCCCTGTCCTTCGCCACCGCCACGACCCTCCTCACCTTCGCGGAGGAGGAGCAGGAGCGAAGAAGCCACCACAAAGCCAACAGCATTGCGCACTCGAGGCTCACCAGCGGCATCCCAGCAAGCGCCGTCGACAAGAGGCACAGCAGGGAGGACAACGCGAGTGTACGGCTCGACGCGGCGCGGCAAGAGTCCCCCGCCCCGCCTGTCTCACACGGACACGTCGGTGCCACCGCAACACCGCCGGACCCCACTTCCTACGCGGCGTCACCCGCACCCTCCACCGCCTCCGCGTCGTCCTCCCGCGGCCTCTCCACAGAGCCGTCGATCATCAGCGAGGTATACCACGGGTTCAGGTCACAGCAACACGACAACAACAACGACAACAGAAGAACACGTGCGAGCGAGCGTACAGGGAATCCGTCTCCACGAGCCACTTCGCCGTCGCTTGCCCCACCCTCGCTTTCCGCCGATGCACAGGCGCGTGTGGCGGCAGTGCTGCGCCACGGCAGTCCGCGCACGCGCGGCATGCACAGCATTAACCCGATGGCACCCAACGCCTCGCGCGCACCACCGCTGGAGGTGCAGGGGCCGCCGCGGTACTTGCGTGCGCGGGGGCTGACGCCGTCCCCGGCTGCTGCTGCTGCTGGTGCACCTCGCAATAGACGTGCGTCGCACCACAAGAAGCATCAGCAGCAAGGAGCTGAAGAGCCGCCGCGCGAAGCACCTCGGCGTCGCCGCTCGTCCAACACGCGCAAGCACAGCGAGAAGAAGCGTCACAGCAGCAGCAGCAGCAGCAGCACCAGCGACAGCAACAGCCGTCACAAGAGTGTGCACGAAGACGACGCGGCCAACCGACACGGTGACACGAAAACTTCTAGAAGGCAGTCGCACAGCGAGGTCAAGCTGTTGTGGGCGGAGCAGTACCCAGACCAGAGCCGAGCCCCGTTGCCATCACGCCGCCAGACGCTGCCCCCGCACATCCCCAGCCCTGCGCACTTGTACGAAGAAGGAGTGAACTACCAGTTCCCACCGCCTCGCACCATCAGCAGCAGCAACGCCGCAGGAGTAGGAGGGCGTATCGACAGCGCGTGGACGCAGCAGGCAACAGACGCGACCCAGGGCACCACCACAGGGCCCGCGCAGCCCCGGCAGCCGCCGTCCGCCGGCCGTGCTTGACCCTGGCAGGGTACGGACGCCATGCAGCTAACCGTGCCTCAACTCACTTCGCACGGCGGACCGGGTCACGGGCACGCCGCGGCGTCAGCACCTCCCTTCCCCAACTTCGAATCGAACCGGCCCACGAGTCTTCATGGCGGACTGCCATCACAACAGCAGCAGCAGCAAGGTGCTGTGTCGGAGCACCGCGCGCCTATCGCACTGCACACACACACCACCTCCAACATCACCACCACCACCGTCGCCACGCCAGAGAGCCACGCGCTGAACACCAGCAGCGGCGGCACTGCCGGCGTCGCCTCACGTCGCTTTGCGGTTCCCGTCAGCACCGCAAGTGTACCACCAGTGCCACCACCACAACAACCACAGCCACAACCGCGGCCGCCGCACGAGCCGACAGCCGCCGCCTCGACCTCCCCCGCCATGCCCAGCAACTCCCCCATTGCCCGCACCTACGTTGCGCACTCCTTCTCTAGCTACCTCCCGGGGGAGTCCACGGTGCTGCTTGGGTCTCACAACAGAGGCGCAGCCGCCGCAACAGCAGCTTCAGCATCGGCAGGGGCCGTGCCTGCGTCCCCGCGACCCTTGCATCCCACAACGCGGTGCGCCATGGCCGACATCGAAGTGGCGATGGTGGCTGGCGCGCTGGCTGAGCTGCCTGCGCCGCCGGTGCTGGAGCGCTACGAGGACATGTTGCGCTGCTGGCACACGGGACAGGTGGCGCACAGCACCGCCACAACCGCACTCACTCAGGATGACGCGCCGTGCCGCTACACGGAGGCGGAAGTGGCAGCGACCTTCGATCTTGTCCTGCATCTTTGTGTGCCGTCTGCACGCACGACGGACACATCACACCACGACGTCGCTGTCGTCGTCGGCGACACCGCTCCGTCGCCGGGTGAGGCGGTCACGGTGCGTGACATCAAGGACGAGGTGGAGCGGCGCACCGGCGTGCCAGCCGCGCAGCTGTGCCTAGTCTACGATGCGATGTCACTGCAAGACTGCCTGCCAGTGCACTTGCTGATGCTGGCCACGGACGGAGAACAGGACGGTGATGGAGACGGGAACGACAGCGACGGCTTCCATGATGCCCACACCTCTGTGCGTCGTGGCCGGCGATGTCTGCGGTTGGTTTGTGTGCCGCTGCAGCGTCCTTCCATGAGTGCAGCAGGCAGGCGGCGCAGCCTCGTCGTGACGTCGCCGCTGGGTGCGCGTCCAGATGCGGAGACCAGCGTCAAAGAGACGCGAACCAGCACCACAGCCACGGACGCGCTGCGCTCGCTGATGCTCTTGTCTCCCACGCGACGCCGCGCGACGCCACAGCCCACAGCCGCAGCCGGACCTGTGCACCGTCCCGGCGCGGTGCCGTTCGTCCTGTCTACGGGCGGCGCCGCACCACCACCGCTGTCCACGCTCGACACGGAGCAGCGCGTCCAGGATCACATCAGCCGCCTACGCAGCCGCTACCTCGAAGACGCGCGGCAGCCGGCGGCGAAAAATCTCACATGGACCTCCAGCCACGTCGACCCCGGTGACGGCGACCTCACGCATTCCACCACCGCCGCCGTCCACGTCGACCGTCGTGCAGCAGCAGCATCAGCACCATGTCCTTCTCTCTGCCCTTTTTGAACACGGGGCACACCGCCGCAGACGGTGCGGTGTCGGTCGTGCCAGCTGACGTCTCCCGCGGCTACCAGCACCAGCTCCGCGGCCGACGGCGTTGAGCGATGC
The DNA here is from genome assembly GCA_963921375.1 of Tiliacea citrago. Taxonomy (NCBI): domain Eukaryota; kingdom Metazoa; phylum Arthropoda; class Insecta; order Lepidoptera; family Noctuidae; genus Tiliacea; species Tiliacea citrago. The sequence continues at coordinate 728,887 of CAWUFJ010000003.1, forward strand.
ACTCATTGCCGCGTTGCCCGCCCCGCCCACGCGCCACGCTACGCCCACGGCACTGCCGAGTCCTGCCGTGAAAGGTGGAGTGACGTTGTCACTGTCGACAGCGGCGGTGCCACCCACGGCCTCTGCGTCTGCGAAGCATCCACCGGCTCGCCCAAGCTGGCCAACCGGACAGCGGCTCCGCGATGCGGACGTGCTGGCCCTCATCACTGCTGATGCTGCTGCGGCTGGTAGTGATAATGGTGGTGTTGATGCCTCGTGGATGGAGCCGCTGAGTGTATTGAGCGCGCACCTAGAGCCCCCTGCTGCGCCTGTCCTGCAGCCCGTGTAGCACACGCACTGCAGGGAAGGAGGCAAGGGAGAGGGGGGAGGGGGAAGAAGGCTCTGGAGAAGGAGTCGCGGTCATCAGCCATGAACGCATACACCTGCACTGCCTCCTACACATGCCTGTGCGTGTGTGTGTGCGTGTGCGTGTGTCTGTGCGTGCTGTCAGTTAGAAATTCGAAGTTCACACGACACCGCACGGACTTTAGACGTAGGCGCAACCTCCCTTGTGTTTAGCGGCACGGCGGGCGGGCGGGCGGCGCGGCGGGAAGTGGGGAGGGGGGGAGAAGACGGCTGCTGCTGCTGCTGCTACTGCTGTGTGTGTGTGTCTCTCTCTCTCTCTTTCGCCGCCCTTTCTCTACATTGCTTTTTTTTTTTTACGAGGTGTACATGTGCGTGTCGTGGTGGTGTTGCCTTAGAACTAGATAAAATGTACACCATCACCCTTCTTTCAATCACACAACCACCCACCTGCACACACACACACACACACACACACACAAAGTGAGAGCGAGCAAGGGAGACGTTGTCCACGTCGATCTCCCTCCCACTCACTTACAAACACGCACGCATGACCACGAACGTGTGACTGCAACTCCACTGTCATGGCCGATCCTCCCCCAGAACACCACTCCGCCTTCTCCGTCAATCTCCTTCTTTGTCCTGCACACTCCCACACACACACGACGTCCCTCACAGCTCCTCTTCCGTTCCTCATCCACCCGCCTCCCTGCTCTATCCCCCCTTAGGCCCATCCCACACCACACACATCACCTCTCTCTGTGTGTGAGTGTGTGTGTGTGTGTGTACATACTTATATATATATATATATATATATATATATGTATGTGTCTGCGTGTGTGTGTATCGGCCGGTGCACGCAATCCTTCATTCCCCCCCCCCTTCCCCTCTCCCCCTCCCCCCGCCAGTCGGGCCTTTCACGTTGACTGTGTTGCCGTCTTGTCTTGCGTCGCAGCATGCCGTACAGAGAGCAGAGACATCGTCTTTTCCCCTTCTACACTTCTACATAGAGAGAGAGCTCAGCGAACTCCCCATCCCACACGCCCTTCGTCATTGGTGACCGGCCCGACCGCCTAGCCGCCCCTCCTCCCCCCGCAAGACGGAGGCGGGAGGAGCATACCACCACCACCATTACCAACACCTGCCAGCCTGCCAGCCAGCCTCTCCCACACTCCCTCCATTCTTCTCACGGTGTTTGTGTATTACAAGCACAGGATCGACGCTGAACCCGATCAGCAAGGGTGCGCCATCAAGCACGACACCCCTGCTGCTGGGGCAAACCTTTTTTTCTCTCTTTCATCTTTTTTTCCCCCTGCTTGTCTTAATTGCGGAAAAAAAAGTCGCGTACAGAGCGCAAGTCAATCGTAATTTGCACGTCCACACATACATACATACACACACACCTAGGCACCGATACACCCCTTGCACAGCGTATCCCGAGCTCGACGCCATGTCGAAGGAGCGTGGGGAAGAGGGCATCGGTGTGTTTCTCCGCATCCGGCCCGCGCCCACCCCCCAACAAAGCCGTCTGCTCACCACAGGAGTCGCGTCGTCGTCGTGGCCGTCATCGTCCGCCGCCGCCCGCCGCCTTCCAGTATGAAGTTGATGAGGACTTTAACAAATCGGTTCTGCACCTGCACACGGCGCAGCGGCTAGTGCAGGATGCACAGCGCCCCTCCGCCGCCGCCGCAGGAGGAGGAGCAGGAGCAGCAGGGAGCGGCGCGAGTCCCGGCAACGGCGCGGGCCCCTCGCCGGCTCTCGTGGAAGGACGTCGTGAACAACACGGTGGTGGACTTCCAATACCGCTTCGATCGCGTCTTCAAGCCGAGTGCCACGCAGGAGGACGTCTTTAACACCGTCGCCAAGGGTGTGTGCAGTCGGTGCTCGACGGCATGAACAGCACTGTCTTCGCCTACGGACAGACGGGCAGTGGCAAGACGTACAGCATTACGGGGGGACCGAAAGCTATCAGGATCGCGGCTTGATCCCCGGGCAATGGCGATGATCTATGAAGAGGTGGCGCGGCGCCGCGAGGGAGGAAGCGCCGGCAGCGGAGACCCGAGCGCGAAGAGCGACAACGGAGGCGGCGGCGGCGGTGGCGGCGCCACAAACGTACAGCATCACGATGTCGTACCTACAGATTTACAACGACAAGGGCCAGGATCTGCTCAACCACGGCCGCGATGCCCGCACGCTGGAGGAGCTGCCGCCGGTGACGATCCACGAGATTGAGGATGACATTATGCTGAAGGGACTCGAGCAGCACAGCGCACCGACGCTGTCGGATGCCTTAACCTTCTGTTCCTCGGCGACACGAACCGACTGTACTGCGAGACGCCGATGAACAAGACCTCTTCGCGCTCGCACTGCATTTTCACGATCTACCTCGAAGCACGGACCGCCAACTCCTCCGTCGTGCGCCGCTCGAAGCTGAACCTCGTCGACCTGGCTGGTAGTGAGCGGGTGAGCAAGACGGGCGTGTCGGGTACCATCCTCACAGAGGCAAAGCACATCAACCTCTCCCTGCACTTTCTCGAGGCAGGTCATCGTCGCGCTGAGTGAAAAGGCGAAGGGCGTGCGTGAGCACGTGCCGTACCGCAACGCGTTTCTCACGATGGTGCTGCGTGACAGTCTGGGCCGCAACTGCAAGACCGTGATGCTCGCCACCGCGCACGTGGTCGCCTCGCAGGTGGCGGGAGACGATCAGCACCTGTCAGTTTGCCCAGCGCGTTGCACTCATCAAGCAGGCCCCGCACGTGAACACCGAGACAGACCCCGCGCTGCTCGTGCGCAAGCTGCGCGCTGAGGTGGCGCAGCTGAAGGACGAGGTTGCCTATCTCCGCTCCAACGGCGGCGGCGGCGGCGACGGCGCTGCGCTTCCAGCCGACCGCGTTCTCACCGCGGATGAAGCAACTGTGTGTCGTGGCATGGTTGACGCGTACGTGCAGAAGGCCTCCGTGGACGGCGACTGGAGCTCACGGCTGACGGGGCTGCAAGGGGACTTGGCCCGCATCTACTTCTGCTTCGATGTGCTGCGAGAGCGGCTGGTGCGTGGTGGCGGTGGCGGCGGCGGCGCTGGCGCTGGTGCCCACAGCGGCAGCGCGGGCTCAGCACAGGCGTTGGCGCTCCAGCAAGGAGCAGCAGCGGCAGGCGCGACTACTTGCGGACAGCGAGGCGCAGGTCGACGCACTGCGCCAAAGCCTGCAGCTCAAGGAGAACGAACTTCAGATGCTTCTGACGGTGCTGAGGAAGTCGGGGTACACCGGCGGTGGCGATGGACACTCGGGCCCTGGTGGTGGCGGCGCGGTGGTGCGCTACAACGCGGCGGCCCAGGCGCTCTCCCCTGGTGGCACAGACGGGCCGTTCGAGTTTGTGGACCCCGCCAGCCGCCCTGACGGTGCGGCCGCCGATCCCGCGGCACTGCGACGCTGTGTTTATCAGGAATGCCCAACAGCTTGTCGCGCTGCTCCGGCGCTCCGCCGGCGCGGCACCGAGTCCGTCCGCGAGCACGGCGGCGGCGGCCTTGACGCGCGTGAACAGCGCTGGCGCAACAGGGTCACTTGAGTGAGGCGGAGGTGGCTGCGGCGACGGAGTTCCTCGAGAGCAAGCGCGACGTTAAGCGCCGCAGTGTACCCGAAGCGGATCCTGTGATGGGGACGGACGACGTGGTCGATGCGGAAGCGGGTGGCGACGGCCGCAGTGCGGTGGATGTGTTGCTGGACGAGAAACTGGTGCAGGACCGGGCGCAGGCGCTGGAGGCCTTCAAGGCGTCGTACACGGCGCAGCACAAGGTGGAGGAGACGAAGCAGTTGCTGCGTCCCAAGTATGCCGCTTGCAAGGCCACCGCGCAGCAGCTGAACACCTGCGTGGATGCCATCAAGCAGCTCAAGACAAAGATACAGCCGTCGGCGGGCGGAGCGGGCGGCGGACGGCAGCGATGAGGTGGACGCTGACGAGACGGCGTGGTTGGCGGAGCTGGGTGCCGCGAAGGAGCAGTACAACCAGCGTGCCGCGCAGCTGCGCCAGGACAAGGAGGAGATCGACGGGATGCATGTGTACCTGAAGCACGCGCAGGAGCAGCTCGTACGCGACTTCGAGCGGTGGTTCAGCGCGCGGCAGCAGCAGGTGCAGCTCGCGGTGCAGCAGCAGCAGCGTCAGGCCGAGCGGCAGCAGGCGCTGGAGAAGAAGGCCGAGCTCACGGACCAGCTACGCGCGCTCGTCAACGGCGCCGCGACTGCCGCCACGACGCCGACGTCCGCGGCAACCACACCCACGACCGTCGCGGCAGAAGGCCCGCGCTCCTCTACCCCGCATCCCGATCCATCGAGTCGCCAGAGGGCTCGCAGGTCCTCCAGCTGCGCCATCAACGGCAACAGCAGCCCTTCGCTGCATCCGCCCCCACGCACTCTCGTCGATGCCATCGCCACGGCCACTGCCGCAGCCGACGTCTCTGGCCGCCACCACCACCACCGCGACGGCTGCTGCAGCTTTCAGCCACGACCACAACGCCGCTGCTGCAGGCGCGTGGACAATATCGGCTTGCCTCGCTGCCGCCTCCCGTGCAATCCGCTCGCTTCGGCAACAGCAGCGCGCACGGCGGCGGTGCAGAGGGTCAGCCGCATTCTGCTGACGCGGCGTCCACGCGACTCACCCCGCACCCACGACATCCTCATCATCAGCGGCAGGGGCTCCGTCCGGACTTGCGATGCGGCCAGGTGTGGTGGCGACTCAGAACGGATGGACGGGCGGCGGGGGCGGTGCGACTGCCGTGGCCTCAGGACGCTGTCATCGTCTGGCATGAATGCCGGCCACCCCGTGGTGAGCCCGTCGCGGCCCCACCACCTGCAGCCCATCAACGATGACCGCGCATCACCCCCAACGTGAACCTCGGTGTGTCCTCCCACCTTCACCACACCGCACGGTGCCGTGAACGAGCAGGCGGGCCGGCTCGCGGAGCCGGTAGCGCTGCTGCAAGTGACGACGGCAGCATCGCGTCGGTCGACAAGCCGAAGCCGAGCAACCCGTACTTTCCGCAGATGCCGTCGACGGGGAACGCCGCGGCGGATGCGCAGCTGGCGGCACTGTACAAGGCGCGGGAGGCGATGCGCAAGCAGCTGCAGTAGAGCCGCGCGAGGGGGGAAGGAGGGAGGGAAAGACGGCCGCATGTATACTACGTGAGTTATGCAGATCCACAAGCGCATGCACACGCTTCTACTGTCTCTCTCTCTCTGGCTTCTGTTTGGGGGTGGTGGTGGGGGGTGGGTGACGGCTTGCTTTGACGTCTTCCTAGCCTCTCTGTCTCCTTCTCCTGGGCATGCGTTCACGTCTCCCCCTCCCCTCCCCTCCCCTCCCCTCCCCTCCCCTCCCCTCCCCTCCCCTCCCCTCCCCTCTCCGTCCACCTCCCGTGGCAACCTCAACAAAAAACGAAACAATCAAGGAAGCTGTTGATGAGCACCACCGCTCCCACTCCCACGCCCACTCGACTGACTCATTCTTTATCTCCCTCTCTCGCTCGACTCGCTCTGTCACGCCTCGACGGGACGGGGGATGGCCACCCCCGGGGGGCATGAGGCGTCTCTGTACGGCACCTTCGTCGAAGGCTGATGCAGGCCGCGGTTGGAGAAGCGTGTTGCTGGAGAAGGAGGGGAGGGGAGGCTGCTGCGCCTTCCCCCCCCCCCCCCCCGCCCCTTACCATCATCCCCTCTTCGTGTTCTTTCTTCCCCCCACTCCCCCTTCTCCTCCTCCTCCTCCTCTTGGAATACCTCCCTCCCTCCCAACACACACGCACACACACACATGGACATGTGTACATCATCATCATCACCATCACAGCACACACCTATACCAGTGCAACGAGATCAAGAAGAGAAAACACACACAACGGTCCAGTACTCACTCTGTACCCTCAGCCCACCCGACCGCATCCAAATCGATCACCCCCCCCCCCGCCCACGACAGGCACAAGCACACACACACGCACCTACACACGCACACACACAGTCAAACGTCCACTGCGTCGTCTCGTCAAGCATGGCGGCGGTGGCACCAGGCGAAAAGAGGCGCAAGGGAAACAAAAGCGGAGCCGGCGGCAACGCAGCCGCTTCTGCTGCCAGTGGTGGCGGTGGCGGCGGTGACGTCGGCAGCGGCGCTGGCGGTGGTGGTGGTGGTGGCGGGTCTGCGCAGGCACACCTTAGAGAAGACCCCCACCACACGTGGAATGCGCAGCTGATGACTGCCTGTCTCGCCTGCGACGTGGACGCCGTGAAGCGGCTCATCGATCGTGGTGCCGACCCCGTCGCCGCGCGCGAGGTGCCACCGCTGAACTTCTACACAGGCCCGATCGTCGAGCACGTCCGTCAGCAGCAACAACAGATACAACAGCAGCAGCAGCAACCGCACGGTCAACCTGGAGCGGGAACTGCGAGCCATGCCGCTGCTGCTGGCACTGCTGCTGCTGGTGGTGGTGGTGGTGCAGCGGCGGTGGACGGCAGCGCTTCCGGCAGTGGGTCGCTCCCCAACTTCGATGCGCCACGTGGGGAGGGGCTCCAGCTCAACAACACTGGCGGTGGCGGCGATGCGACCTCCAATAACACCACCAGCACAACAGCAGCAGCAGCAGCAGCAACGGGCACCGGTACAGCCGCGGCGATGGCGAGCCTCGCGGCCGCCGCAAGCCCCGACACGTTGCCCCCGCTCGCGATGATGCTCCTGTCAGGGCTGAACACCCCGGAGGCGCTGGAGGTGATGCGGCTGCTCGTGCAGCACGGGGCGAGTGTGAACGACACGTTCCGCTACACCACCGTTACAGCGGGCACCGTGAACACGGGCGGCGGCGCTGGCGGGGGTGTCGGCGGTGCAGCGGACGGTGGGAGAGAAGGCGGCGCTGGGACTGCGGGTGGTGCAGCGGCAGGGGGCGGCATCGGTGGTGGGATAGGTGGTGGTGGTGCTGGCCAGGAGTCGGGCCCGTCGTCCAACCCCAACAGCGGGCGCGGCAAGGCGAGCCGTGCACCCAGTGCAGATGTAAAGAGCCGGCCGTCGACGATGAAGTCGAAGGTGTTCACGACGTCCCCGGTGGCGGGGCTGATGGGCGGGCTCGGTGGTGGCGGCGTCGGCGGCGGCGGCCTCGGAGCCGGTACCATCGGCGCGGCAGCCATGCACGTGCTCGAGGCCCCCAAGCACGAGGAGAGCTTCGTGACGGGATCGGTGCTGCACTACGTGGTCGCCCACGGGGACCACGCGCAGCTGATGCGGCTGCTGCTGACGGCCACGGCGATACAGCCCAGCCTGGAGGACATCATGGTGTCGCCGCTGGAGACCCCGACGGTGATGCTGGTGCCCTCCATCTTGGCGGCAACGATGCCATCGCCGGCGAGTGTGGTGATGGGGGAGCACAGCGAGGCGGAGACGTGGGCGCCGCCCATGCCACCCATCCCGCTGCCTTACACCCTCCTCGCCGCGGTGGAGGCAGAGACGGTGGTTGGCGTGCTGCGTCAACAACACCGACACCGCCTCGTGACCGGGTCTGAGGGCAGCCCTGCCACTGCCGTGGGGGGCGGCGCCGCCGGTGCAGCGGGTGGCCCCAACGCACCCGGCTCGGGGGCGCAGACGCGCAAGAGCCGCGCGGTGAGCAACGCCGCCGCTGTCCTCGCCGCCGCTGCCGCTGCCGCTGCCGCCGCCGCCGCGGCACCCGCTGCCCCCATTCCCGTCACAGGTCCCATTGCACCGGCGACGCTCGTGTGCTCCGTCTCTGCCGACGCGGTCCTCGCGGGGCTGCAGCAGCTACTGCAGCAGCGCCGCAACGACAGCGGCGGCTACTACGGGCTACCACTGCTGCTCAGTGTGTACCCGCAGCTGCGCGACACCGACACGGTGGCGGCTGCCGCGACCTCCACAGGGCCACTGCCGACAAACGGCAAGGCCCGCCGCGCCGCCTCAGAGCACGGCAGCGTCGCCAAGGCGACGGCGGCGAACACGGAGAAGTCCAGTCGGGCTTCGGCGTCCGGCGCCTCAGTGCCGTGTCGCTGGTGGAGTCTGCCCGAGCTCTGCGGGGCATCGGTGGTCGCACGGAGCGGTGGTGGTGGTGGTGGTGGGGAGCTGAGTGGGACTATCGCGGCCACACCCGCGCAGATGGCAGACGATGTGCTGACTCGGCGGACCGTGTTGGACTTCACCCAGCTCGACTCCTCTGGTCGCACGGCGGCTACGGTCGCGCTCGACCGCGGCGATGCCCTCTCCATCCGCCTGCTGGACTTCTGGGGTGCCCACGTGCCCTTCGACGCGCTGATCAACGCGTGCGAGACGCGGCTGGCGCGGGCCTGCGCGTTGGGTGACGTGGCGCGGGTGGAGGCGCTGCTCCGGCAAGGGGACTCGCTCACGCAGATCTCCTTGGACGGCCGCTACACCCTCGTGCACTACGCAGCGGCGCAGCCGGCCGTGCTGCGTGTGTTGGCGGAGCACGGCCTGTCGGTGGAGTTCGAGAACGCGCTCGGCGAGTCGGCCGTGGCCTCGCTGCTGCGCCACGGGACGGGCCGCAACGACGCGCGCTACGTGCAGACGCTCCTCTCGGTTGCGGCGGCCGCGCGCAGCGGCGTGGCGGAGTCGGCGCCGAACTCGGCTGCCGGGAATGTACTGAACAGCCTGAGCAGCTCGGCTGTCGCCAACGCCGTGCGCTTTGCCCAGCTGCCGGCCGCGGCGCAGCGCAACCTGATCCTCTGTCCGGCACCTGGCATCGCCGCACTCGCCGGCGCGAACCTGCTCGCCGCGGCGGCGGCGCCGGCGGGCAGCACACACCCGCGCTTCGTCAGCGTCAGCGGGAACGCGACACCGAGCGGAGCGGCTGCAGCGGCCTCGAGCGCGCATCAGGTGCAGCCGTTCTTTGGTGGTTGTGAGTGGGGCACGTGGTGGTCCTTTTTACCGCCTGCCGCCTCCACGGCCGACGTGCTGGACACGCTGCTGCGTGCCGGCGCGATGATGCAGGGCTTCGTTCCCGATGAAGAGCTCGACCTTCCCTACGTGCAGTTCTCCGAGGAGCAGGTCCATGGGAAGTCACCGCCCTCGCAGTCCGGTGCATCGCTGAAGGGCGCGCGCCGTCCTCGTGCGGGCGATCGGGAACGTGGCTCCTTCTCCGGTCGCAGCCAGCGCAGCCGCGGTGAGGAGACCAGCTACTTCGACGACGCCGACGACATGGACGACACCGCGACGGAGCAGGGCGACGATGGCGACTACGGCGACGACGACTGCGATGACGACTACGACGATGACGACCAGCAGACGGATGACTTCGGGGACAGCAACAACACCAGCGGCTTTGTGCACGCCGATAAGTTTCGCTCGAGCCACCCGCTCGCCGCGACGGCGTCGCTCGGTGGGAAGGCCGGGCGTGTCCGTCGCGGGCGTGGAGCGGGGTCGCACGCGGCGGGGACCCGGCCTGCCCCACTGCCGGCGCGACTGCCACTGCGCATGACGCCGCTTCAGCACGCCATCTTCGACTACCACCCCGAGCTCATCCGCCGGCTGCTCGTTGACTACCGCGTGGACCCGATGCAGCGCGACTCGCAGGGCGCCACCGCCGTGCACTACGCGGCCCTCTGCACGCACGCCCCGTCCGTGTTGGAGATCTTGTTTGCGCCGCAGGTGTTGAATCCGACAGGCGCTGCACCCACGGCCCCCGCGGCGGCGGCGGCGGCGGCGGCCACTGGTGGGCCCAAGGGCCGAGCCGGCAGTAACAGCGGCGGCGCCGGTGACGGGCACGGCGGTTCCCCAGCCGCGGCACCCGCGGCATCGTCAGCAGCGGCTGGGTCGGCGGCGCAAGGCGGCGGTGGCACGGGGCAGGTGACGGAGGTTCACATGGACATCAATGCCATCGACATGGCTGGCCGCACCCCGCTCTTCTACGCGGCCCTCGCGGGCAACACCACGGCAGTGCAGCGGCTCATGCGCTTCGGCGGCGCGACGCTGCTGTGCGGCAAGGCGGACAGGGATGGGTACACCCCGCTGCACATCGCCGTGCATCAGCGGCATGCGGACATTGTGGAGTTGTTGATCCGCCACTCCAACCAGCTCATCAGCAACGCGGCGACTGGCGGGCGTGGGGCGACAGGTGACGTGTTCGCGGAGCTGCTCGCCAGCACTGGCGGTGGCGGTGGCAGCAGTGGGGCCACGCCCAGCCGCTCGGCACGCAACGGCGGCGGCGGGAGCAGCGGGCGGCGCAGCTCACACCGCTCCGGCAGCGGGATGTCCTTTGGTGCGGGTGGAGGGGGTCACGGGTCGGGCTGTGGGGCGTCCAGCGCCGCCAACGGCGTGTTCCTCAACCCGGAGCTGCTGGTGAACGTCGAGGCAGAAGAGCGAGTGACGCGCATGACTGCGCTGGAGATGGCGATCAAGCTCCAGCGAGAGCACCAGGAGCACCTCGCGGTGATGATGCGGCACCAGCAGCAGCAACAACAGGAGGCGGACGGGGGGAGCGGCGCGGTGGCGGTGTTGGCCGGCTCCGACAACTCGTACACCGTCACCATCGCAGACCCTTCCGCCGCCACCGCACAGACAGCAGTGGGAGAGAAGGACGCGTTGCTGCGCATCGTGTCGGTGCTCCTGTCTGAGGCGCAAGCGAGTCCGCTTCGGCCGAGCGGGCTGCCCAACGGTGGCGCGCTGTTGGCGCTGTTGCACCGCGCCGTGACAGACGGGTCGGTGGAGATGGTGGAGTTACTGCTGACGTACTTCGCCGATCCGAACGAGGTGGACGACGTCGACGAGACCCCGCTGTTCCTCGCGCTGCGCCTGCCGGACGTGGACGCGCCGGCACAACGTCGGTCACCAGCCCCACCGTCCCAGGTGTTGCTTTCCGCTTCTCCATCCGCCCCGACAATTCTGGTGGCCGGAAAGACGCCGTTGCAGAACGCCACTGCTGCTAATGCGGCGGCAGCGACACTGCAGCGGGAGCAGCAGCAGCAGCAGCAGCAGCACCGTCGCCGTCGCACGGCGCTTGTGCGTGTCCTCCTTCAGCACGGTGCGCGGCCGTATGCGCAAAGTCGGGTGCACCTCCAGACCCCGCTGCACCTCGCTGCCGGCAGCCTCGGCGACGCCGACGAGCTGATCCGCCTTCTTTTCTACTCGCTGCCGGAGCAGTCGAGTGGTGGCGGTGCGGGTGTTGGCGGGCGTCGGCGTCGGCTGGACGGAGGCGGTGGCTTCGCCGACGGGGGTACCACGGGAGCGGGCATGGCGACAGGAGGCGGCCTCGGTGCCCGCAAGGGGAACAACAGCTTCACATCGACGTCCGACCGCAAGAGCTCGCTGGAGCGGCGCCTTCGCGAGCGCCGCGGCCAGCAGCAGCAGCAGCGGCGTGTTTCTCCTGCCTCGAGTCGCGGTTCGCATGCGGCGGCGGCTGCAAGCGCAGCGGGCGGGCGGCGCAGGCCCTGGGGCGGCTCCGGGACTGCAGCAGTGGCCGAGAGCGGGAACCCGAATGACCCGAGTGCTAGTCTGCTGGGTGCCGACGGCGCGGATGAGCAGGGCTCGCTGGCGAACAGCAGCTTCGCGAGCCAGGAGACGTTCAGCCCGGAGTACACCACAACCCGCGGCGCGGCGGGTACGGCGGGCGCGGGAGTGGACGTTGAGTTCGCTGATGAGCATCAGCGTTTCCTGCAGCGCCTCGCTCAGTGGCAAACGCCTGAGCATCTCGTGGCGCCGGAGCAGTGCTGGCTGTTGACGGACGGGCAAGGGCGTACCCCCTTGCACATCCTGTGCAGCCGCAGCCCGCGCGCGCTGCAGTGCATGCCCGCGGTGTTGACGCTGCTGGACGACCTGCAGTCCATCACGCGCGCCTCCGCGGCCATGGCGTCCGCCGTGACTTCCGCCAGTACCGCCAGCACCGCCGCCACAGCAGCAGCAGGGGGAGGGGGCGGGGCTGGCGGTGCAGGCGATCATCTTCTCTCCCTCTGCTGGCGCATGCCAGACGCGCATGGCTCCACCCCGCTGCACGCCGCGGCGCAGAGCGGGTTTGTGGAAGCCGTTGAGCGCATCCTGCAGCAGGCGCCGCGCACCGCGCTCGCCGTCGACTTCCATGGCCGTACAATACTGCACGCCTGCGCACTCATGGCGGCGTCCCCGGCGAGCGAAATCACCGCTGCTGGCGTCGGGTATCGCAGCACGTCGCTGCAGACTCCCGCCAGCCCCAGTCGCAGTGTGCTCAGTGGGACTTTCAGCGGTGGCAGTGGTGGTGAGGACGCGTCTGCGGAGGAGAGCGCGGAGGAGGCGCAAGCCGCGGCCGCGGCGGCGGAGGCGGCCGCCGAACATGCGTCGCGGCTCCGTCGCATGCTCGCGCTGCTGCAGCAAGCCGTCGACGCCGGGAGCACCAGCAGCAGCAGCACGGCCGCGGCTACGGGACTGCAGCTGAACGGTTTGCCAGTCCGGCGCGCTGCCACGGATGTGCTGCCCTCGCTTTCCATGAAGACCTGCAGCACGTGGTGCAGTGGCGTCGATGCGACGGGTGCTGCTGCAGCAGTGTTGGCAGCGTCACCGCAGTCCACCGCCGCCACCCGCCGTGCGGTGAAGTCGCTGGTGCAGACCTCCTCCATCACAACGCAGCTGCAGCGGTGGCAGCAGTCGCGACACTGGGGCTGTCCTCGTATGGCCGCCGTTGCGGTGTCGGCGTCGACAGCGCCGCCGTCGCAGTTCCCGCCCACCCCGATCAGCGCGTGGCGGGCCTACGCGCAGCTGCCAGACGCGCAAGGTCGCACGGCGCTGCTGCTCGCTGCAGAGGTGGGCAACGTTGGCGCTGCACGCGAGCTGCTTCGCACCGTGCAGTCGTAGTGAGCAGGCACTCCCATGTAGATGGGCCTGTTGTCCTGTGCCGGGGTGGGGGGAGGGGGGGGGAGAGGGCGGAGAGGCGGCGACGCACCCACCCTTCCAACCCCCCAACCCCCTCGGCACCGCCCCCCTGCCCTCCCCCCTCTCAGCGTTTGCCTGCTCTTATCTTTCTATATTATTCTTGACTGATGTACTTCCCTCTTCCCCACCCCCTTCCCCCCGTGGCCTGCATCAGCGCCACTAGACGATTTTCTCCCTCCCCCTTCCCTTCCCTTCCCTACAACTCTTTCCTTTGTACGATGTCCATTAAGCTCTCGATCCCCTCCCCCCTCCAGAGGGACAACAACAACATCAGCAACGTGACCTTGAACGTGTGTGAGCCAAAGACATCCGCGTAACACACACACAGACACACGCATCAAGGCGGATGGGATCTTTGTGATGAGCGTCTGCAGTGTCGCGGTGTGGATTCGATGGATGGGCTTATGAAAAGGGAGAGGGAGGCCACCCCCTCCTTCACCGCCCCTCCCACACCGTCGCCGCGTGTCCTCCGTGGCTCCCGGCGTTGCAGTTGCCTCGGACTTCTCCGTGGACTCTACACGGGGGGGGGGGGGGACGGACACTCGGGTGGCGCTTCGCCATGAAGGACGAGTCGTCACGACGTGTGCTGAGCTACTCGGCATCACCTGGCCCGTGCGGCGTCAAGCCCCCCCCCCCCCCCTCTCCCTCTCTACCATCCCCTTACTTCTGCTGCCCCTGCCCCCCCCCCCTTCCCTCCCCGTCTTCGCCTTCACACACATACACATACACACATACAGATTGCCACAACCCGCGACCGCAGTCTCTGCTCGACCCCCATGGGGCAGGTACACAGCACCGGCGCCGGCGCGGGCGTCGCGCTCTCCTCGCCGACCCGGCCACCGCCGCTGTCTGAGGACGCGCTGCCCGGGCAGGCAGCCGTCACGCAGAGCCTCGCGGCGGAGCAGGCCGCGGAGCTGCGCGAGGCCCTCGGCCGACTTGTGAAGGTTCTCTCCGTGGCGAACCCATTGCCGTTTGCTCCAGAGGGGAAACAAAACACCGCGACCCACGCAGCACCGGATGCGGAGGTCGGAAGTGATGACGACTCGACCGGGGATGCGGAGCCCGGTGCGAGTGCGATGGAGGGGACGGAGGCGTTCCTGCTGACCTCGCCGGTGAGCATGCCGCTGACGGACTCGTCGGCAGACCGTGCGGCGGCGCTGCTGCTGCTGGAGCCGTTCCATGAGCTGCACCTCGCCGGGTACCTCTTGGGTGATGCTGCGCTGACAGCACCGAACGGGGCGGAGGTGCCGGCCTTCTTGAGCGTGGTGCGCCAGCACACGTGCCTGCGCGTTCTCGACCTAAGCTTCAACTTGCTGACGCCGGCGATCATCAGCCCTCTGATTGACGCGGTCTGGGACCTGCCGGGGCTCGAGGTGCTGAAGCTGAGCGGCAACACCCTCGGCACCACCACCACCACCACCGGCACAGCAACAGGGGAGGGCAACCCGGCCGACGGCGCCAACAGCGCACAGGACTGGGACCTCACGACGGTCAACATCGAGTCCCCCAAGCCCCGTGTGACCGCGCCTACGGGCCACCAGCGCCGCTCGCAGACGACGACGCAGCAGCAGCAGCAGCAGCAGCGGCAGACATCGCTCACGTCTCTCACGTCTGCGTCTTCGCACGCTGCTTCCATGTCACCTGCGGCGCAGCTGGGGCGCTGGCTCGCCAGCAACCCGCCACTCCAGCAGCTCGCGCTCTTTCACTGCGATCTCACTGACGGCGACGTGCGTGTGCTTCTTGCAGGCCTGATCGCGCCGCGCAACACGAACCTGCACACGCTGCAGCTCGCCTGGAACCCGGCGTGCACGACACGCAGCGCGCAGATGGCGCTACAGCTCGTCACGGAGCTCGGCAACACGACGGTGAGCACGGTGGAGCTGGAGACGGCGGCGCCGGTGGCAACGGTCCGCCTCGGGTACGCGTGCACGCCACAAGGCGTCTTTCGCTCTGGTCACACGCTTATCCCGGCGGACGATGCTGACGACGCCACGCCTGTCACAGAGTCAGACCCCGTTGACCTCGAGCAGCTGCGCGCGCTGCAGCAAGTGCTGCCGACGCTGCCGAGTCGGCTGGCTTCGGCGAAGGCTGCCCGATACCTGAGCCGGTGCCGGTTCCTCGGTGTGGACTTGGATGGGACCCGCGTCTTCACCCCGCTCGTCACACGCGAGCTGGCCGATGTGCTCAGGAGCCGACCGCGGCCACGCACCGCGCCGGAGAGCAGCGCCGCCTACGCGGCCGCCGCGCCCGAGGTGGACCGCGTTGTGAACAGCGCTGATGCGGAGCAAGACGGTTGCACGGTGCCATCCCCGGCGGTCTCCGACCCGAGCCCCGCCATTGCCCAAACAGAGTCTGCTGCTGCTGATGGCGTTGATGGTGCCACGGATGCTGATGCTGCTGCTGCAGACGACGCAGACGAGTTGGACGCTGTCGATGACGTCGTCGATGAGGTGCAGGACAAGCATCAAGACGGGCAGCGGCACGTGAGCTTGATGGTGCAGGGGCACGAGGGGACGGCTGATGCGGCGGCTGCGACGCTGGCACCGAGCTTCGCTGGCTTGAGTCCACACCCACCCGGCGGCGACCGCCGTCCGCGCACTTCGCCGCCGTTGCACCTCCAACGGGATCGGCTCGTGTCGATGTCCAGCCGCGGCAGTGGCAGTCGCGCCTCGCGCATCTCGTCCGCCGCCGCGTACCACCACTTTCACTACAAGCGGCAGCCGATGTACAACCGCAGCCCGCAGGAGCTCCGAGACGCGCGCTTCGAGTCCCCGCAGAGGCTCGCTGGTGTCATGGCGGACGCCGTGGCTTTCCGCGATCGTCAGCACCCGCACGACCGCGATCCGCTTGCCCCGCCCTCGGCGGAGGTCAGCCGACGCAACCGCGAGCACGGCGGTCACGGCCCAGCAGTACCCTTCTACGAGCCTGATGCGTTTGTGCTGCGCTCCAACGGGCTGACCAAGGTTCTCGTGGCGCCGGTGCGGCCCAACGGGGAAATGCCGTTCCACAACGTCGACCTCGAAGACGTGCCGGACCGCCGGCTGCGTGCCTGCTGGTGCACCCCGCGGCAGACGTCCTCCACGACCGGCATCTTCGCGGGCACCCTGCACTACCACTGCGTGCACGAGGGCACGGCGGCGGCAGTGCAGCAACAACAGCAGAAGCTTCGCGGAAAGTCCGCTGGCGGTGGCAACGGCGGAGGCCGCAACGGTCCGTCATCGCGGCACAACCTGCCGGCCCTGCATGGGAAGGAGGCGCAGGCCTCCACGTCGCACAAGGGGATGGGCTTCTCGGCTGCAGCGGACACAATCGCGGCGTCCGCCAACGGCGCTGGAGCGGTATCGGCGGACTCTGCTGCTGCTGCGACTGCTGCGCCAGGGCACACGGACGGCACGGAGAAGGTCTACCGCGGCTGCCAGGGTACCGGCCACGACTGCCTCTCCCGCACGGTGGCGGCGACCGAGGTCGGACACGGGTATCGCGGTCGCATGCGAGCGACGCTGAATGCCGTGGCGGCGCGGCCCACGACGAGCTCCGGCGTCGGCGCCGGTTCCGAGCGCGGGTCGAAGGAAGCGCGGGCGGCAACGGCAGGCTCGCGAATGCAGGCACGTCGGCAGCAGCAGCAGCATCAGCCTGATCGCGCGCGGGGTCACTTCCTCGATTGGTCCTCGTCAGACGAGGATGAGAGTGACGCGACGAGCGGCCGTGCCGCGGCCGTCGCGCTGCCCATGAAGGTGCGTACGGTGCACACCACCAGCAGCGGCGTGTCGGTGTCTCTCAACTACAACCCAGTGGCCCACTTCTCCGCCGTGCACGTTGGCGCCGCTGCAGGCATGACGCTATCAGAATTTTGAGGAGGGTGGGCCTGCAGATATCCCTGTGTGTGTATGTGTCTGTGTGTCTCTGTGTGTGGGCTCGTTGGGATGAACCTTTCGCTTGCCGTCCTGTAGACACACCCACACACACACACACAGACACAGGTTAGTGGCCCCGTGCCGTAGCGCCATGTACTCTCATCCCGCCCTCCCCCATACCCCTCCGCACTTGTTCACTGCACGGCCACGCGTTCGTCATTCTCTTTGTCCTCGTTGTCGTCGTTGTTGTTCCATCTTTTTCTTTTGTGTGTGCGTGATGTTGTATGTGGTTGTTGTCTTTGGCGTGTACTGGTGCTGCCATGTTGCTCTATATCACTTACGCAGTGGCACTTCTCCGCTACATCTTTTTTCCTCTCCAAGCTGCGCAAATGTGTCTGTGTCGGTGTGTGTCGGTGTTCGTGGTGGACCTCGCGCTCCCCCCCCGCCCTGTGTGTGATGGCACTCCTTGTCGGGTTCTCCCCTTACACTACCTGTCTCTCTCTCTCTCCGTCTCTTCTTCTTCTTTGTTTCTGCGATGTTCACCTCATGTAGAATACAAAAAAAAATCTTCGTTCTCCTTGATCCCCCCTGCCCGCTGCACTCCCCCCCCCCCCCCCCCCCGTACCCGTCTCGCCCATTCCCTCACTGGGCTTGTTTATTCCACCCCCCCCCCTTCCCCCCGGAGTTGATGTGTCAAAGCCTCGTGCCGTGGAGCCATAGGCACACGCTTATCAGTACATTGCGGTGTATGTGTGTGTGTGTGTGTGTGTGTGTGTCGGGTGATGTACGAGGGCAGAGGTGTGCCTTTTTTTTTTTCTCTCTCTTCTGGAAACTTCAATGATGCGTCTCTCTCCCTCTCTGTGTGTGTGTGTCCCACACGTAACGGAGTGTAGTGACCTCACCGCAAGTGTTTTGTTCGACGGAGATCAACAACTCAACGAAGCGCCGATCGTGTCCGCTTCTTTTTTTTTCTTCTGGCGTGATCTCTTCTTGTTTTTTTTTGGGGGGGATTATGGGTTTGTTGTTTCCATCGGTGATGTCCTCCTCCCTCCCTCTGTCCCGCTCCTGGAAGAATCTCTGTTACGGCCCACGGCGCCTTACACACACACACGCACACACACTCGTGCATACCCTTCTTCCGACTCTACCCACTCCCTGCCCCCCCCCCCCCCCACACCCTTCAAAAACAACAACAAAAGAGATGGAAACATCAGTTGTGGCCGTGATGCACCCCTGTGCTGCCGTCTACACCTCCTTCCCTCCCTCTCGCCCCCCGTCTTCTTCTCCGATGATGGCCATCCTGACAATACAAAGCACAACTCAAGTGTGACATCAGCGCTCCCCACCCACCCTCCCCTCCTCCCCTTCAGCTGCCGTTGTGTTGATGGAAGCCCTTCTCTACTAGCCTGCACCCCGTCCTACGGTACGCATGTCTGTGTGTCTGTCTGTGTGTGTCTGTGTGACTCGATGGGGTCCGTAGTGGCACACACCGATGCTCTTCAAAGAGGGCGGACTCCGCTTCCTTCTCCCTCCTCCCCTCCGCCTGCCCTACGCCGGCTTGTACAAGCGGCAGTGGATGGCCTACTGTTTGCTCGATGCGGCTGTCCCCCCCCCCCTGTTACTCGCTTGAGCTCCGCAGAAGATGCCGCCACAGTTGATAGACCAACTCCCCTCCCTCTCTTCTTTCACGATATCTTTCCCCGCCACACACACACACACACACACACCCCTCTACGCACAAGCACACACATACACACACCTGTACACAGACACGTGTGCTCCCGGCTAAACTGACGTTCAAGAGGAAGAAAGAGGAAAGATGCTCCGACAGACGCGTTGTGGGTATCGGATGGCGACGAGCGCGCCGCGGCTCGCGGCCGCAACCACCGCTGCGGCAACGCCGCCCCGCTCTCCCTCCTCGCTCGAAGCGCCAACGTCAACGTCACCTGAAGCAGCAACAGCAGCATCAGCAACAGCATCGACCACATCGAGCTCCGCGGGAATTTTCTCGACGATGCGCCGTCTTATCGCGTGGAACCGCACTAACGCTGCCGCTGCTGCTGCTGCTGTGCCGGCGGCTTCGGATGCAGCGGACGGTGCCACTGCGTCCGCCAACGGTGCACGCGGCAGCCACAAGACAACGAGGAGGGCCACGGGAACCCTGAACGCGTCGTCCTCATCATCATCGTCAGCAGCATCCGCGCATGCACTGGATGTTGTCGAGGCCGTCACACGCGATCGATGGACCTGCCGCAACTTCGACCCAGCGAAGCCCATTGACACAGACACGCTCAAGCGCGTCCTCAGCGCGACCCTGCAGGCCCCAACGGGCTTCAACCTGCAGGGCTGGAACGCGGTGGTCGTCACAGACCCGGCTGTTCGTGCAGAGCTCTACAAGGCCGCGTTGGGGCAGCCGCAGGTGCTGCAGGCGCCGGTGACGGTGGCCTTCGTTGGCGACTTGGAGCCGGAGCGCAACGCACCCCAGGCGCTGGAGATGGGCTTGGAGACGGGCTACTACGCCCCCAACTACGGCCCTGCCTATTTGCGAAACGTGTTCTACTTCATGCACGGTGGGCCGGCGCAGTCCATGGCGGCGGTGAAGTCCGCTCTCAGTGCGTGGTACAGCCGTGCCGCGGGCACACCCCTCGTCTCCGTGCCAGTGAGCCGCACCGGCTACGCGTGGAAGCAAGCAATGCTGCCTGCGACGACCTTTGTGCAGCTGTGCACCGCGGCGGGGTGGCACACGTGCATGATGGAGGGCGTCGACGACGGCGCGGTGAAGCGGGTGCTCGGCATCCCTGGCGAACGGCACACCGTTGCCGTCCTCGTCAGCGTCGGTTATGCCACGCCGCTGGGGCTGGAGCGGGGGAAGATCCGCAGCTCCCGCTTCGCCGTGTCGCACACGATACGCTGGAACAAGTTCTAGTCGGCGCTTCCGGTGTCTGTCTGTCTGTGTCGGTGTCTGTGTGTGTGGGGAGGGGGGCGTGTTCCCCTTGCAAGTGCGCGTTGTGAAGATTGTGTGGTGTTTGTGTGTGTTTGTGTGTGTGTGTGTGTGTGGCGAGTGCCCTCACAAGCGTTTCGCCGTAACTTCCAACTGGCCCCCCACATCTCTCGCCATCAAAGCACCCGCTTCTGTGTCAGCCAATGACGCAAAAAGCCTTCAACACTGCTGAGGGTGCGTCTCATACGGGAACTTGGACGACGATCCACGACATGTCCGCGCGTTCGGGCCTGTGTGTGTCGCTCGGTGCGCGTGCACCCCCTCCATCCCCTCCAAGAGATCTTCCAAGGCCAACGTTCTCGGAGACTCACGTGCGCTGTCCAGGGGAGGAAGACAGGAGGGAAGGGGGGAGGGCGACCTCGTGCGTGAGTGTTGGCGACCCCAACTCGAAACTCCTCAGCCCGCACTATGGCAATCGAATCACCATCACCACCACTCCCACCCACCTCTTCTCGATCGCCCCACTCCCTCCCACTCCCTCCCTCTCTCTTCCTCACACACAATCGACTCTATCAAGCTCAGCAGAAGCAGCACTGCATCCGTCCCATCTCCCCTCCCCTCACAGCGGACGAGGGGCAGCGACAGGCGTGAAGTTGGCCCACGGACAGCCGCACAAACACACACACACATTCGCACATTGGCCCCACGCACCTTGACGGAAGGAGTAGCGGCTCCGTCCTCAACTGCCTGCACGTGTGCGTCCGAGCTCAAGCGGTCACGAGGGAAGGAAGGCAGCAGCACCGCCTCGGCACGCAGGACTTTTTTTTTTCGCTCGTGTGCCCTTCACTACCACCACCACCCTCTCCCCTTCTCTATCCTACCGGCCATCTCTCTCCCTCTCCGTCTCACTTGCTCTGCCTACGGTCCCCGCTAGTGACAAGGAAGGGGAGTGAAGTACATCAACAACACACACACACACAGACACACAGACACATCCTGTACACAAGCAGGCCTCAAACGGTATCCCTCCCCCCCCCTCCCCCCCGGCCTTCACTCCCCTTCCCACTGCACGCTCGCATCTTTTGCCCTCTCTTTGCAGACTTTTTTTTGTTTGTTTGCTTTGTGGAGTTGTGCTTCATCTCTTACCTCACCTCACCTCACCTCCCCCCTCCCCCCTTCCCCCTCCCCCCTTCCCTCTCTTCCCTTACCATCAAATTCGCGTTCACGCACTCACGTTCACTCCTCCTCCTTCCTCCTCTCCCCCACTAGACCTGCTGCTTGTTGTTGTCCCGGCGCATATGTTCGCCGCCCTGTAGACTGTTCTCCTTGGTGTCTTTCCCGTCTTTTTTAAATATTACTTTCTTTGACTTCCCGAGCCGTGCGCGGTACCTCCGTCCTCCTCGCCCCCTTCCCTCGCCTCCCTCCAACACACCCACACACACAGAGACAGCTCTCCCCGGTGCGCCAGCTACACTATTGAGCTTGGAGACACAGAGAGAGAGAGAAAGATAGAGTGAGATCGGGCGGAGCTCTGACGGAGTCACGCACGCACCTCGGGTCAACCCTCCCCGCGTGTAATCCCCCCAACCTTGTACCAAACACTATCCCTATCCCTCCCCCCCCCCCACACACACACAGACCCTCGTGTTCTTCCTTTGCTTCCACAGGCATGTTCGACAATGCGGACGACACCGCCACCAGCACCTCCATCCACTTCTCCGTTGCCTCCTCCATCGACCTCGCGGCCGCAGCAGCCGGCAAGCGCGGGAGTGGCGCGAGGGCTGCGGTGGGTGGAAGGCCCCACGGCGGTGGTGCTGGTAGTGTGCATGGAAGCGCAGGGACCGACGAGAACAGCTTGATGAGTCGCCTCGACCTCCCCGCCAGCCCCAACGTCCACAGCCACACAGACGTACACGCCGCATCACCCGAGGCAGATGCTGGTCATCACGCTGCTGCACCGCTCCACGCCCCAAGGCCCACACGACCAGGGCTGCCGGCGCAGGCACAAACACGCCCGCCCTTACTTCGCTTTGCGGTGCCGCAGTCACCGCGCACGCCGATGATGGCGGCAGCACCCCCGCAAGCGCCAACCTCCGTCGCAGCCGCAGCCGCATCTACCGGCAGCGGCAACAGTGCTGGTACTAGCGGTGGCGCAGGCCCGAAGGTGGTGGTCCCCTTCCAGCCCATCCACCAGCTCGAGGCGCCGTACAAGCTTCCACCGTCCCGCTCCTACTCACAAAACGACGCAAGCCTCGCCTTTATGCGCGCCGTCTCGAGGCTCGACTCGGAGGACGCGCATAGTGCCGGCAGCGACGGCGGCGACGACCATAACGACATGATGAGCGGGGGCCACACGCGTACGCACGACAGACCGGCTGGGGACGTCCCCTCACGCGCGGCGGCTCCAGAGAAGGCACGTGTAGCACCGCCTACCGCCACCACTGCGACCTCCGAAGACGGCAGCCTGCAGCTCGAAGAGGAGGGGGCGGTGGTGGGGGACGACGTCACGGAGGGCGCCAAGTCATCGTCCCCCTCGCACTCACCCCCGCCACGCGCTCCAGCCAATGCGGCTGAGACGGCGATGCCGGTCGTGGCCGAGCAGGAACAAAAACCGACTCCACCGCCGCTGGGGCCCAAGACGGTGCACCCTCCACCGCCCTTCATCAAGCCCGTGCCCAAGAAGATGCCGATGTCAGCGCCGCCGTTGTCAGCCTCCATGATCACGTCACCGACGACGGATGCGAATCCTTCTCCGACACACTCGCAGCTTCAGCAGCAGCCGGGGATGGTGCTTGTCTTGCCCACCCCTCATTATCTCACGTCGCCCACGACACCCTCGGGTGTCGCAGAAGCAGGAGGTGCAGCAGCAGCTATGGGGGACACCGGTACAGCGACATCGCCGTCTGCCTCGCAGGGGCACGGGCAGCAGCGGCCGCAGCCGCAGCCGCCACGCCTCTCCTCGTCGCTGTCACACAACAACAGCACGGCGGTCACCGTCTCCGCAGCAACAGCCACCATCGGCACAATGGGCGTGATGGGGTCTGGTGGTGGTGCCGGTGGTGGTGGTGTCGGGGGAGGGGCTGGTGCTGGTGGTGACTTGAGTGGGCCGCAGCCTGCGAACCCCGTCGCGACCACCGCCACGGCGCCGCCCGCATCGAGATGGCAACCCTCGCAGGGCAGCGTGCGCGTCTTGTCCATGAGCCAACAAAACGAAGAGGACCCCGTGTACTGCACCGTGAGTGAGATGACCATGCCGAATGCGACGTCGCTCCGTGGCGGCGGTATGTCCATTGGCCCAACCGGCCCCAGCGTTGCACAGATGCACGGCATCGGCGGCAGCGCTGTCCCGTCTTCGGCGCGCTTCTCAGTGTCCCCATCCATTGGCAACCGGCACGTGATGTCCTACGACCTTTCCCTCGACGAGCCCAACCCGCCCCCGCCACGCACGGCGGGGCGATCCGCTGGCACACCCGCTGTCACAACCACCACCACCGCTGCCGCCGCCGCCAGCGGCTCGCCACACACCTCCCCACCGGTCTTCCCCCACAACACCAGCGGCGGTGGCGGTGGTGCGGAGATGCAGTCGCTGCCTTCCAGTGTGGTGAACACATTCTCCGTGCAACGCACCGCAGACGGCCAGACGACGGCGGGGCCGGGCCTCGGCGTCAACCACCCGGCCTTCGGCCTCCGCCCAAAGCGCCCCTCCGCGTTCGCCGCGCCACCAGCGTCTTCATCACCGTCACCTGCAGCAGCAGCAGCGGCGCCGGGCACGATGACCAGTGCCGTCGGCGAGCGCGGCGTACCGTCAGTGTTGTCCACCCCTGCGTCGCTGCTCGTACACAGCCGGGAAAGCCATCAACATGAACAAGGGTACACAGCCGGTGCGGCAAGGGACAGCGAGGAGGAGCGGCACACACAGCGATCTGAGACGCCTCTCGCTACAAACGACACGAGCAGGGCAAGCACGTCACGTCGCCAGAGCATGTCCTCGATGCCCGGGATAAAGGTCATGATGTGCAGTCACAGCACAGCAGACGTTGCCATCAAGGCTGCTGCCGCACACGCCGGGGAGAGTGCGACGGCGAGTCGGCGTGGAAGCCGTCTGGGAGCGGGAGCTGGGGCGGCTGATGGTGGTGATCGAGGTGCGGCGGAGACGGAGGCGAGCGTGCACAGCTCCAGCTCACCGCGCTCGACGCGGAGCGGCTTTGCTGCGGGGCTGTCGCGGTTCTCGTCGATGCTGAAGCGCCGCGTCAGCGCTGTCGTGCGAAGTGGGGGAGGCAGCACGGATGTCAAGAAGCCGCGCACACCGACACCCACTCCTGCAGCGCGTGGTGTGGGGCAGCAGCAGCAGCAGCAGCAGCAGCAGCGTCAAAACATGGTGAACACCTCTGCCCTTCGCCCGACCAGCTCGCTGGCACCCGGCTCGCACACGGCGGTCCCGCTAACCACCGCTGAGAATCTGCAGCGCACGTTGCCCGCGGTGGATGCCGTGGATGCGCAGCGGGACACACCAGAGCGATCCACTAGCAACACCTCCGCTGTTCCCCCTGCAGCTGCTGCGGCCACAATCGCCGGTTGTGGTGGGGATCACCTTGAAGGGGATGCCACGGGCAGGATCACGGCGGCGCGCTCCGGCTCGCAGCCGCCGAGGTCGGCCTCCACCGCGGACAACTCCATTCACTTTCAGATGGATCTCGAGTCGGAGGAGGAGGACGACGAGGAGGAGGACGATGAGCTCGAGTTTGTCGTCGACCAGAGCGACACCCCATCGCTGGCAATGGACTTTGTGGAGGAGGACCTGGCAGCAGAAGAGGTGGTGACGACGCTGCAGGAGCCGCCCGCGGCGGTGCTGGTGCCGAGTGGATCCGTACGAGATGCAAGCAGCGACAGCGACGACAAAGGCACCGGCAGGAGCAACGCGCGCCGGAGGCGGCGGCGACAGCAGCGGCGGCGGCGGCGCGATGGCACGAAGGAGTCACACTCGTCCAGCGTGCGCGCAGCGGGTGACGAGAGCGCCGATGAAGGTCGCAGCGAGCGGCGCTCACGTCGGCGATGCCACCGCAGCCGCAAGCACCGCGAGGCGGGTGTGGAGGAGAGCGAGCGTGAGGACGCCAGCCGTCGCAGCTACAGCAGCAGCAGCACCGCGTCCACTGGCACAGCTTCCTCCGAGAGGTCGGCCACCTCCTCCAGAGCGGAGCGCAGGCGGCAGCGGGACGCACCGTCACACGCTGAGAAGACTATGGAACAGGCGGTTGCTGGTGCCTCGCCGACCACCACCACGGCGTCGAAGCCGCCGCTGCCACTCACACCCCGTGCGCTGTTCAACGCGTCTGCACCTCGGCCTGCTGAAGCGAAGGCCGACAAAGCCGGTGCCCGCCGCCGCCACCACTGCCGGCAGTACCGCCGTGCCCTTCGTGCCCCCGGCGGCGTCTCCACCGCCCACGCGCGGCTGCTGCTGCAGCGACGTCAGCGACAGCGGCGGCTGTACCGGGCCAACGCCTGGCTGGCGGAGGGCGATGAGCGAGACAGCCTTCTTACGGTGGGAGACCACCACAGGGATCGCGACAAGGAGGATGCCACTGATGGCGCAGCGCATGACAAGAGCAAGGGAAACGACACGGGCAGAGGCCGCGCGGCTGCTGCTGCGAACGCCGCACCGCAGCCGTCGTCGACGGATATGCTCGTCGCGCGGCGTCGCGAGCTCCAGGCCAAGTCCCGTGTGCCCTCCGCTGTCGATCACTTCGCTGTGTCCTGGCACACGCGTCAAATGGCGCGCCGTCGGCTAGAGCAGACGCACCGCTCCGCTGTGCAAGCCGCAGTCGCGCGGCACGAGCAGCACGCTGCGGAGCTGAAGGGCTTGTCGGAGGAGGCAGCAATTCACAAGGCTGTTGCGGCAGCCGCGCGGCGGAGTGCTTCGACGCCGCGAGCACGAGCACTGCCACAACAAGCGGCATCCGCCGTCACCGCAGCCGCAGCAGCGACCACGCACCCCGCCACTTCTCCCCAGCGGCATAGCGAAAGCCGACTCGAAAAGTACGAGGCACTCCTCACGCAGGAGCTTCACGCTCTGGATGCGGTGGTGGAGCAGCGCCGGCGACGCGAGCTCTGGACGGCGTCGGGACCTGCCGGGGCTGCGGCCGCGGCACACGGACCGCCCGCGTCGCGTGATGGGTTGTGCGGGACAGCCTCGCAGCTCTTTGCATCGGCGACGGCAACGGCAGGGCCGCTGCCCTCTCGCCTCAGGAGTGTGACACAGGACGCGGCCACACCGCTGCGCGTCCACGGACAGCCGGTGGACGGCGGCGACACGTCCCCTGCGCCGCGCACCCCGCGGAGCTGGACGCGCACCGCCGTGCGTGTGGGGGCAGCTGCTCACCGTGGACGTGGTGGTGGCGGTCGTCATGGTGGTGATGCTGTGTGTGCTGCAGGAAGCACACCGAGACGCGCGGAGGCTCCCTCAGCAGCGGTAGCGACTAGGACGAGCGGAGCTCGACCTCGGGGAGTTGAACGTGGGGCCGCCTCAGCCACCCCCAGCGCACGTGCTGCTGCGCTATCGGCAAGCCGCTCCATGACCACGACGCACGATCCCACCAGTGCAGCCAACGACAATTCCATCGACGCCGCCGCACCGCAGCGCACGCTGGAGGCGCTGCAGCGGAGGTATGGGCGTCTGCTGGAGGACCTCACAATGGAGGCGGCTGGTAGTCGGCTGGCGTTCGAGGTGGATGGCGAAGGCACGAGCACGGCGCGGGCGAGGGGTCCTCCTGGCAGGCGACTTGCATCTCCCGACAGCGTCAACAACAGCAACAGTGTGCGTGCGTCACCGGCCGCCGTCGCAACCGTCGCCGACGCCATTGCCCAGGAGACGGCGCGGTGTGCGGCGGCGCTGCGAGCAGAGTACTACCACTCGTCGGCGGCGTCCTCCTCCTCCTCTCAGGCTCCAGCCTTATCGCACAGCGCTGCCGCTGCTGATGATCCTGCTGCTGCTGCTGTAGTGGCGGCCTCGTACGCACAGGCTCTCCGTCCCTCGTGTGAGGTGTGCAAGCCGCAAGAGTGGGAGGAGTACATGACGCTGGGCCTTCTCTCCATGCTGCACGGCCCCGTCGAGCACCGCGTCCGTGACGGAGAAGCTGTGCCACCAGCAGCACGCAGTCGACAAGACGCCCACCTCGGTGGGGGCGGTACCCTCGTCCAGCGACACGTTCGTGAGGAACTCTACGCACCCCCGCCAGCACGGCTGCGTGACCGGCGCGTGTCCAACGCGCAGGTTCATGACGCACTGGACGCCTCCGCGGCTCCTCGTGATGGCGTGCAAGACGGCAGCAACGCTAAGGCCCGGCAGGAATCCCCAGAGTCCCCGCAGCCCCGCACCGGCGCACCCCCGCAGCCCTTCACCCCGTCCCCAGCGCGTGCTCTCGCACTGCTGCAGACGCGTGTGCTGCACGAGGAGCGGCGGGCAAGGCACGCGTGTGTCAGGACAGAGGCGGCGGCGGCGCAGGCGCTGCAGAGGCTATATCTCGTGGAAACACTTCTTGCACTTCGCGCGGCTGCGCAGACGCACGCAACGGCCGAGGTGGCGTCTCTTCTGCGTTCGCCGAGCTCAGAGCCGCCGCGTCAGCCACCGTGCGAGCGTGGCGCAAGCGCGGACGACAACGGCGGTGTGACCGCACACGACCAGCCTGAGCCCGCCACCCTCGCCGTGCCACGGGCGTCGGTGTCACCGCCGCCGCCGCCCACGCCTGCCCGCACGACGTCCTCTGGAGAAGGGGGCCCGCCGTTGGCCTCCGACAAGTCGCACACGCGGCGCGGCAGCGTCGCTGTTTTCTCCTCCTTCTCCGGCGAGTGGCTCGTCCCGCCGAGCACGGTGCCGAGCAAGCAGGAGCGTCGCGGGGTGGAGAGCGGCGGCAGCGGTGACGAAGCTCGCTTGGGGGACAGCTCTGCCTCCGCCTACACGGGAGACGTGGTCGCGAGCAGCCAGCCGGGCAGCGACCTTGACGGGACCTCTCTGCAACCGTCCGCCATCAACAGCTCCGTGAGTGTCGAGGCCGCCTACGCCACTGCCGTGCCGGCCGTTGCCTCCGCGTCTGCCCTCGCCTTCTCCAGTCCCACGGCATGTGCGAAGACCGCGGCCGCGACGCCCGTCCAACGTCCCGCCTCACCACACCTGCCCCACCTCGTAGTCCCCGTCAAAGCAGCAGCAACAGCAGCAGCAGCAGCATCAGCAGCGGCCTCGGCGGAGGAGATTGTCACGGGTATGGGCAGCCCGCTGTTGCTCGCCTCCGCCGAGACATCCCCGTCGCCGTCGCAGGCCCATGACAGCTGGTTGAACGCCGTGCGTAGTCGCAGCTTCGGCTCCCCCAGTGACGGCAACGTCCGCGGGGCCGCACTGGGGACAGACAACGACGAGGACGACGATGACGTCGAGGACATCACTCCTGGGGTGCTGCTGCAGCCAGTGCTGATGGCCCCCTTCACAGGAGTCGTCGTGGAAGGAGGGGAGGCGAAGGCGCACGCGATCGGGGCGCTCGCCGCTATGGTGCGCGACGTCGATCTGCCGCCATCCGCGAAGGCATCGGAGGGCTCCACGACGACCTCGTCGGATCTGGTCTTTGTTCTCGAGAACCCATCGCAGGGCTCGGCTCCGGACGGTGCCGTGGTGGCTGGGCAGCGCGATGACGCTCCGCAGGTGCCACCCTCTCGTGCAGTACGCCCCGCTCCCCCTCCTCCTCCTTCTCCCCCAGCAGCAGCAGCAGCAGCGGAAGCAGCGTCGGTCACCACCGACAGCTCCCTCGCGTTGGAAGTGGAAGACGACGATGATAATGAACACACTGATGCTGATGCTGTGGACTCAGGTGACAAGAATGAGGATGTGGGGGAGGACGAAGGAATGGAGAAGGCGTTGGAGGCCGAAGCAGTCGTCGCTGCAGCACCGAGCGATAGGGAGGAGAGGGGCACCACACGCAGCAGCAGCAGCAGCGGCACCAGTCAGTCTTTGCCGTCCTCCGCTGCAGCCTCGACGACCGTGGCGGAGGTGAAGTCGCACGCAGCGGAAGCGACGGCGCCTGAGACTCGAAACGGAAAGACGGACCGCGATGTGCACGAAGCGCAGACCCCCCTGTCGTGCCTTGCCGCTGCGCAGCACCCCAACGATCCTGTGGAGGGGGCGAAGACGTCTGCACCGCCGCAGCCCATCTCACAGGCGATGCCACGACAAGAACCACCACAACAATTCGCCGGGTCTGCAGTCGCGCACAGTAGCGCGTCATCGCTGTCTCTGGAGGTTGAAAGTGACATGGCGTCGTCCGGGAGCGCCTTGAAAGACGACGACGGCGTCGTGCCTGCAGACGCTGATGTTGATACATCCGTCCACGCGACGGCTGCTGCTGCGGCAGCAGAGGACGAGGAGGAGGCACCTATATCGCCTGAGGATGAAGAGATGCCCGCGGCAACGGTGATGGCATCGCCGTCCCCGACTCTCCCTGCCGCTGCCGCCGCTCTCGTGGGTGCCTCTGCCGTCACCAGCGCCGTGCAGGGGAAGGGCGATGCAGCGCCGAACGTGTCGCTGGAGCTCGCGCCGACCCCGTCCACCACGTCGGCAGATGACGTGGAGGTCACATCGCCTACGAGGAAGAAGAGCAGCGTCTCGGTAATAACAACGGGGGCAGCAGTGGCACCACCACCACCACCAGCGGCACGGGCACACGACACGGCAGACGACATTGAGCCTTCCTCGCCTGCGGCAGGCGACGGCGATGACGGCGCGCGACCGTTGTCCATTGACCGTGGCGAGCACCTCGTGAACAGCGAGTCGCAGGGGAGTGGAGACAGTGATGGCCTCGACGAGGTGGTCGAGGGCAAGCGCGATGAGGGCCAGGAGAAGGACAATGACCTGGGACAAGAGCCGCAGCAGCAGCAGCAGCAGCAGCAGGAGCAGCAGTGTGATGTGGGGAATGGAAGTGTTGAGACGCCGCGCCGGCCCCCGCCTCCCCTGCCGACGCACCCGGCACCCTCCTCCTCCTCCTCCTCCTCCTCCACGTCTTCTTCCCCCGTGTCTCTCATCGTGCACGTGACAGCACGCAGCAACGGCGCGACTGCGGCGCCATCGGCCGTGGCGGTCGTTGTGGGAGAAGATCTCGTGGACTCGAGCGATATGGCGGTGGAAGGGGTGGCTGGTGACGAAGAAGAAGGCAAGGTCGGGGATGCTGTCGTGCAAGCAGCGGCACTCACTCCCACAGCGGCAGCGTTGTCGTCGGACGTTGCGGAGACGCTCCTCGTGACACCGCCTGGCTCACCTGATGGCGCCACACCCGAAGCCACTGCATGGACAGCACCGCCACCGACGTCGCCGCCGCCGCCGCCACCGCCACCATCGGCGATGGCAACCGCTGCCACACGCAGCGCCGCTGCTGCCACGCGGCGTGTCCGCTTCTCGCTCCCTCCAGAGGCCGCGGAAGACAGCGATGATGGTGGTGAGGGTGGCGAGGCTGTGGCGAGCGCGGTGATCGCGGCGCAGTCAAGCGCAGCCGAGGCGCACGCGGCCTCGGCATCGCAACGCGCACACCACGAGGACGACGAGGACGAGGAGGAGGGGAGGGAGGAGGAACGACGTGCTGCGGGCCCGGTAGACGAGGACGCGGCGGAGCAGCCAAGCCGGCGCAGCAGCACGGCGAGCAGTGCGGCGGACCTGCTCGATCGACTCACCGAGCTCGATGCCATGCTGCTGTACAAGTTCCCTTCCTACTTACTTCACGACCGGCACCGATGAAAACGGCCTGCCCGGCGCCGTGATGCGCAGGACGGAGCGGGACGCGCCGCCGAACGCGCAGGCACGTCGGTGGCGGCAGTCCTCGGCGTCCGCAGCGGGTCTTTCAACGCCGCCAGGGGAGGCGTTGAGATGGGGCAAGGACTGTCGAAGTGTCTCGAGCTCCTTGTCACCGCCACCCCGCCGACAGCCGCCCGCGCACGACACACGCGACTACGGCGAGGAGAACGGTGGTGGTGGTGGTGCGCACACCCCGCCCCCACGGGCTCCGGTGGCGGCCACAGCCCCGCCGCCGTCGTCGTCGATGTCCGTCGATGCGCGGTGGTCTGTATCGACCCGAAGCGAGCTCACCCCGCCGAGGCTGCCGGCAGAGAGCCTCGGCACACAGCTGCGGCGGAAGTACGGCATACCACAGCCCCGACGCGCTTCCCTCCACGCCGCTGCCGCTGCCACGACCACCGTCGGCCCCACGCCGACAGCGCGGAGCTCGCTGGTGGACACGCTCAGCGCGACTGCAGCGGTGCTGATGCGTTCAGGGACGCGGGCGACGGCTGAGCCGATGCAACAGCAGCAGCAGCAGCCGCGCCTGCAGTCCCCCGCCCACGACTGACGTGTCCCTGTACGCAGTCCCTCAGCCGTCCTGGAAGCCCCAGGTCCGCGCTGCGCCGGACCCCTTGGTGGTGTTGCCGACCTCCAGCGGCGACACGGGCGGCTTTCACTTGGCGCGGCCTCGCACGCTCGACGTCACGACCATCCTCTCCGTACCCACTCCCTCCGTGACCTCTGTGGCTACCGCCCCGGGCAGCGCCTCGGACTCCGGCTCGTCCCCACTGGGGGGCCATGTCACGCACGCAGGCGGGGGCGGGGGAGTGGGAGACGTGACGCGTGAGGGCGTTGACGCGCCGTCAACGTCGGATCCGCACAACATAGCGTGGTTCTGAAAGGCCCCTGTGACATCTTCTCGCCGGGTTGGTAGAGCTAGCGCGTATGTATGTGTGTGTATGTGTGTGCCTGTGCCGCCACCAAGAGCGTGCCACACACACACAACAACGGCAGCAGCAGGAGGAGGAGAGGGAGGTGGGTGGGGGGGGGGGCCGTCGGTAGTGGCCAGCCGTGTGCTCTCGCAGACATCAGCGTCTTGTGCACGTGCCATTTGTCTTCTTTCATCGTACCTCGCTCATTTTGCCTTCTCGTGAGCCGTTGGCCACGAGTCGGTCCCCCCCCCTCCCCCCTTCCTCCCTTCACCTTTTCGTTCTCTTGCTCGCTGTCATGACGACCAAACCCATGCGTTGACCCGCACCTCCTCGACACGCAGACGTCACATGGAGACGCTCGACGTGACGTCTCGAGCCCTCCCACCCCCCCCCCTCCACGCAGCTCCCTCAATGCGACACGCCATCGTCATCACTGCGGCACTGAACCTCGTGTATCTAACTGTCTGCGTCCTTCATCTCTCTCGCCTGCTTGGTCCTCCCCTTCCCCCCTTCCCCCAGCACACGCACACGTACAACATCATCTCCGTAGCTCCTCTCCCGTACATAATGAAAACATTTGGTGCGGATGCGACGCTGCGCGATGTCGCGCACTTCCCGCAGGACCTGCAGCACGACCAGTCCACCTACGCCGGCCGCTTTCGCTTCTTCCTTTCCATGACGGACCCGCGCACGCTGCTGACGACGCCGCAGCGGCTGGCCATGAGCGAGGCGCTCGTCGACCGCGTTGAACGCCGCGAGGAGGGATGGTCGTCCGTGAAGGTGGCCGAGTACCTGGATGCGCGGCAGCGCGTGCAGTGCATCGTGCACCCAGAGTCTCACAAGGCCATTCTGATGCCCTTCCGCTTCTCCGCCTTCGTGCCTATGAACTTCATCAACCTCTGCGGCATGCTCGCGCCGTCGCAGCAGACCCCTGCACGGGCGATGTTCTGGCAGTTCTCGAACCAGACCTACAACGTCGGCTTCAACTACTGCAACGGCAGCGGCAAGGATGGTCTGCCGCTGCACGAGCTCGCGATTGGCTACGTGGTGGCGACGTGCACGGCGTGTGGGACGTCCTACCAGCTGAGTAAGGTAGCGGCCGCCGCGTCAGCGTCGACCTCGTCCGCGGCGCAGCTCTTGCGGCTCCTCATTCCATACACCGCCGTGGCATGTGCGAACATGGCGAACCTCGGTGTGATTCGCTTCCGCGACGTGCTGCGCGGCATCGCCGTGCAGGACCCGGAGACGGGAAAGGATCTGAATGATGGGGCACCGTCGGCCAGGGCCGGACGGCTTGCGGTGGCGCAGGTGGCTCTGAGCCGGGTGATGATCCCGGTGCCGCTGATGCTGCTGCCGCCCGTGTTCATGAACTACCTCTTCCACCCCACGAAGGGCGTGCGCTTCTTCGCCCAGCGCCGCGCACAGCTGTACCTTCCGGTGAACGTGCTGACGCTCGTGAGTGTGCTCTGTGTGGCGCTGCCCATGAGCATCGCGGTGTTCCCGCAGAAGGCTGTGGTGCCCGTGAGCTGGCTGGAGCCGGCGTTCCAGGGGCAGAAGAACGCGGACGGCCACCCCATCACGCACGTCGGGTTCAACAAGGGGCTGTGAGCGGTGGGAGACGGTTTAGGTGTGTGTGTGTGCCGCCGCCGCCACCGCCACCGCCGCTCTGACGGCACTGGCTCGCGTACTCGAGCCCCCTCCCCCCTCCCCCTCCCTCTCTCTTTCCCCGTGTGTGTATGTGTGTTCTCCAGCTTCTCATCAAAGCCCTGGTTGGGTGTGTGTGTGTGGGCATGTGTGCGTGAACCGCCGCCCCCCGCCCCGCCCCCTTCCCCCCGGACTTCTTCTGTCTCTTCCTTCCTTCCTTCACGTTGCCGTGTTTGCTTCGTCATGGATTGGCGTGCCGCGTGGGTGTGCAGCTCTGCGCAGTCCCCTTCTGATGTTTTGTTTTTTTGTGTTGGGCAGTGTCAGGTCAGACGGCACAACACACACACTCTTTCTCCCTCAGCTCTCTCTCTCTTCCCCTCTTCCCCTCTCCCCCCCGAAGAACCGTGTTGTGTACGTCTTCATCATCACATCGGGGCGGGTAAAGGGGGGTGGGGGGGGGCCAATGGTCTAACTAACGAGGCTCGACGCCGCTGGGATTCCGTTCACTTGCCTTTTATAATTTTCTTTTTCCAGGTCTCTCTGCGTGTGGCGAGCTTCGCCATCACTTTCCCCCTCCTCCCCGCTCCTCTTTCCCCACACTCACACAGACGCTCACACTTTGGTCCAGCAACTCAACTCTACCCACCCCTCCCGGCCCCGCCGGCCGCTCGTGCCTCGCTGTCGAAGACCTTTGTCGTGACTCACGCACGGCGCACGAAACGCCCTACCGTGATGCTCCTGGCTGTGGTCAAGTTTCACGTACACCGTGCACCCTTCTTCTTTTTTTTTTCTGTCGTGGACGGACCGGCGCGATGCGCCTAAAAGTGCGCCGCGTAAAACAAAAAACGAAAAACAAAACACACACATACGCAAGTGCCTGTCTACCGAATGCTCTCCTCGTGTATGCTCATCCTCCTCCCTCTGCAACCCCTCCCCTCGCACCGACATCAACCCCTCCCTGAACACACACACACACACATATATACACATACATACACACATGCACATGCGCCTGGATCTACGTACGCGCTCAGTGTCCGCCATCAGCAGGCCCTGGCTGTTTGTTGTTGTTGTCCTCGTTGTTGATCTCATTGTTTTGAAGACAGCAACGAGGCAATTGCAGACCCGCGCGCCGACACTCACAGACAGACACCGACAGACAGACAGACAGAGGTGGAAGAGTGACGGGGACAAGACACGCAAGGGACACGTTCCGCCTGCCCCTCCTCCATCTTCCTCTCTTGCTCATAGAATCACCTCATTGCAAGTTTGCCCACCGAGCTGTGTGTGCGTGTGCGTCAGTGGAATAGTGACAGACACGCCCCTTTGTCCCTACCAGATCCCCTTACGCACGTGCACGCCTCACGCTCATAGAAGCCGGCCATCCACGCCACCTCCGCCATACAGGAACACACATACACACAAAAAACCCATATACAAGCAACCATCCCATAGAAGGCAAGCGTACGACGGACAATGGCATCCATGTCATCATCCTACGCGGAGTACCTGCGTGAAATTGCGCTGGAGACGAACGGGACGATCAGCCGGGAGGCAACCGCCGCGGCCTCTGCGCGCGCCGCGCCCTACCTCGCCGCCCGAACGACGGTAGCCGTGCCCCACACACGTTCGTCACACCGCGCCTCCGCTGCCGCGAACGCCGCAGGCGTCGGTTACACGCCCCGCGACCCTAGCGGGGATGTCTACGACTACTGCTTTCTGCAGGCGCCGCCGATGGGTAGCGTCAGTCGTGCGTGTGCGGTGCGGCAGTACGAGCAGCAGCGGCAGCAGCATCAGCAGCACGCTGCTGCGAGGACGTTGCGGCGTAACACGCAGGCTATCGCTACCACTGCCACCACCAGCAGCGGCGCCGGTGGCGGTAGCACTATCGTCAGCCAAGCGCCGCGTGATGCGAGTACCCTCGCCGCCCCCATCGCGGCCCACTTGGTACGGGCCTCCACCGTCACGTACACGAGCGCGCGCCGGTCCGTGGGTGCGTCGCGCGACGACGGCAGCGGCGACCGTGAACACGCCGTGAGCGTCAAAGCCCTTCAGCGCTCCTTCCAGCGGCTGTACGCGTCCATGCAGGACGAAGGTCGCCGCAGTGCATCGTTGCAGCACACAGGACCGCAGCCCCGGCGCGCCAGCTCCAGTCGCCCATCGCAGCCGCAGCGGCACACGCATCGTGCGCCGGTCGCCGCCAGCGCCGGCGCGATTCGCATACCGGACGTTGACTACGACACCTACGCCGACGACGTCTACGCCGACGAGTGGATGGCACTGACGAAGAGCCACCACGGTGCTGTGCCTTCATCACGTCCCTGCCCGCATCACACGACTGCCTCCGCATCGCGGGAGTGCGCCCATGCAAAGTCTGCCATGGCTCACTCGTCGAGCTCGCGCAGGGCCACGTCGGCGGTGAAGGTCGTCTCCCCGGTCATGACGAGTACAGACTCCTCTGCGATCACCTGCAGCCCCACGCGAGACGGCGACCGCGGAGCTGGTCCTGCTGTCTCGTCATCTGCATCGTCGGTGAACACCTCGCACACCGACGCAGCCCTGCACGACGCGCAGCGCCGTGGTCGGCACGCCGCTGCGTATCGCTGCCCGCACTGCTGTCACCGCTGCGACTCGTGTCACTGCTCAGGTCGCCCGTGTCAGACAGACGCGCACGAGCATCGGCAGCGGCAGCATCAGCAACGACGAGCTTTGAGGTCGGCATCGGCCAGCTCTGATGTCTGTGTGACTCGCCACTCCCCCTACCACGGCGCGGTCAGCCGTGACACGGCGAGAGCCCAAGAGTCCGTGCGTCTGCAGTGGCCCGGGCAGCCGTCGCCCACCACATCAGCGACCTCCTCGCGTCGGCCATCGCCGCTGCACGAAGCGCGTGCGGTGCCGAGTCGAACGTCGAGCCGCACCCGGCACCGGAGCCGCAGCGCACCGAAGGAAGCGACAAGTGCTCGGCATCACCGTCGTCGTCATCGCCCTCACGCATCAAAGCGCCACGCCGCACGCGGAGCAAGGCATGGCGACGAGGAGAGGCACGCACTGCGCACGACGGAAGCCGTTGTATCGTCCACCGCCACCGCTGCGACAACGAAATCCACACGAGAGGCAACGGCACGCCGTGGAAAAGAGGCTGTGCTGCGCGACGTTGCCGCACGCACGTGTGCCTGCTACTGGTCGGACTTCCCCGACCTCCCCATGGCGGTCAACCCCGCCGCCCACGCCGCCACGTGCCCGTACCAGGCGCACGAGGCACTCTACACCGAAGTGGTGCTGGAGCCCTCCAGCGATAGCAGCACCCGCCACAGCTGCAGCGAATCGTCGTGTTCGCGCTCATCGTCATCGTCATCGTCGTCGTCGACATCAACAACCTCGCTTGGTCGCCAGCATCGCGAAACCCGTCGTGCGTCTGCGCGAGGCCGACAGCGCGGAGCACCTCTATCGGGGCGTGGGCAGTCTGCACGGCGGCCTCGCAGCGCGCTGAAGGACGCGGAGGTGACGCTGCCGCGCGCACGCGCCGCCGTGATCGGGTCGACGAAGCGGCGGACGTACATGGAGATGCTGATGGACGCCGCCCGCGATGCGCCGGCGGCGCCGTCTTCCTTCTCCTCCCCCGCCGCCGCCTCGCCACCGCCACCGCACTTTACAAAAGACCAGCAAAGGGCAGGAGAGCCGCCTGCCTCAGCGTCGGCATCAACATCAGCGGCCGCGGCGGCGGTGGGGGGAAGTGAAGTACCGGAAGGCACACAGGACAAGGACGACACTGCCGGCGATGGGGCCGATGGGACTGCTGCTGCCGCTGCTGAGGTGCAGGACACACCTCAGGACACCGCGGCTGGGGCTGAGGAGGACACCGCGGCAGAGGCGCCGGGTACGAGGGAAGCAGCGGAGCCGAGTGCCGCGCCAACGGCGAAGGACGGGGACATGGACGCTGCCTACGCAGACCTCCACCAGGCCGAGCCGGAACACACAAGGGCAGCGGAGAGCCCACTGCGGGCCCTCTCTCGTCCGCGGCTGCGCCCCCGACGCGGTGTACCGGGGCCTGGCGCGTACCACGTGGACGAAGCCCTCGCGATGAGCTCCGCCGGGCACGGGCCGCGGGGGGCGGCGATGGCGAAGGCGCCGCGCATGCCGCACGTCCGCGCCACCACGCCCGGGCCTGGCGCCTACGATGTCTACAAGCACGAGGAGGAGGAGCGGCGTGCAGTCGTGGTCACGGCGATCACGGTGGCGGAGAAGGCCGGCAGCAGCACAGCAGCAGTCGCAGCGGGT
Organism: Tiliacea citrago; assembly: GCA_963921375.1. Lineage (NCBI taxonomy): Eukaryota > Metazoa > Arthropoda > Insecta > Lepidoptera > Noctuidae > Tiliacea > Tiliacea citrago. Next base: position 766,564 of record CAWUFJ010000003.1, read on the forward strand.
GGTGCGGAGGCGAAGGACGGTACACACGCAGACCCGACAGCCGCTGTGCCTGTCGCGGACGGTGCCGCTGAACCAACCGCAGCAGCCGCAGCAGCAGCATCAGCGGGTGTCAAGACAATCATTGGCAAGGGTGTTGCCTTCGCGAGCACGTCGGGGCGGCAGCTCCAGCTGCAGTACGGGGACGCCTACGTGCGGGCTGCAGCGTGGGTGCGACGAGCCACCGCCGTGCCCGGGCCGGGTGCCTACAACTTCGCCGAGGGCGACCGCGTAGACCAGAGCCGGGCACCCGGCACAGCGCGGCAGGGCTTTCGCTTTCCGAAGTCCGCAGACGGCGCGCACTTCACGGGCGCGCCACCGGTTGTCGCGGCGGCACCCGCCAGTCCAGAGACACCGGCGGCAGTGGATGCGCAGCTGGTGCCGGGTGCGCGGGCGGCGGCCGCGGCGGCGGTGCGTGCGTCGCTGGTGCTGCCGTGGCGGGACTGGGCGGGCGGGTCGTACATTGGCACCTCCACCGCCGCCTTCGTCGCACATCCGTCCCTCGCCACGCGGGATAGGCGGGTTGCGGGGCAGCCTGCGGAGGACGACGACCAGCTAGCGCTGCGCAGCGGGGGTGCAGCTTGGGGTACCATCGCCGCCGCCAGTGTGGGTGAGGGTGGCGTATGGAAGGGCGTCGGCAGCGGAGTGGCATTGCGCCTCACCAGCCAGCGATTCCCAGCCGCCCCGGCAGACGACGCGGGTGATGACGACGAGGACGGCGGTGCGGTGGAGGCGCCGCGGGGGCAGCCTGGTCCGGCCTCCTACGAGACCGAGAGCGGCCTGCGGTGGGTGCAGCGGCGGGCCTCGGCGGCGAACATGGTGTTTCGTCCCCGCGACCGCGGACCGCGTGGCCCGCTGCGCTCCCTTACAGCTTCCAGTGCAGTGGCTGACGACGCCAGTTCTGGCGCAGCCGCTGCAGCATCCGTCGCGCTGGCGTCGCTCCCGCTCTTTGCGTCACCGTCGCCGTTTCTTTACGGTGACAGCGGTCGCCTCGCACCCGGGCCTGGGACCTACGACGTGGACCACGCAGCTGCAGCCCTGCTTCGGCGCGGCCCGCAGTGGTCTCTTGGAACCGCCACCGTGCGTGCTGCTGCTGCTGCAGCAGCAGACGCTTCGCTGGAGCTGCCTGGTCCGGGTGCGTACGACGCGGAGGCCGCGTACCGCGCACTGCTGCCGGCCCCAACAAGCGCGCTGCTCGGCACCGCGCCGCGCTTCCAGCAGCCCACGGACCCGAACCGCCTCACGAGTGCGGGGGCCGAAGGCGTGGAGGAGCTGATCACGGGCCCAGGCACGTACGACGTGGAGAGCGGCCTGGCGCTCGTGCGGCCGCGCGTGAAGGGCGGCGTCGTCCCCCGTGCGGGGGCGGCAGAGGGCGCACCGTCGAAGGAGGCGGCGGACGAGGCCAGTCCGGGCCCCGGCGCGTACACGTTGCCGGTGCTGCACCCCACGGAACCGACGGCCCTTCTGGGCAGCACCGCCCCGCGCTTTTCATGGGAGCGGGCGGTGGACGTCGGTGTCGACGGTGCGGATCCGTATGACTCCCTTCAGCAGGACATTTCGCCCGGCCCGGGTGCCTACGACATCGACGCAGCCGCGACGCTGGCCAATCGACCGGGGGCCATCATCGGGACGGCTCCGCGAGGCCTGCTGGCGGTGCCTCGCAGCGAGGACGCCGGGCTGGGACCTGGCAGCTACTCCCTCCCCGCCTTACCGGCCGGCCGCGCGGCGCTGATGTTGACGGCGCCGGCGGCGGCTGCCGGGGGCGTGGAAGGGGACCGCGTCGTCGGTGCTGTTGCGGCGGCTGCGGGGGCGGGGGGTGGTGACGGCCCGGGCCCCGGGCTGTACGACCCGGTTGACCCCCGCGCGGCAGCCCCACGTGGCTTTTCGATGGCTCGGACGAGTCAGCGGTTTGTGGAAGCGCCGGCTGGGTCGGGGGACGTGCCCGGTCCCGGTGCGTACGAAGTCGGCGCTCGGGGTCCGTGGATGGTGCAGTCGTCGCCCGGTGGTGTGGCCTTCAGCACAGCACCGCGCTTTGCGGACGCAGCTGCTGATCGCCACCAGAGCGATACCGCCGGCGCGCTCTTCGAGTGTGGTGCGGGCATCGGCGGGGTTCTCATGGGGGTGGTGGGCCCCGGCAGCTACGACCCGCGTCACCCCGAGGCCCCCCTCGCGCCGTCCTACAGCATCGCACGTGCCCTGCGATTTCCTTCCAGTGGGCAGCAAGACGCCGATGGCGTCGGGCCCGGAACTTACGAAGTTGTCGATCTCAGCCCGCCCACCCGCGGCGCTGTGATGGGCACGTCTGCCGCACACGATGCTGGAGGTGCTGCTGCTGCTGCTGCTGCAGGTGCTGGGCGCGAGGTCCCCGGTCCGGGTGCCTACAGCCTCCAGTACACCCAGGTGGAGGCGACGGCGCCGCGTGTCCTGCTCGGGCGTGCGCCGACGGAGCGAGGGTCGGAGATGGCGATGACCGAGGCCGCGGCTGCCGGTGTTGGCCCGGGGCAGTACGATCCGCAGTACCCAACGGATGTGGTGTACGCCGCACCGGGGTACACCTTCGGCACGGCCCCGCGGGCTGGCGTGCAGGGGGACATGGCTGCTGTAGGTGGGCCAGGCCCTGGCGCGTATGACGCTTCTCGGACACGGGACGGCCACCTGGTGAGTGCGGCTGCTGCAGCTATGGCCGGGACGGGCGGGGGTGGCTATGGTGGGCCAACCTTCGGAACCGCACCCCGACTCGCAGAAGGCTCAGCAGCAGCAGGAGGAGGAGGAGGGGCGGGAAGCAGTGGAGGCCAGCAGCTCGCAGCAGGTCCCGGCCCCGGTGCCTACATGCCAGAGGTGGGCCTGGAGTGGCTCAGCACAAGCGCGGCATCGCCTGCAGCTCGGTTCGGCACCGCGCCGCGCATGCTGGGGGACGGGATGCCGGGCAACACAGCGGGAGGTGGTGCGGGTGCTGCCGCTCGCGGACCCGGCCCAGGCGCCTACGAGCCCAACATGGGTCTGCTGTACCCCACTGTCCCGTCCGTCGGCTTCGCGCGTGCGCACAACACCGGTGTCGGCGGCGGCGCCGCGGCTGCTGCCGACACACCCGGCCCCGGCGCGTACAGGGCCACCGAACTCGCGGAGGGTGCCACGCATGGCGTGCGAGCCGCCCAGTTCGGCTCGGCACCGCGCTTCACGCACAGCGAGGGTGCGAGCGGCGCGTTGGACCTTGACGGCCCTGGACCCAACATGTATGCGCCCGACGACCATGCCACTCGTCCAGCGGTGCCGGCCCACCGCTTCGGCACGGCCCCGCGTGCGCCACACAGCGCCTCGCCGGATGCCGAGGCGGCTGGCACGGGGGCGGCGGGAGGCGGCGGCGTGGGGCCCGGTGCCTACGACATCGCGACGGGACTTGCACGCAGCTCGCAGTGGGCCACGCCCGCAGCCTTTAGCTTTCCGCGTGCTGCAGCGCACGTGGATGACACCGGAGCGGCTGGGCAGGGTGCTGGGGATGCGGCGGCGGCGGCAGCGCCAGGCCCGGGTGCCTACAGCGTCGAGGCGGCGTACCGCGCCACGTTGCCGCACACTGCAGCCGCTCCCTTTGCGACTGCGCCAGGGCACCCCAGCGCTGATCAGGCCACCGAACACGGATTCTCCGGGACGTCAGCCGGTGGCGGCGGAGGGGAGAGTGGCATCGCGAGCTCGCCAGGGCCGGGTGCGTACCAGCTGCCCCGCACCTTCCCCGCCGGCCCGAGCTGGGGTTTCGGCACGGCTGCACGGCAGGCAGGAGGAGGTGGCCGTGCGGATGCCAGCGGCAACGCGGGTGGCGGCTGCGGCGCTGATGTCGACTCCACGATGCCGGGTCCTGGCGCCTATGCACTGCCTCCCCCTCCACCCTTGCACAGTGGCGTCTCCTTCCCGCACGCTGCCAGCAGCACAACGGCGAACGCGGCAGCGGCTGCAGCGACAGGTGCTGCGACGCCTGGGCCCGGTGCGTACGACGTAGCAGACGCGCTGGTGCGGCCTGGTGTACGGTCCGTGAGCTTTGGGACGGGGGCTGCGGGTCCGGTGGCGGAGACGGCGGCAGAGGCGATCCCTGGCCCTGGTGCGTACTCGCCCAACCTGCACGCCTCCTCCATCGTGCGACAGACCCCTGCAGGTCCGAGTTTTGCCACCGCGCCGCGTCTCGTGGACGCCGACGGCGGAGAGGTTGCGGGTGGGGTGGGGCCCGGGTCGTACGATCCACGTGCGGCCGGCCCCTCTAGCGGGGCACCGCGCTTTGGGTCGGCGCCACGGCTCACAGACCCCACCGCCGCTGCCGCCACCGGCTCCGCGGCGGGGTGCGTTAGCGATGTCGGGCCCGGCAGCTACAGCATTGACGCCGCTGATGCCCTCGTCCACCCGCGCGCGCCGGCGCACCACATGGCCATGTCTGGGGCCGCGCAGCGGCAGGCGTCAGCTGTCTCGGTGCTTGACGCGTATCCCGGCCCTGGAAGCTACGCCAACCCCGTCGAGGTGCACAGCCACGCACGGGCTGCGCTGATGCTCGGTCGGCACCCGGAGCAGACGGCGGCAGCAGCGTCGGAGACTCCGGGGCCTGGTGCCTACGACGTCGCCGCTGCCAGTACCGCCACCCACCCCGCCGTGCCGGCGCTGACCTTTGGCACGGCGTCCACGCAGCGCGCACCGGCGGTGCTGGACGATGTGCAGCAGCTGCAGCAGCAGCAGCCGGGGCCTGGTGCGTACGATGCCGCCGCGGCCTTCTTTGCGTCGCAGGTGGCGCGTGTGCCCGGCGGCTTCACGATGCAGGGCCGAACGCCTTGGGATGCGGCGGCGGAGGGGCCGGGGCCTGGAGCGTACGACGTCACCGGCGCAGGCGCGGCACCTTCCGCCGCCGCGCATCGCTTCGGCACAGCCCCGCGCATGCCACCGTCCGACAGGGCTGCAGACGGTGCCGGGGAGACCGTGGGTGGGAGCGTGGGACCTGGTGCCTACGACGTTCCCCTTCCCCCGCCAAGCCACGCGCCCATCTCGTTCCCCCACGCGCCACGGGCACTAGGCGGCACAGACGGGCAGCGCGAGGCGTTTCCGGGCCCCGGCGCGTACGACGTCAGCGCGGCGAGGACGCAGGGCACAGACGCGCCGAGCTTCACCATTCCACGCGGGGCTCGGCCGGAGCTGCGGCACGGTGACGCCGACGCCTCTCCGCTCGTCGGCCCCGGCACGTACAGCCCGGTGGATGCCGCAGCGATGCGTTACGCTGCCGTGCAGCCGGGGCCGTCTGCGGCCTTCGGCCTGGCGGAGCGGCCGGCCGGGGGTGGACCGCAAGGCGTGCCAGGACCAGGCACCTACGACCCGCATGCCCTTGCCACCGCTGGGATCGGGTTCGGCACGGCGCCGCGGATGGACGCGCTGGAGCCGGGGTCGAGCACCACACCGGGCCCCGGCGCGTACGACGTCTCTCCAAGCACTGCCACCGCCGGAGCCGCCGCATCGGGTGTGCGCTTTGGGAAAGCACCGCGCCCCTCGCTGGCTGATGCCAACGACAACCCCGGTCCTGGCAGCTACAGCCCTGACCCGTCAGCGGGAGGCAGAGGAGGGGCAGCAGCCGCGGCTTCCTTCGGGTCCGCGGCGCGGCCAGACGTCTTGCTCAACACGAATCCGGGCCCCGGCACGTACGACGTGGGCTGGACGGGCGCGGCAGACGCACCTGGGCGTGTCGGCGTGGGCTTCGGTCTCGCACTGCGGTCCTCGCCGGTGCTCAACACCAACCCCGGGCCCGGCACGTACGACCGCGCCAGTGACCTTGGCGGAGCCTACGGGCCGAGCTTCGGCATCGGTGAACGCATGAGCGCGGTGCACGGCGCGGGCACACCGGGCCCAGGCGCGTACTACACCACCGCCCTGGACAACGCGGCGGGTCTGGGCGGGCCGATGTTTGCACTGACGGAGCGGCCGGGGCCGGAGCGGAACGCGTACCCGGGTCCGGGGTCGTACTACCGCGACCGACTCGCGGATGCGAGCCGCGGCGCCGGCTTCGGGTTCGGTGAGCGGGCGTCGCCGGTGTGCAACGACAACCCAGGTCCTGGCACGTACTTCCAGTCTGCGAGCGGCGTCTTCAGTGGCAATGCGACGGGGGCGCGTGGTCCATCGTGTGGCATCGCTGAGCGGCCGGACTTGAAGCTGAACGACAACCCCGGCCCCGGCAACTACTACCGCGGGGGCGACATCGGCGGCCGTGGGCAGCGCACCACCACGTTCGGCATCGGTGAGCGGCCGGACCTGAAGCTGAACGACAACCCCGGGCCGGGAACCTACCATCGCGACACGCCACCGCCGCCGCCAGCATTGACTACCGAGCCTGAATCGACTCCCGTCGCACGCAAGCAGCCTCCTCGTCGGCCGAGTGCAGCGGACACGTTGCGGAAGCTCGCTTCTGTAGGGTACCCCACGCAGGAGCCCAAGTCATCTGCAAGCTAGGAAGGGAGGGAGAGGGAGGGAGTGGTGCGACGCAGCGTGGCCAGGAACCACTTCGCGGTCTCTGCGTGAAAGTCGTACTGTGTGTGTCTCTGTGTGTGTTGATGTGGTTGTCGCCGGTGTCTTCCCAAGTCGAACTTTTCTTTTCCTTTGGCGTGTTTGCAGAGAGATGAGAAGGGCGGTGACGGCGATGTGATTGGCGTTACGTTCACTCGAGTGTGTGTGTGTGTGTGTGTGTGTGTGTGTCGGAGAGTCGGTGCGTCTGTGTGTGTGTGTGTCGGAGAGTCGGTGCGTCTGTGTGTGTGTGTGTCATCGTGGTGGCTGCGTTACCGGTGGTGGACTCCGTCAGTACACGGTCCGTCACTCGCTTGTGCTTCCCCCCGTTGCTTTTTATTTGTTTGAGTGCTTGCCCCCTCCCGCCGCCGCCCCCCCTCTGTCTTGCACGCGCCTTCACGTGAGGTACTCGCATTGGGACATGCTCCCCGATCCAAGCTATACAGGCTGACAATACACACACTCGTGACGCGGTGTCAAGGCACCCGGTATATAGGTCCTCCCCCCCCCGACACGCGTCTCCCTCTCTCTCCCCACCCCTACCGGGAATGCATAGTGTCAGACTCCTGTGTACTACGATGCATGCCCACAAGCAGTCCTTCTCATCATGTCCTCCTCCAACTCCTTCTGTCTCATCAACAACACACACACACACACACACACACACACGTATGTGCTTGTCACCACCAAGTCACAGGACTGCCTCCCGAGTGCCACGCACGGCTGCGGGACGGAGCAACGGCACTCCCCGCCACGGCACAGCACTACCGCAACGAGAGAGGAAGGAGGTTTGCCCTCCGTTGCCTTGCATCCACACACACACACACACGTGCACACACGTCTGTGTTGCCTTTCATCTTAGACGTGTTCTCCTAATTGTACATTTTTCTTTCTTTCCTGTGCGCTGCCAGCCTTCCTATAGAACTTCCGCTCGCTACCACACACACACACACACACACACACACAGAGACACACGTATACGGATCAACCAGTCCACCTTGTAATTCGCCTTGTATCTGTCTGTCTGTCTGTCAGTGTGTCGGAGGGTCCTTTCCCCTCCCTCCCTCTGTGTGTGTGTGTGTGTGTGTGTGTGTGTGTCTGCCGTCTGCCGTCGTCGCGTCTCCCCTTTTGATCATCCTTCTCTTCCATTTCTCTTCTACTCCGCCCCAACGGTTCTGTAACGACGGTGCGCAATGGCAACTCGCGGCGGTGGTCCCCCGCCTGACATGTCCCGCGGTCGGGCACCCAGCATGCCCCCCGCGGGTATGCGCGGCGGGGGCCCGGTGGGTGCTGCACCTGGCGGCGGGCTTGTGCCCGCACGCGGTCGCGGGATGCCGATGCCGCCTGGTGCCCACCTCGTGAAGGCTCCTATGGGCGGCCCTCCTGGTGCCGGTGGTGCCCCCGGCGGTAGCGGTGCCGCTGTGTCGATGGGCGCCGTGCGCGGAGGTGCGGGTGGTGTGCCGCCGCCAGGCTTCCCTGGAAAGGTCCCGGTGGGGATGCCGGGAGGGAAGATGCTGATGATGCCGCCACCACACATACAACAACAGCAGCAGCAGCAACGCTTCATGTCTCCCTCTATCGCGCCGAGCTCCGCCGGTGCGCAGCGCGGCTCACTTGTTTCGAGCATGCTGCAGAGTCGCTCCAGCTCCCCTGGCGCGCCACAGCAGCAGCCCTACCCACCGCAGTTCGCCTTCGTGAATGGCAATAAGATCATGGTGCCACCCGGTACGAAGCTGCCGATGGGGGGCGGCCCACCACAGCCGCCTGGGATGCCGATGGGGATTCCCGGGGCCAAGGTGAAGATGATGGTGCCGCCGCCATCACAAGGAGCAACGCCCGGTGCGGGTGGTGCTGGACCGGGCAGTTCGGGCCCCAGTCGTGGGCCCTCCCCGATGCCCACGCACCCCGCACCAGGCCCACCGCAGAAGCAAGCACCACCACCACCACCGCAGGCCGCAGCTTCGCCACCACCCCAGCAGCAGCAGCAGCAGCAGCCGGCGGAGCCCCAGCACCACGAGAACGTGTTCGAGCGGGGCATCCGGGAGGCGTTGAGTTTTTTGAGGATCGACAGCGACTCGGACGACGAGGACAGCAACAACGGCCATCAACGCCACGGAGCCGACGCCAATGCACGACAGGGCCCTTCTTCGGCGCCGGCCGCGCGTGGCCCCGGCGCCATTGAGCCAGCCTTCATGAGTGATGTGGGGCTGCTGCCCTCCCCCATGCGACCCCAGCAGCAGCAGCAGCAGCAAGTCCAGCCTCGAGCCAACACACCGCACCCACCCATGATGGCCGGGATGAAGAAGGTCATGGTGATGCCGCCAGGGTCGGGACAGTCACCCCCTGGCTCCGTCCGGCCCTCCCGCTCCGGCAGCGTCGGCGGAGACCCCTCTCCGCATCCACCCAACGCCTTTGCCCCGGGCAAGGTGCTGGTGAAGAAGGGGCCTACACCGCCCTCTGTGCAGCAACAGCAGCAGCAGCTGCAGCCAGGGATCATGGGGGGTGGCGCGAAGGTCTTCCTGGTGCCGGCTAGCGCAGCAGCAGAGGGTGGCTCGGCAGGGCCGAGTCGCTCTCCCAGTGCCGAGGCGGGCACTCGTGGGAACGGCCCCACGAGCCGGTCTAACAGCATCACGCTTTTATCGCCGCCAGGGCACGCGCAGATGCCGCCCTCGCTGCCGCAACAACTTCAACAGCACCCCTCGTCCCCCGTGGGGACACACATGGTGAAGCGCCCCGTCGGGCCTCCACAGCAGCTGGGGGCGAGCTCCACGTCCACGCAGCAATCCCCGCTTGGGGCGGCATCTGCGAGCAACGCCGTGCGGGTGCCCAGCTCCACGGTGCTGAAGGCGGAGGCGCTACCGGAGGCCGGTGTGCGCGCGTCTGGGCGTGGACGGCGGCGCCCGGGGGAAAGCTCGGAAGACAGCGACGAGGAGCCGAACGGCGCGGCGGCCGCTGCTGCTGTTAGTAGTGCTCGTGCGATGTTTAATCATCTTCGCCTGTCCCCCTCCGACGACAGCGCGAGTGGTGACGACGAGCGTGTCGCTGACGCGGATGCGCTGTCGGACGCGATGGAGAGGCCCGACGACGCCGCGTTGAGCCACCACAGCGCGTACAGTGGCCATGGAAAGGAGAGCACGCGGTCCGGGTCGTCGCCCAGCACGCCGCCGCCCCTCGCCGCAACGGCGCGTCTTGCCACCAAGGACACGTCGTCTGCTGCGCAGAACGGGCAGCCGAGTTCCACACGCCCCGCCGCCGGGGCATCAAAGGCAGCCACGGGAGCGAGTCACACCACCCTCGCACCGGTGCGGCAGACGGCAACGGCGGCCGCACGTGCCGCGGCAGCCGCGGCGAAGCGTCGTCAAGAGGAGGCAGAGAAGGCGAAGTACGCTGCCCCCTCGCGGAGCCGCGACAAGGCTCCGAAGCAGCAGCAACAGCACCCGCTGTCGCCGCAGGAGGACGACACAACACATAGGCCGTCCAGCAACGGGCTCGGGAGTCACAGCATCACGTCGTCGCGGACGCCGTCTCGCCTCGCGTCTTCCACGCCGTCTCATCCACCCTCGGAGGGCCACACCGGTCGCCAGGGCGGCGTGCGGAGCCCGACACCACCTGCACATCAGCAAGAGCACTTTCACTCGAGCCATCACAGCGATTACTCGGATGATAAGGATGCGGATTATGTGGAGTCGCGGCAACAGCGACAGCAGAGTGCGCCACGGTCAGCGTCAACGGCGTCGAGCACCCGTAGAAGGGGGGAAGATCACGCCACACGAGACCACAACGGAGCAGACGCGCGCCACGGTGACGGAGACGGCGGGGGGCGCTCACAGACCGGCCACGGTAGGGCTGCTGGTCCGAATAGAAGTCCGTCCGCACATCACGACACGCCGCAGCAGCCACAGCGCCACCAACCCAACAGCAAGAAGCGCAACACCGCTGACAGCGCCGATGCGGATGTCGTGAACAGCGCCGGTGACGTCGAGAGCCGCGACAGTGACTCCGAGTACCTGACGAGTCGAGATCTGTACCGGCTCGTCAAGGTCCTGCGTGACGCGAACGCTGACGTGGACGCGGAGGAGCATCGCTACGGGCGGCAGCACCGACACCCCAGTGCGGGCGGTCGGCCACGCAGCGGCCTTCGGTCGAGCGAGCGGCGCCGAGACGACGATATCGTCGCAAGCGACAGGGACGGCGCTGAGGACGGCGAGGGGTCCGACGCGTGGGGTCTGCGCGACCGCCGTCAGCGCAGCGCCCTGCCCGCCTCCACGCTCGGTCTTCTGTGGCGGCACGCCGGAACGCGGCGCACGTCGTCGCCCTTCGCGACGCCGCCCCCGGTGCGCCGCCCGCTAGGGTACATCAACGTGGGCGGTGGGCACTACGCCCGGGTGGGGGGCAGCCCGTACGCTCGTCCGCGGGGCCGACCGCAGCAGCAGCCGGTCGGGGCCGTGCCGCTCGACACATCGAACATCTCTCGCAGGAGTCCTGGTGTTGGTGGTGGTGGGAGGAGTAGCAGCCGTGGCCCCGGGTTCCGAGTAAGTGATGAGGCGACAGCGGCGACGCCGCGTGTGCTGTCGCCGCCGCGCCGCGACCCGGAGACGTCGGCGCTGGTGGATGCCCGCCACAATGCTGTGGTCGCGGAGCTGCAGGCGAGTGCGGTGCTACAGAGCAGCGGCAACCGCCACGCCTCGAGCGTGCATGGCGAGGACGGCGGACAGGGAAACGATCTCCCGGCTGCAGCCTTCTACCGGGCCATGCACCGTGTGCCGTACGGCCGTGACACATCACCCGTGGCAAGCCCCCCAGTGCAGGCAGCGGAAGCCGCTCCGCAACCCACACGCGCCGCGCTGGACGCAACATTAGCGTCCATCGCTGACTCGCAGCACCCGTACTGTGCGCCTGCGAGTGCGCTGCTGCCCGTCTTGCGCGGGCTCTCGCCGATGCGCGGTGGTGGCAACCTCGGTGGCCGCTACGCGAATGGTGCTGGTGCTGGTGCTGGTGGTGGTGACGGGGCCACGGGGCCCCCATCCTCTGCCCCACCCTCGTCACTGCAGGCCCACCACCCACAGCTGACGTATCAGACCCCCACCCCATCGCGCCAGAGACCATCCCTGCGACCCGAGAGCGCCACGAACGCGGCTGCGGCTGCAGCGGCTCCAGTCGTGCAGGAGCCGACATTGCTGATGAGTCCGCCCCGCGAGGCCGAGGCTGCCGAGCACGCAGGAGAGCGAAGCACCGTGTCCGAAGCCGGGACACGTGCCTCGGCCGTGCAGCCTACTGCCGGCAGCGGTGATGGTGTTCGCGAGACGAGGGATCCGTTTGCCATGCTGCGGCGGAGCAGCTTCTTCGACATCCTCTACGACTCCCCCATCCGCGCCCCCTCGCCGCGGTCGGCGGGTCGGTCCTGCACCATGACGCGTCACCACCAGCAACACCAGCGCAGCGCGGCGGAGCCGGCGAAGTTGATTCCAGACACGGCCGCATCTCTAGCAGCACGAGCCGTAGCTGCCGGGTCCACGCCTCGGGCTCCCACAACGCCGTTCGCCTCCGACTCCCACCCGCCCGCGACGCAACGCTCCGTGCGCGTCACACAGCGCAGCCAGTCGGCGCGCAGCCGCGTCAGCAACGTGAGCAGCAAGGGCAGGGCAAACTCAGCAGCAGCAGCACCACCACCAGCCGTAGCAGCCCATTGCCGATCACACAGCGCGAACCCCGACCCATACCGCCCACCCGCCCGCACCAAAGAACCCGTGCACCTCACCCGCGCCACTATCGCAAGACTCAGCACGCCGCAGCAGCGCCGCAGCAACTCCGCTGCCGCCGCAGCCGCAGCAGCGCTCAGTCATCAGCAGCACGGTGAGGCGGCGAGCAACGCGACGGTGCAGACGTGCAGCAAGTGGCTCGATGAGATTCTCGCCTCCACCACCATCACCGCCACCGGCGTGCGGGCGGGCGGTGCGACAGGCGGCGACGGCGGCGGCGGTGGCGTCGAGGGCCCCGCTGCGGAGCCCATCCCCGTCATCGACCTGCGGCGTGAGTTCAAGCCGCGCGTTTCAGACGGGGTTGGGGTCGGTGGCGGTGGTGGTGGGCCTGTCAGTGCACAGGCGGCCGCGCTGTCCCTGCGCGAGTTGCAGCCTGCAGCCGACTACACGCGGGACTTCACCGGCTCCCGCGCGCGGCCGCACACGAGGGGCTTGTCCTTCAAGCATATGGTTGGTGCCCGCTCCGCCACGGGGTCACCGGTGCGGGAGGCGAAGCCTCAGGCCGCCGTGGAGAATGGCGTAGCCGCCAGGACGGTCGGCGGCGTCCCCGATGGTCTGCCCTTTCACCTGTACTCCTCCATCCGTACGCACGACCCTACGCGGAAGTCACCGTGGGCGTTGGCACCGGAGCGGGAGGGCCTCGACGTGCTCCCCGGCCAGCCCGCACTCTCGCGGCGGCGTCGCATCCCTTTGACGGCGGGCGGTCACGCGGTGGAGCACCACGACGATGATGACGATGACGGAATGGGTAGTCGTCGTGGTGGTGGTGGTAACCGCGATGGTCCGTCACTGACGATCGTCGAGGAGGTGCACCTCGATGAGAATCGGCAGCCGTACCTCGTCGTCCGCCCTGTACCGAGCGCGGCGCAGGTCGAGGCGCAGCGGGCGGCGGTGGAGCGGCTCGCGCGGCCGAAGCCGTTGTACCGCCGTGCAGAGGAGTCGTCGTCTTGATGTGCGCGATGGTGGTGACAGGCGAGTATGGGGTGGAGAGGGGGGGGACAGCTATGGTAGGCTGCTGCCTCCGTGACCCTCTCCACACGTGTGTGCGCAGACAGGGAGGGGAGGGGGGACAAGTCCGCTTCTTTCTTCTCTGGTGGTGTCTTTTCCGTTGTTCAGGCCTGTGCTGCGCACTGGGCCTCTCCTCAAGGGAGAAGTGTCACCTCTTGCCTGTGCCGCTGGTTGTGTGTGTGTGTGGATGGCATGGGTACACCGGCGCATTTTTTTTCACCCACGCCGCGTCTTTCTCGGCGCGGAGGGTGGCACGGTTGCTGAGCCACCGGACTCCCTCCCTCCTTCCCTCCCTCCCTCCCTTCTCCTCCCTCTTCTCTCTAGATCTGTATTCTTTTTTTTTCGCTTTTAGCCGCTCCTCCTCCTCCTCCTCCTCGGCGCTGCACCGCTGCTTCGGGGTGGCACTCGTCGCGGGAAATCGCTTCATGGTGGCTCCCGTGTCTATCTCTCTCTCTCTCTCTTCAGTGGCCGCGACCCGACGTGCGGCTTCTTTCTTGAACTAGAAGAAACGAGTAGCTGACAACGCAATCATGGCGGGGTCAACATCGGTGTCTGTGTATGTGTATGTGTGTGTGTTGTGTGTGTCTTGTGAGTGTGTGGGTGTATGGGTATGTGGTGTATGGGTGTGTATGTGTATGGGTGTATGGGAGTGAGTGTGTGTGTGTGTGTGTGTGTGTTTCGTGTTTCGTGTTTCCCTCATCGTGCCGGAGCCGCTTTCCTCGAACTCGAGCGCTACCTCCTGCTTCGCTAGACATCGAGACAGAAGGTGGTGGGAGGGGGGTGGAAAGGCAGCGCGCTGACCGACGCTGATGATGCCCGTGTGTTGTGCTCAGGACTCGCACGCATTCTTACGAACTTACAAAACAAAACCATAAAATGGCTGAAGCCAATAGACCCTTCCCCTCCCCCCCCCCCATGCGCTTCCGCCCCACCGACCCAACTCCCCTGCATCACACTCCCTTTCTCCCTCCCTCTCTCTCTACGCCTCTCTACCCCCTCCCATATCTTTTTTTTTTTCCTGTCTCCCTGCCCGATACGCCCATCACACACACGCGCACATACCCACACACGCACACACACGACAGAGTGCGCTGTCCACGTCCTCCATTAAATTACACACTCGCTCCTGTTTCTTTTTCCTTTTTCCCTCCCTCCCTCCCCCTCTCCTCTCCTCCCCTCTCTCTGTGTTCTCCTGTACCAGTCACACACAAACACATCCCCCCCCCCTCCCCTTCCCCCTCCCGCCTACTCCCCTACTCCCTCTCTGCCTCCCTCAGCTTCACCACCACCACCACCACCACGACAGCCACGATCATCGCACTGTCTCACGGTGTGTGCGTGTGTGTTTGTGTGTGTGCGAGGGTGTGCCCAAGTAGTCTCACTGCCCTCGCTGAATCCCCCTTCCCCCCTCCTCCAGCTTCTTCCTTCTGTTCGCTGTTTGCTCTGTCTCTCAGCACGCGCGCCCCTTCGCACCCCCCCCTCCCCACTCAACCACTCTCCCTCTCCTGTCCGCAGCGTTAAGTGATCGGAAGTCCTCCGTCCCACCCCCTCCCGTCCCCCCCCCCTTCCCTTCACCTCCTTTCTTCTCGCCTTCTGTGTCTGTCTGTCTGTCTGTCTTGCTGTCTGTCTGTGTACGCTTAACTCCTCTACATTTTTGTTTCGACTAAGCGGCTTCGCCCGAGTTACCCCCGCTCTCTCTCCTCCCTCCCTCCCTTGCCCCTCCTCACTTTGAGCTGCTGCTGCTGCCTCCCTGCTCCACCCTCCCTCCCCCTCCCTCTCCTCTCCCAACCGTGTCTCGGCGTCTGCGCTGTCTTTCAGCCTTCTTCAAGCACCTGTACCCGCGTGGCGTCCGCTAGGTCAACCCCCCCCTCCCTCATCCCCCTTCTCCCGTGAAGGTCTTGTACGTGCGTGACTGTCTCTGTGATTGTCTGTGGCTTCTCCCCCCTTCCCTCTCCCCCCCTCCCCCATTGTCCCTTCTTCCTTCCAGATACCGATTCTCTTGTCCCTGTCTGTGTGTGTGTGTGGGTTTGGGTGTGTCTGAGCTCGTCTTTCGCCCTTCTGTCTTTTTTTTTCTTCCTTCGTCTCTCTGTGACTGTCTGTGGGTGTGTCGGTGTCTGTGAGTGTGTGCCCTGCTACCCCGCTTTCTTTTGTATCTCTTCCTCTCCCTCTCTCTGTTTCTTGCTTTTAGCTTCTTTGTTGCTGCGTTGCCCACGCGTCACCGCACACCCGCTCCGAGGTTGATCCCCCCTTCCGCCTCCCCGCGCCTTGCACTCTCCCCCCCTCCCCCTCCTCCCCCCCTCCCCCTCTCCTCCCTCTTGTCCTGCTTGGTTCCCACGCTCCACCTTCACTCTCTCTGCTCGCTGACCTTTCGAGTGTGTGTCAGCTTATCAAACAAGGAAGTTCGCGGACCTCCCCCTCCTCCCCCTCCTCCCCCCCTCCCCCTCCTCCCCCCCCTATCCTTTGACTCTCTCTCCCCCCGCTTCTCCTCCGTCAAGCACCACATTGCTTTCCCTTCCCACTCCACCTCCTGACCCCCTCCCCCCCCCTCCCCCTGACCCTCACGCTCCCCTTCTGCTTGTCTGACGGTCGTGCCGTGCTGCTGTGGTATCGTCCGTGCGTACAGTCGATTCTCCATCTTCTGCCTCTCCATTTTTCTTGTTTGGGATTTTTGTTTTTAAAGATTTTTTTCTCCCCTGTGCTGATCTGTCTGTGTCTGTGTGTGTGTGTGTCTTTGTGGTATCCGTGGGCCTATCTGTGTGCAAGAGCTGCACCTTGACGTGCTCCGGAAAAGACCTGTCTTTCGACGTCCCTTGGACGCTGCAACCTAGACACAAGGAAGAGTCGACCACAACGCTAGGGACAGAGACATTCAAGCACCACACCCCATCCCTAACTCACTCACCCTCCTCCCCTTCCCCCCCCCCAGCCAACCACGTATACGAGTAACAAGGCCCCCTTCCTCCCTCTTCCTTTGATTTGTGCGAGATTTTTCTCTATTTATTGTTTCCTTTTTTTTCTTTTTGAGTGCTTGACGTATCTCGACTCGGTCCGTCAAGCGTCACGGTCTGGGTGTCACGGTGTCGCGGGATACCTGCTTTTTGGTGGCGGTGTGACTCTCCTTCTTTTTCCCTCTCCATCTCTCTCCATCTTTCGCTCGTCTTTGTTCTGGGTGGGTGTTGGTCATCATCATCCTCATCCTCACTTTGCTTTCCCCCCCCCTCTCTCCCTCCAAACTCCAAACTCCAAACTCCAAATTTCTTCGTCTCCCTCTTTGTGTGCGTCCCTGTCGTTCGCCAGGCTAAGCCTTCACCTTCTCCTACACCCGTCCCTTCCCTTCCCTTCCCTTCCCTCCTCCTCTCACACCTGGTTGACTCAACTCCTACGTTACTTTCCCTTTTTTTTACCTTTTGTTTAGGCCTTCTTCTCTGTTGTTTTTGTTGTTGTTTTGTTTTGTTGTGTTGTTGTCTCAAGGTTCACCGCGTTCCCTCCCCCAACCCCCCCCCCTCCAATCCACGCACCGACCTGCGCGTGTCGACGTCGTCGTCGTCGTGGTCGTCGTCTCGTCTGGTTTCGCTTCTTCAGCATTTTTTTTTTTTACGTTCTAGATTCGACAGTGCTTTTTTTGTGTCTTTTCTGTCCATCTTGCTGTGTCGTCGTCGTCGTCGTTTCTGCTGTTGCTGCTGCTGTTGCTGTTGCTGTTGCTGTTGCTGCTTGTGTTGTCGCCGGCTTCTTTACTTTTCCTTCCCCCCTCCCTCCCCCTCCCCCCTTCCCCCTCCCCCCCTCCCCCCCCTTCCCCCTCCCCCCCCTCCCCCCCTCTGTGACTCTCTTCTTCTCCTCCTCCTCTCACCTTCTCTCCCGTGCAGCAGTGCGATAGTGCCTCGCCCGCCTCCCCTCCCCCCCCCTCTACCCCTTCAGACACATACACACACGCACCCCTCACATTTTTTTCTGCTTTTCTTTTGGTGTCGTTCTTTTTTGGCCATCAACGTAAGTGTTTCTGCGTCTGTCTGTCTGAACCCGCGTCGACACCGGCTCCGTCCACCTCCCATCGGACTCGTTGAAGCACTTGTCCTCTCTCCTTCTGCCATCGTAGAAGCCGAGCCCCCTCTCCCCTCCCCCCCCCCGCACACACTCCCTCCTTCAGGTGGTGTAGTGGAATCGACATTGATTGCGCGATTCTGCGTCTGTCTGTCTGTCTGTCTGTCTGTGTGTGTGCGTTATCCCCCCCCCCTTCCCCCTCACCCTCTCCAACTCCCAACCGCTGTTTCAGCTTGCCGAGTCTTTCATGGACTGTGTAGAAGCCTGCCCGTCTCATCGACGGCGCTCCCCACTTCTCTCCCGCCCATCCCCCACCACCCCAGCCGCGATCAGCGAGGCAGCAGCAGCAGCAGCAGTAGCAGCAGCAGGAGTGCACTCCAGCGCGGAGGTACGGCGCAGGGGTGAGGTGGCCTGCGGTGCGAGCGACGTCGCCGCCCCCGCCCCCGGTGCCTACCATCACCACCCCATCAGCAGTGCTGAGCAAGGTTACCCCGTGGACTCGGTCTACGGCACCACCAACACCACCAGCGGCAGCCCAGATACGAGCGTGCCCGCTGGTGACAACGGCCTCCACACGCAGCTGGCCGCGCACCTCCACCAAACCAAGCAGCTCTCGCTGAGCACCTGTGGCGGGAGCGCGTCCAACCTTACTGTGCTGGGCTACTCCGCGACCACTAACGCCGGCACCACCGTGACCGACAGCTCCGAGCACTCCACACCGCTCTCACGGGCTTCCTCGCACCAGCAACGTGCCATTCTCGCGCGTGCGCAGCGCCTGTTGGCGGAAGCAGTGACGCCCCGACCCGTGCCGCACAGCAACTCCTCCCTGCGCCCATCCCTGGACTCCCGCTCCACCAGTCACCCCAACGACAACGAAGACGAAGAAGCTATTGCCGTTGATCGTGCCACGGACACACACGCACCGCGACACCCAGAAAACGACATCGTCGCTCCACGTAGCGAGTACCAAGACGTAAACATCGTGGAGGGTGGTGCAGCATCAGCCGCACGTGTTATCCCGCCTGCGGCTCTTCACGTCTACGAGGAGGAGAAGAAGGAGGACGGCAACGACGCACGTGCTGCTTTCCTTCACCACCAACACGCCCAGCAGACCTCGCACGCGCACCGGCACACACGCCCAGCGCCGGCGAGCAAGCGGCCCCGGCAGTCCGCCCAAGATCCGACGTTGACGCTGCCCGCGCACGTTAGCAGCGAGGCAGAGGCGCAACAGCAACAGCAGCAGCAGCAGCAACCTCCGCTCTCCACTGCCACGGACGAGGAGGCACAAGGAGGCGCAAAAATGCACATCCCAGACCTCTCCACTTTTGCGCACACCTCTGCGTCGGCCTCCCCCCGCCGCTCGAACAGCAGCGCCGCTACAACGCCACCGCCGACGTCCGGAGATGACACCACAACCACCACAACCACGCTCGCCGCGGCTCTACCGGAGGAGGACAATAGGGAGATGATTGCGAGCCTACGCGGTGTCAGCGAGCCTTCGCGCGCCATCTCGTTCCCTCGCGCGAGCCACGGCGGGACGGTCTCGCAGTCGCAGCGCAGCGCCGCCAACGCTAGCGGCGCGCGCGTCTTCGATGACGTCCACTACGAGGACGACGACGAAGTGCGTCGTGCCCTGCAGAAGCAGCAGCAGCTTCAGCCGATTCCTCCCCGTCTCCATGCCGGGCGCGACGAGCGGATGGATGGCTGTGATGTGCAGGGCAGCGTCGCCGATGCAATCAGTAGCCACCGTTTCACAAACACGGCCCCAGCACCAGCAGCGGGTTCGTCGTCTGTCGAAGCCGTCATCGCTCTCCGTGGTGGGGCCTCCGTCGGCTGTTGCAGCAACAGCGGCATTAACACCACCACCACCACCACCACCACCACGACGGCGCCTGATGCAACACCGGTGGAGCCGGCGGCCAAGCGCTTCGCCACCGGCGAGGGTGATGCGGTCCTGCTCGACGCGCTCCGCTACAGCGCCAACACGCAGGCTGACGAAGAGGCGGCCAGCGAGCAGCGCTTCACCTGCCAGCAGCAGCAGCAGCAACAACGGATGCCCACTAGCTCGTTCATGGCTGATGAGCGGAGCAGGGAGTCGGCGGCGGACGAGGAGACGGTGATGGAGAATGGCACGGCGGCAGTTAGCCTCGGCGATCGCGGCGCGACGCACACAAGTGCCGTGGCAGAGAAGCACTGCCGGGCTTCCTCTTTGGTGAACCCGCCCTTGCAGCAGCAGCAGCAGCGGGAGGGTCGCAGCAGTAAGAAAAATCGCTCCGGTGCGAGTGCGACGGCCAGCGGCGCCAGCAGCGGTGTCCTGGCAAGTCGCCGCTACACCAATGACAGCATCACCGCCGGTATCCCGTACGACCCCTCGCGCTTCGCCGCCACTGCGCTTCCACAGCAGCAGCAGCAGTCGCTTACGGGAAGCGCGCAGCTGCGAAGTGAAAGTCAGCCCAGCTGCGCCACGCCGCCTGATGGCTCGGCTCAGCACCAGCAAGACGCTTCTGCAACCACACTGGAGGCGACGACGACGAAGAAGGTGGAGGCGGCGCGGTCCTCGATCTCACTGACAGACACCCGCTATGCCTTCTTAGCCTTGTCCTTCATGATGCAACTGCTGTGCAAGCTACACAAGGGTGAGCCGATCCCAGCAAGCGACTTCCACTCGCACTGTCTGCCGCCCATGACGGTGACCAAGTACGTGGAGCGACTCGTGCGGTACTGCTCGTGCAGTGGTGAGGCGCTCCTGTGCGCGTTTCTCCTTCTCATCAAGTACGTCTTCCACAGCGGGCACCCGGTTACCATCTACAACGCGCACCGGCTGCTGATCACGAGCATCGTCCTCGGCATCAAGCTGCGGGATGACATCTACTACAGCAACGTGTACTACGCCCGCATCGGCGGCATCACGGGGCGTGAGATGAACAAGCTGGAGCTTCTGTTCCTGGAGAAGCTGGAGTGGGAGACGCAGGTGCACGAGGAGGAGTACGTGTCGCTGCTTGAACTGCTCGCCACCATCGGCATTGATGCAGCGCCGACGCACGCACAGCTGGCGGCCTTCGCGGCGCAGCACGTGCGCGAAGTGGCCGCCTACGAGGTGGATGACGAGGACGATGAGATGTTTGACGCAAGCGCGGAGCTGTTGGCCACCTCGAGCGGCAGCGGCGAGAGCAGCAGCAATAACAAGGGCAAAACCGCTGCTTCCGCGTCAGCATCAGCCATGTCGCTGGAGGAAAAGAAGCAGCTGAAGAGGGTGCTCGGGGCGTACCGACTCCACCAGTGGCACAAACACGTCGTCCCGTGGGTCACCGCCCTCGAGCGTGGTGTCTTCGACAAGAAGCGAGAAAGCGTGTTGATCGCGGCGGCGGCGCAGCGAGAGGAAGGGGCGCGGTGGCAGCAGTACTACCGTGACGACGAGGAGGCGTCGGCGCTGCGGCGGCAGCGGTCCACCTCAGCCAGCGCCTGGCTTTCCCCGCAGTCGGTCGAGAAGCGAGCAACGACATCATCCGCCTTCGCGACGAACGCGACGGCCGCTGCGGCGGCAGCGGCTGCAGCGACAACGGCGGCAACAGCATCGAACACCGCCGCGTGGGCCTCCGAGCCACCGTACCAGTCGGCGTGGACATCCCACGACCGCGCGTACCACGTGAACAGCCACGGCAACAGCAACAACAGCGGTGCGAGCCTCGCGGGCACAAGTGCCGGCGCGACGCACACGAGTCAGCCACGCTACAACAACTTCATGAACTTCGCGAACAGCGTCACAGGCGAGTACTTCGCGGGTAATGGGTCGTCGTCGATGATGCACGTTAGCTCCAATCACAGTAACAGCAACGTGGCTGCTGCCGGTGCTGCTGCCGGTGCTGGGAGCAGCGGGGCAGGGTGGGGGGGCCCTTCAGCCCGCCACGGAGCGAGTGCGAGCGCGGGCAATAGCCGCGTGAGCGGGAGCGGGGCTGTCGAGCGGGGGCCATCGCCGTCAGACTCCTCCGCCTCTCACCGCCACCACAGCGCCACCTCCGGTGTGCGGCACAGCATGGGAAACAGCGGCAGCACCACCAACCTGCATGAAGCGGCTGCTGCTTCCGGTGTGTTGGCTGGCGGGGCAGGGCGTACATCGAGCCAGGTGCGGTATCACACCAGCACCAACGCGCCAGCACCAGCATCGTCGGGGGCATCGGGCTCGGCTGTCCAGGTCGCGTCCAACGAGCACCCACAGCGGGCGGCGTCCGCCTTCGACATCACGAACCGCGCCTCCTTGCCCGCGCGTGCGGTGTCAGCGCTCTCGGTGCGCGCTGTCGAGTCGGAAGCCGAGACACATAGGGGGCACCCCACCGTTGCCGGCACGACGGTGGCGTCGCCGCTGTCGGCTACCGTCCCCGGCAGTGGCATCAACGTGAACGCGCAGCCGTACTACTATGTAAGCAGCCGCATGCGCAAGCAACAGCAAGCGGCAGCAGCCGCAGCCGCAGCAGCCGCGCACACAACAGCAGTAGAGGCGCCAACGTCCGTGACATCCCCCAGCGCCGAGGTGGCCACCAGCCAAGAGTCGGTTCACAGCGCGTCGCACCACGGCGCCGTGGAGGAGGGTGTGCCGGCGCCGTCCCCCAGCTCCTCCTTCACGAGTCCGGCCTGCGTGAACAGCACGGCTCGCTTCTCGGCGCCGCAGGGGGCCACGACAAGTGGCTACGCCAGCGGCCTCGAGGCCGTCGTGGCGGCGATGCGGATGACGGGGATGTACGGCCAGACCACCGGCACGGACAGCGGCAACAGCAGACCCAATCTGTATCGCGCCACCGCGGTGAGCGCCGTGGCGAACGGTGCCGGTGCTGGCAGCAGTGGCAGCGTGAGTGGCGGGTGCAACGACAGCAGCGCCTCCCACGCGCACACCTTCCCCGCGCGGCCGATCACCAAGACGAACGGTGATGGCGCCACGAGTGAGCAGGCGACGTCAGCCCACGTGTCGCGCCGCTCGCCACACGCCACCCACCCTCAGCCGGTGCACCGCCGCGCGACGTACACCGCGCAGCACTCGCTTGGGAAGAAGCGCTCAAAGCCCGACAGCTACAAGGATTACTGAGCGGCATCTTCAAGATGCTCAGCGTCTGCGTTTGTGTGTGTGTGTCTGCGTTTGTCTTACTCCCTGCTCTGTGGTTCCCCCCTGACTCCTCCAACCTCCCAGGCGTTTCTCCTCCACACCCATCGCCCTTGTCAGTCGCGCCCTGAACGTGCTGGATGGTGCGAGAGACGCGTATCCCCTCATTGCCTCTCCCTCCTTCGCTCCTTGGTCTCTGTATCCGGCTGTCTGCTTCCCCCTCCCCTCCCCATACGTATGTGCACTCCCACACACACACACACACACACACACACACCGACACGCGCGTGCTCACGTATAACCCCGAGCGTGCTTGGCTGTTTCAAGTCTGTCTTGTGCCTGTGTGAGTATAAAAGTGTCTGTGTGTGTCTGTGTGTGTCTGTCTGTCTGTCTGTTCTCCAGATCTGTCCCCTCCTCCTCCACTCGTACGCCATCGCTTCTCCCCCTTCCCTCCCACAGCCACCCACAAAATGCTCGCTCTCTGTGTGTGTGTGTGTGTGTGCGTGCATGTCTCTTTTCTCGCTGATGAAGCAAATGCGGTCCTCGTGTCTCCTCCCCCCTCCCCTCCCTCCCCCCCCCTTCTGAGTCCATACCGTACGCGTCTCCTTGATGGCTTCGCAATGTCTTTTGCTGCGTCGTTGAGGAACCGTGATGCACGGCTGCATTGCGGCAACGGACGAGTATGATGTAAGTTTGTGTGTGTGTGTGTGTATGTGTCTGTGACCGAGCTGGACGCTACACGCGCATCTCGCACAACACGTTCTCCTTTCTTTTTTCCTTTTTTTTTTCCTCCTCGTACTGCTTGGTGGCTGACACGCGTGACGGCTCGGTACACCACAACTCCGACCACGAGCATGACACACGCAAGCACAAAAGATCATGATACACAGCGTACGTACACACACAACACACCGCAATCCCCAGCCCAGGATGTTTTCGCGTGCTCTCTAACTTAACATAAACGCACGTCTCCTCTTGTCATGGCTCAAGGTGTGTCTGTGTCTCCGTCTGTGTGTGTGTGTGCAAGTGTGTGTGTGCCTCTGTGTGTTCCCCCCCCCCCTCCCCCCCTGTCTCTTCATCTCTCTCTCCTGGCAGCCAGCACGTGCGTCTCCTTGACCTTCCCTACCCCCTTCAACTTCCATCTCTTCCTCCCTCTCTTCCACTTGCCTTCTCGATCGCTCTCACCCTCTTCTCCACCACCACGATGGAGGGTATGGTGACAGTGCTGGTGGTGTGAGACTCTTCCTGGTCAGTGCTTAGCGATGGCGGAGGATGACGTGGTTGGGTGGAGGGGGAAGAGGGGGGAGAAGGGGAGAAGGGAAGAAGGTGTGGAGGGTGGCGGCGTGCGTGCCCGGGAGGGAGAGGGGGAGCTGAAGTATCAACGAGCACGCCGCGTCGTTTCCATTGCCTCCATTTTTTTCTTTTTGCTTCTTTTTCATTTTGTTGTTGTTGTTGTGAGCGACGTTGTACTGTGTGGCGCGTGTAGGCGCGCCGATCGTGTCCTCTTTTCTCCTTCTTTCCTCTCTCTCTCTCTGTCCTCTGTCCTCGCTCCCCTTTGAGCGGGTGTGTGCGTGTGTAGCTTGCATGAGCGTGTGTGTGGCTTCCATCTGTGTTGGGCTTACATGTGTGTGTGTGTGTGTGTGTGTGTGTGTGTGTGTCTTCTGTGGTTCTCTAAGTACTGATATAAATGAAATCAACATCAGAGTGCGTCACGGTTGTGGAGAGGAGTCGTCCATGCGGTGCGTGGGTGCGTGCCTGTGTGTGTGCCTGTGTGTGTGTGTGCTTGTGTGGGTGTTTGGTGGCGTCCCTGGTCCTCCGGACAGATCTGCACACACACACACACGCATGTGCGGCAAGCAAGCACGTCCCTCCTGCTCGCTTGCCAAAGCCTGCATCATTTTGGCATAGGCAGCACGGACTCACCGCACTGCTCCCCCCCCCCTCCTCCCTCCTCCTCCTCCTCCTTTTCACCAGGCCTGCAAGGCTGACTGCAGTTGTACTGTGCTCCAACTCGCGTAGTCCGCACTCAAGGCGCTTCCGACATCATCGCCGTCACGCCAACTCTCTTCCTCCGTCTCTCTGTACACCTCACGCTTAATTCTCTCCCACCTTTGGTTGTCTGACACCATCACGCACACACGCACGCACACACACACCTACGAAAATCGATCATCGCTGTAGAGCGCGGTGTTAGTCGAACTCACCCACCAACATAGGCAGACACACACACACACACACACGCACACACACACAGACCCAGACACTCCAGTAAGTGCCTCCTCCCGCCCCCCCCCCCCCCACACACCTGCTTCCCGTTCACTTGCTCGATCTTGCACATCCGTGTCGTCAAGAGAGAAAAAGAAAAGTCCTCGCACAGTCGCAGTCCGGTACGAAGTAAAAAGCCACGGAGAGGGAGGGACAGACAAGGAGAGGGCAGGAGGCAAGCACCAGCACACGGCGTGCAAATCACAATTTTGTTTTTCTTTCTTTCTTTCTCACTCTGTGTGTGTGTGTGTGACGTGGGTGGTAGCTAGTAGACTACGTCACCTCACATCACCCGCCACTCACGCCAACA
This sequence comes from Tiliacea citrago, assembly GCA_963921375.1. NCBI lineage: Eukaryota > Metazoa > Arthropoda > Insecta > Lepidoptera > Noctuidae > Tiliacea > Tiliacea citrago. Next base: position 791,588 of record CAWUFJ010000003.1, read on the forward strand.
TCCAACACCCACCCCCGCCTTCCCGGCTACCTCACTCCTCGGTCGCGTTCCGACCTCCTTGCTTGATTGCTTGCATGCGTGCGTGCATGCATGCGTGTGTGTGTGAGTGTGTGTAGAGCTCCTATCTGATTGATTACTCTTTTGTTGTCTCCCTCCTTCTGTCTGTCTGTGTGTGTTATCAGTCGAGTGAGGGAGGGGTACAACTCTTTGTTTTTTTTTTTGTGGGGAGTGTGGGAGTGTGTGTCAGGGAGGGAATTAGCAGCAGCAGCACCACCACCACCATCACCATCACTCAGTTGTGTGGAGTCGTGTAGCCCTGCAGAATTCCCAATACATACACACACACAAACACACGCACACACACCAACACGCGAAACACTTTCCGCAGAACGAAATCCTGTGCACCAGGGTGGAAGTGCAGGCACACTTCCCCCCCCCCTCTCCCCTCTCCCCTTCCCCTCTGCCTGCCTTCCTCTCCTGACTTGTGCACTTTTTATCTTCATCTTTCTCTCTCTCTCTATATATATATATATATTGAGTAGTAGCGCTTTTTTGTTCTCTCTTTTTTTTTAAGTTGATCTACTGCTGACTCCGTTAGCCACCTGCTTTTTCTTGTTCTTGCTGTTGTTGTTGTTGTTGTTCACTGCCGCCCACCCGCCCGTCCGTCCATCCCTGCGTGCATGCTGAGCTCGCCGTCCTCCCCATCGCTGCCGTCCTCCTTGTGTGGGCACTTGGTTATGCCTTCTCGCACGCACCGTCACACGACGCAGCAACGGCAGCCCTCGTCGTCAGCGTCCCCGCCGTCGCGCGTCGAGCGGCGTCTACGCCACCCGCCATCGAAGCAGCTCCTGCAGCTGCGCGAGGATGGAAGTTTTTACGATGACTTCAGCGCCTCCACCTCCCCGACGCACGCCAGGGCATTCAGCCTCGTCGCGGGTGCATCTGTGAGTGGCAGTACCGGTGGCGGCAACGCCCTATCTCGCCATGTCGCCGCGGAGTGAGCCGCCGGCAGCCCTGCACTTCAACGCGAGCAGCAGCAGCACCATCAGCAACAGCGCCAACCGTGCGAGCCAGGAAGCGAGTCGCCATGACTACAGCCCTATGCATGACGCGGCCGGGGGGATGCTGCTGCAGACGGAGGGTACGCGCAGCCGTACCGGCAGCGCTGGAGCCGGCGGAGTCGGCGACGACGGCGAGCAGGGTACGGAGGGGGGCGAGGGAGATACGAGCGCGAAGTGGGGCCTGACCTCCTCCACTACGCAACGGTACGCCGAGCACCATCATCAACACCGCCGCGGCGGTGGAAGCAGCCGCGGCGTTGCTCCACGCGGGAGGTCCGCGCAGAAGCCGCACAGTAGCAGCAGTAGTAGTAGTAGCCGCCGTCGTCGCGAGCACACGGACGTGCGTCGTGCCTCCAGCTCTGCCGTCCTGGACCGACTCATCAACACGACCACGGCCACCACAGGAGCAATGGCATCAACAACAGCGACGACGGCGACGACACCGTCACTGGAGGTGCCGTCGCACTTGTCCGTGTCTGGCATCCCTGGAGGGCATGTGATTTACTACGGTCTGCCTTCGACGGCTTCGAGCTTCGCCGCTGCATCACCACGTCCCGTCCCGATCACGGCTGACGTCGTTGCCGCCGCGCACGCGCCACCCGGCAGCGAGCAGACGTCACCCGCCGTGCAGCCTGTGGATGTGCCGTGGAGCACGAACAGCAGCCGCGGCCACAGCCGAGGCAACAGTCGCGGCGACGGCGATGATGTGCTTGCTACCGCGCTTGCGACGCTCCTGGACCACCACCCTTCTGTCGCCGTCAACGACACGCCGACACGCAAGTCAGGCACGGCGGGCTTTGCTGCTCAGTGCGGAGACGACGAAGCACACCGTGGCAGCCGCAACGGCGCAGACCCCAACCACCCCTTGTCATCGTTGACATCATCGCCGCTGCACTACACGTGCAGGTACACTGGCGACCAGGCCGTGACCGCCGCAGAGGCAGACACTGCAAGCCCAGCCACCACCACAACAACGCCAGCGAACACGACACCGCTGACGTACGCTGCCGTAGCATCTGGCACTCCCTCCTTGAGCTCCCTGCACGGCAAGCGTCTGCCGCAGTCCCGCGTGAACTTCAGTCACTTGCGTAAGCGCACGGGGTGCAGCATCAGCTGCAGCAGTGCGGGGTCGGTGCCGAGCACGGGGGGCAGTGTCGTGGCGGCTGCGGGGGATGCGGCAGCGGCAGCGGCGGGAGCGGCCCATGGCGTCCTCACCGCGATGGGCACCGTTGCTGGGACAGGGACGGCGTCAAACCCGTTTACGTTCTCCTTCGGCGGCTTCCCGAGCACGCCGCTGACGCTGACGATCCCGTCCGTGGCGACGACGGCGACGGCCAGTGCGTCGCGGGCGACAGGTAGGAGCACACCTGCGAGCACGCCTCCCGCCGACGACGAGATCGATGCTGGCGATGACGATGGGACTGGAGCCAAGGATGAGGAGGACGGTGATGGAGGAAATCGTCCTTGTGGTAGTGGAAGTGCAGGCGTCTTGCATGCAGACGAGCTCCCCCATGCGGCGGGCCACGCTGCACAGAACGGGCTGTCATCGGTCTCATCGTCCGCCACGACAGGCGCACTGATAACAATGCCGCCGCTGCCGACCACGCTGCACCGCCATCAGCCGACCACCTCATCCTGCAGCTGCCGAGCGCCTGTCACGGGCTCACACGCGCCGGACCGCACTCCGACTCTGACGGGGACGAGGAGGGGACGAGTGCGATGACAGTCGGCGTTGCTCCGTTACGCAGGGGTCAGGACACCACGTCCGGGACAGTGAGCTCCGCCCGCTGGCATCACGGCAACGACGGGGCCTACGAAGATGGCTGCCAAGGCGGACGCCCCTGTGTCTGGCCTCCACATCCTTGCCCCACGCATCGCGCCGTCCACCTCCCTCAGCGCGTCGTCCCTCTCCGTCGCCGCCACCCCCAGCGCACCGACGCCCACCACGGCGGTGGCCAAGTCAAGCGCACCGCAGCACCCGCAACAGCAACAGCAACAGCAACAACAGCAGCAGCAACGACCTCCGCCGCCAACTTTTTGCGCCCGCCACCGACGCCGCAGTCAGCTGCAGGTCCGCTGCCGTCGTTCAACGGGGGCTCCAGCCCCATCGCCCCCAACCCCCCGCGTGCCCCGCCGCCGACTGGCGCGGCGTCGTTGCGTGGCATGCCGCCGCGGGTGGCGTCCACCGCGTCCTTCTTCAATGCGGTGGAGGTGCTCCCTGGG
>CAWUFJ010000003.1:795071-835137 GCA_963921375.1 Tiliacea citrago
CAGCATCGGCTGCAGCAGTGCGGGGTCGGTGCCGAGCACGGGGGGCAGTGTCGTGGCGGCTGCGGGGGATGCGGCAGCGGCAGCGGCCCATGGCGTCCTCACCGCGATGGGCACCGTTGCTGGGACAGGGACGGCGTCAAACCCGTTTACGTTCTCCTTCGGCGGCTTCCCGAGCACGCCGCTGACGCTGACGATCCCGTCCGTGGCGACGACGGCGACGGCCAGTGCGTCGCGGGCGACAGGTAGGAGCACACCTGCGAGCACGCCTCCCGCCGACGACGAGATCGACGCTGGCGATGACGATGGGACTGGAGCCAAGGATGAGGAGGACGGTGATGGAGGAAATCGTCCTTGTGGTAGTGGAAGTGCAGGCGTCTTGCATGCAGACGAGCTCCCCCATGCGGCGGGCCACGCTGCACAGAACGGGCTGTCATCGGTCTCATCGTCCGCCACGACAGGCGCACTGATAACAATGCCGCCGCTGCCGACCACGCTGCACCGCCATCAGCCGACCAACCTCATCCTGCAGCTGCCGAGCGCCTGTCACGGGCTCACACGCGCCGGACCGCACTCCGACTCTGACGGGGACGAGGAGGGGACGAGTGCGATGACAGTCGGCGTTGCTCCGTTACGCAGGGGTCAGGACACCACGTCCGGGACAGTGAGCTCCGCCGCTGGCATCACGGCAACGACGGGGCCTACGAAGATGGCTGCCAAGGCGGACGCCCCTGTGTCTGGCCTCCACATCCTTGCCCCACTCATCGCGCCGTCCACCTCCCTCAGCGCGTCGTCCCTCTCCGTCGCCGCCACCCCCAGCGCACCGACGCCCACCACGGCGGTGGCCAAGTCAAGCGCACCGCAGCACCCGCAACAGCAACAGCAACAGCAACAACAGCAGCAGCAACGACCTCCGCCGCCAACCTTTTTGCGCCCGCCACCGACGCCGCAGTCAGCTGCAGGTCCGCTGCCGTCGTTCAACGGGGGCTCCAGCCCCATCGCCCCCAACCCACCGCGTGCCCCGCCGCCGACTGGCGCGGCGTCGTTGCGTGGCATGCCGCCGCGGGTGGCGTCCACCGCGTCCTTCTTCAATGCGGTGGAGGTGCTCCCTGGGCTGTTCCTCGGCTCCTACGCGGACTCGACAGACACGGAGGCGCTCGCGGCGCATGGCATCTCGCTTGTCGTGAACTGCTCGCTGGAGTGCCCCGTGACGCCGGCCATGGCACACAACCCCCATCGCATCCGGTACGTGCAGTGCCCGCTGCGCGACCACTCCGACGAGGTCATCGCGCCTTACTTCACCCCCGTCACCCGCATCATACACGAGCAGCTGCATCGCAGGCAGATCCACCTTCAGCGACTCGCGCGGCGTGGCACGGGGGTCACCGCGACGAGTACCGCCACCGCCAGCGCTAGCGTGTCCGCTGTTGCTGGGGGCACCGGTGGCTTTGGCGCAGGGTCTGGTCGCCCTACGGAGGTCCCTCCGAGCGCGACAGCAGATCCGCGCGAGGGAGGTGACGCGCTCACGACGCGGCTGGCCTCGTGGAGCTGGGTGGACGAAGCCGAGAACGTGTGGGCCGCGCTGCCCTCCCCTGCGTCGCCGTCGCTTTCCGTTGGCGGGCAGCCGTCGCTGAAGGAGGGCAAGCGCGAGACGCCGCGCACGCCGTCGTCGGCGCCGGGCGTTGGCGTGCGCTTTGGGGAGGCACCCTTGTGCAGCTCCACCACCACGTCGTGCTCCCCGTCCCCGCTGCCGGGCCGCGCCGCGACCTTCCCGCCGTCGGTCAGCGCCGCCCCAGCCACCACGTCCGCCGCCGCCGGTGCGTCGCCGGGTGGGCTGGAGGAGCACGGAGGTGCTGCTGCAGGTGCTGCTGCAGGACAGCCACCACCGCAGGTCCCTGCCCTGAGGCCGCCTGCCTTCTCCACAACGTTCACGGCCGGTGTGCCGTGCGCGGTGGCTGCCGCGCCGCTCTCCGCCCCCGCCCTCGCCGCGCTGTCCGCCGCGCCGCTGACGAGCGCGTCGTCGACAGGTGCTGCGGCGAGCGCCGGACTTGCGGCACCCCCGCCCACGCCGCCGGTGACGGTGGTCGACCCGCGCGATTGCGGCGGGGTGCTCGTGCACTGTCGCATGGGTGTGAGCCGCAGCGCGACCTTCATCATGGCCTACATGATCCTCTACGGGCGGACGATGGCCCCGCTGGAGGACACGGCGTCCATCTTCGTGCACTTCCTTGAGCGAGAGCGACGGACTGTTGAGGAGTCGGGTGGCACGGCGACCTCGTGAGTGACTCGACCAACGCCAGCACGAGCGTGGTCTCTGTCGCCTCGCCCATCCAATCAGCTCGCGCTGGTGGAGCTGGTGCTGGCGGTATGGTCGGCAGCGGCAGCAGCGGCGGCAGCGGATCCTCTGCCGTTGCCAGCGTGCTGCTCTCTACGCCATCCACGCCGACGCCGGCAAATAGGCAAGGCGGGTCACGCGTGGCGGGGCCATCTCGTTCGACCTGCTCCCCCCGCGCCGACACGCAGTCACCCCCGCATAACCCCCGCTCCGTCAGCAACGGCAGCCTCAGTGTGTCTTCGTGGGCACGGCGCCGTTCCCCTGCTATTCCCGTCGCCGCCACACCGCTCCACCTTTGCAGCGGCAACCCCGGCAACGGCAGCGCCGCCGTCGTCGCGGCCCCGACGTCCCCCATCGAAGTCGCCTCGCGGGTGTGCCGGCCGTGTTACCTGATGCGGCTCCGGGAGAAGCGCATGCAGCAGCACTCGCAGCGGCAGCTACTCGTGAGTGGACAGCAAGAGCAGCACATGCAGCAGCTCCAGCAGCAGCTGCAGGAGCATCAGCGACTGCAGCGGGAGGAGGACGAGAAGCGCGACCTGGTGATGGCTATCACCGCGGCGAACCGTGCCGCCAACACCTCCAGCACCACCCCACCATGGCAATGCAGGCCCGAGTGCGCTCACGCTGCGCACTGGGAGAGCAACGACTCTGAAGACTGCACGAGGGGGCGTTGCGCAGAGGCGGCTGCCGCGGTGGCGGAGGAGGAGGGCCGGCGCTCTGTGCGCCCGCAGCAGTGCCGGCCCACGCGCGCCGTCTCGCCGTCCTCGGCGCCGGTTCTGTCGCGTCGCAGCGCGCGGAACCGCGGAAGCTGGAGCAGTGGCAGTGGCACTTTTGGCACGGTGCAGCAGCAGCCGACGCTGCTGGAGGCCGCCTACGCCGACGCGTACGCAGCAGAGCAGCAGCAGCAGCAGCAACAGCATGATGTATGCCCACACGACAGCACCAGCGCGGAGGCTGCCCCGGCGGTGCCGCATGGCACTGCAGCGGCTGAGGCTCACGGAAAGGTGGCCGGTGCCTTTCGGCCCAGCACCGTCGTCGGCTCCGCCGCAGCAGCGATACACAGCGAAGCGCGGCAGCTGCGTCACGCGCTTTCCGCGCGGCTGACGGACAGCGCGGCCGACAGCGCGGCGGAGGGCGAATCGTTCACGCGAGGGATAGCGTTGCCCACCCCACCACCGATGCCCACGCTGTCCCACTCGCCAGTCATGTCGACGCGCACCAGCGCGGGTCCGCTGCGTGCGTGTGCGTCCGGGACTCCTACTGTCGCCCCTGGCACGCAGACCACCAACACGAGTGTAACGGCGGGTAGTGCCGACTTCGGTGCGGGTGGCAGCGGGCTGCTCGGCACAAGCTGTGTAAGCAGCAGCGTGAGCATCTTCGGCTTGGGGGCGTCCGGGGCTCTTGCCACACCTGGCAGCGCTACGGCTGCTTCGTCGACGGCGATGGCGCCAGCGATGACGTACCGCGAGGCCTTCGATGCCGTGAAGCGCGAAAAGCCCGATGTGAACCCGAACATCGGCTTTGTGCTGGCGTTGCGCGAGTTAGCGGGTGGCGGCGACTTCAGCTTCAGCACCTCCTTCTAGAGTCCGCCGCCGAAGAACAACGAAGGGGGGTCGTCGTTAACGTACCGTCCCTGTAGGCAGAGGAACCGTAAGACGCCGGGACTCGAATGCCAAAGAGCGCCTGTCCACTTCGACGATGAGAGGTGCACTGCTACGCTGCTGAGCACTTTGTTTGTGTGTGTGCACCTGTGTGTGTGTGTGTGTGTGTGGATGGAGGAAGAGAGTCGTTGCGCTGCTTTTTGCGCTGAGATTGTGGGCGGTGGCTGTGTAGTCCCCGTTCCCCTCCCCCTTTGTCTCCTGATGTTGATGCTGTTGTTCTTCCTGGTTGTCACGTCACGTAGTTGTTGTTGTTGTTGTTGTTGTTGTTTTTGCACACGACGTGTTGTCGTGGCGTGTTGTCGCTGCTCTAGCTTCCTCGGTCTTCTTTTTTTTTTGGTCGTCCATTAGTTGCCCCCCCCTCCCTCCCCCTCCCCCCCCCCCCTCTGTGATGTCAGGTCTTGTGATTTACTTCTGTGGGTTGGGGGGCGGCGCGGGGAGGAGCCATGCTGCCCTCGCCGCCACCCCACCCCACCCCCCTTCTCTGTCTCCCTCCCTCTCTCTGCTTGCCGTTTTCATGAGTGTCCTCTTCTCTCTTCCTTCCACACCATTTTTATCTCTCTCTCTTTCCATTCATCTCCGCCCTTCTCACTCTTAAGTGCTCGGCATCCTCCACCACCCCCCTCCCCCTCATGTGCCGCTGCCCCCCCCGGTAGGCCTGTGCCTCCTCCTTTCCTCCCCCCCCCCGTCGTCCTCCTCTCTGGCTTCGCGCCCCGTTGTGGTCGTCATCAACACGGCGGTGAATGACGTTCCACCCTCTTCTTAGTGTTTTTATGTTTGTTTTGTCTGCCTGTCTAACTGTGTGTCTGTTTCCCTGCTTCACCTGATGCGGTTTGCGATGTAGAGTTGAGGAAGATGATGTAGCTCTGTGTGTGTGTGTGTGCAGCAAGGGAATGTCACGCTTCAACAAGAACGCGTACACGCGGACGCAGGCAACTGCGTCTGTCTGCGTGTGTGTGTGTGTGTGTGCGTGTGTGTACATGTGGATGCTTGTGTTTTTTTTCTTCTGTGTGTGTGTGTGTGTGTGTGTGTGTTGAGTCCGGTGGCCGCGTCTTCCCCGACCAGCACCACTTCTCCGGTCTTTCGTTGTTTCTCCTCTGGCCCTCTCTGTGTGTGTGAGTGTGTGTGTGTGTGTGTGTGTGTGTGTGTGTGTGTGTGTGTGTGTGTGTACGACACCTACACGCCCCCCTATTATATACATCTCCATCAATGGTGTCCGTCGGCGTGCGCGAGTGCGCTCGTGACGGTGATGCTGTGATGCTGTGATGCTGTGTTTGGGGGGCAGCAGCGCTTGTGGCAAACTTTATTTCCCGCCACCATGCCCTGTCCTCCGTATGTCCCTTGCTGATCTCTCTTTCTATAGGAACGTCGTGAACATTGAACGGGGGAGTGCGTGCGTGCGTGCGTGTAAGGTGGGTGTGGGTGTGTGGGTGTGTTTTGGGGTGTGTGATGCACGAGTCCGTCCCACAATCACCTGCCCGCACACACACACACACTTTTGCTCACTTCCCGCACATTTGTGTGCTTCACGTGGCCAACATCGAAGGAGCACCACCGTCCCGGGCTGTGTCCTCATCGGCCCGCCCCCTCACCCCTTCCCCCTTCCCCCTCCCCCCCCCTCACTCTCCCCACGCCTTCGTGCCCTTCCTCGTGAACTCCACACGACGTAACTTGTAACGAACCCAATGGAGAACAAAAAAAAAAGTGTAACGCTCTGTGATGGACACGAAGTCATGGTCTACACGACAACACGTACACACACAGAGGTGGTGGGATTACCCTGAGCTCTTCGCATTGCGCCCAGGTGCGCACCGGCGCCGACGTGCCCCGAGCGGTGCACAAGAGTGAGCCACGGACGAGTAGAGAAGTCAAGCATGCCTAGATGACACAAACACACGCACACATGCGCCTGCGGAGGTTAGAAGCGGTGAGAGAGAGAGGGAGAAGGAGGAGAGGGAAAGGCAACTCCCCCCTGGTGTTTTCGCGTATCTCTTCTGCTCCCTCATGTTCTTGCCCTGTTCCCTCCCCCCCCCCCTTCCCCCCCCTCCCTTCCCAACCTCCTTCGAACTCTCTGCCGCTCCGAATCGACGCCGTTACCATCCATTCATCATCAGCGCGACTTCACGGATCGCCACACAACAGCCTCAACGTTAGTTCACACGTTTTTTTGTTCCTTTTTTTGTTTTTACACGCACACAAGCGCTATCGGTAACTCCCCCTCCTCCTTCCTCCCCTTCAGTGCACTCATCTCCCCTCTCCCCTCCTCCCTCTCTCTCCCTCAACACTCTATCGATACTCTTCCCTCCTGTTGTGTGTGTCTTTGTCCGTAAGCTCCTTGTGCTCATTGTGATCATTGTTTTATTTTCTTTCTTTCCCCCTACCCCCTCCCCCTTCCCCCCCTACCCCCTCGGGTGTCCACCTCACGAGCACACGCGTACACGCGCTTCCACCAATGTCAGCCATCGCCGCCGCCTCTGTTCAGCAGAAGCAGCGCAAGAAGATCGCGTGGCTCGAGGCCACAGTGGACACCTGCATCGTTGCCTACGAGTCGCACCGCAACGCCCTCGAGAACATCGCCGTGCAGCTGACCCAGTGGCAGCAGCCGCCAGGCGACGGCTGCATCCACCTCGATGCCAGCACGGCAAATGAACTTATCAACGACATCAACGACGTGCTCGAGCAGTGCGCGCTGCAGCTGACACCGGCCGACGACGCGAGCGTCTCCACCGTGAACACGCCGCTGCGCTCCCAGGAGCAACAGCAGGAGCGCGCTGCACCGCAGCCATCGCAGACGTCCGCTGACAGCACCCGCCCCACCTCGCTGATACCGTCAGCCGTGGCGCAACCAAGCCGCACGCGCCGCGCCGAGCGTGCCCAGTCGCCGCACACCCCGCCCCCCAGCTGCAACCCAACGCGGCCCCACAGTACCACCCCTCGCCCACCGCCACCGCCCCTCCCCCCGCGCAGCCACAGCAGCCGCAGCAGAAGCAAGAGCAGGTGCGCAGCGCACGGTGGGAGCGCACCTCTGCGAGCACCGAGGAGTCGGCGCCCACTGCGGAACGGAAGAACGGCAGCCCTGTTCAGCTGGATAACACGGCTCAGAAGCCGGTGCACAACGGCGCTCGAGACACGCCACGCACTGTCGCCTCCTCCACCTCCACGCTGCCACGACCGCAGCAGCAGCGCCAGCAGCAGCAGCACCAGCAGCAGCACCAGCCAGCCCCTGCTGCGTTGCTGGGCAACTACACACCACAGCGCTCCGCACCGGCCGCAAGGCCCCCCAGCACGGAGCGCACGCCGCGGTCGGACGTGAGGTCCTCGCAGCCGTCCGGGTCTGCCTCAGCGCGACAAGGGCGGGGCCGCGACCGCACCGGGGTCGCGCTCACACCCTGGCCACTCGCAGAGGACGGCGAGAGCACGCCAACGCACCAGGAGAAGAGCCTCATCGCCACCCCGCCCTCTGCACGGCAGCGGGCAGCGGAGAACCACGATGAGCTCCCCGCGGCGTACGAGGTCTACAAGGAGACGGGGCAACTACTGCAGCCCTCACCGCTGCGCCGTGCAGCTGCGACGGAGCTGGAGGAGCGCGCCAAGGCCGAACGCGAGGCCCGCGAAGACGGCCTCGCCGGCGAAGCCTTTGGTGCGCAGGGTCGAAGCGCGGTGGTGGACCGCAGCTTCATGGCGAGCGCTGGCTGTCCCCACCGCCGTGGTGAGGCGCGGAGGGCCGCGAGGCAGCGGAAGTCGGAGAGCAGCGTAGGCGGCGGCAGCGGCAACGGTGGTCACACCCCCTGGAGACGCGCAGGAGCACGAGCTGCAGCTCTCCGCCCTGTCCTCTGAGGCACGCTGGCAGCCCTCGAACAGGGCCTCTCGTCGCGCCGACGCGACGCCGCGGCGGCACACCCCCCACGCACAGCCAGCGGCAGCGGCGTCGGAGGCCGGTCGCAGCGCAAGCCGTCACAGCCACGCAGCCTCCGCTTCGGCCTCAGCGCACTCCCCCCAGTCCCCGTCACAGCATCCGGATCACGGTGATGATGGGGAGTTGCAGCAACGCTTCTTCGCAAGTTGCTCCGTGAGCCAGGCATCATCCAGCGCGGCGGCACCGCACCGAGCGGCAGCAGCGTCCGTGACGGCGGAGCGGCCCACATCCACGACTGCCTCCAAGCCAGCCGCAGCCAAGACCGGTGCCTCCTCCTCTGCCCCACACCGCCGTCGTCCCCCCACGTGAGGAGGCGCCAATGGAGAAGTCCATCGCGGTGTCGCGCGGGGACCCGACTACGCTGCTGGACGCCTCGCAGGCCGGCAGCATCGGCCTCGTCCACACCCCCACCGTCACCCCCCAGCGCGCCTCCGCCACAGAGGGCAACGGCAACGGCAACGGCAACGGCGTGGCGTCACACGCGGTGCATCACGCACTCGAGGAAATGACGGAGGGTCAGTCCTCGTCAGCGAAGCAGTTGCAGCTGCAGTCCGGTGATGCGCGGGGGCTGCGCACGTCCACCCCGCGTCGCACGACGCCAAGGGCCTACGACAGCACGCAGGTGCAGGACGCCGTCTACCACCGCCGCCTGTCTGGTGGGCTGCTGTCGGGGAAGGCGTCTGTGCGCCCAGACAGCCCCGAGGCACTGCGGTACATGGAGCGGGAGAACGCGCAGCTGATGGAGCGGCGGGAGCGGGAGTGGCAGGAGGTTCGCCGTGACCCGCGCCTGGCGATCAACGGCGTCGACGGCGATGGGAACGGCGCCCCGCTGTCCATCACGGCGGGTGCCAACGGTGGTGTTGTTGTCCTCAACGCCGCAGGCAAAACCGAAGGGCGCCTTGGATGCAGCCGCCCTGCTGCCGACCGCCTTGGAGGCGCAGCTGACAACGGAGCGGACCCTGCTGCTGACACAACTGGAGAAGATGCAGATGGAGATGACGCTTGCCGTGTCGCGGCACCGTGAGTGGGGAAACGAAGGCCGCTACGCTCAGCTCAACACCCGCATGACCCGCGTGCACCAGGACCTGGATCGGGTCGAGACGGAGCTGCGCGTTGTTCGCAACATGGATATCAAGTCCCGCTTGCAAGGTACGACGAACGAAGCGTGAGGCGGGAGGCGGAGGGGGGGGAAGATGGTGCGCCAGGCGCAGTCCATTCCCCCCCACCCCCCTCTCCCCCATTCCGTCCCTTCTCTCCGTGCCGTCCTCACGCTCTTTGCTTCTGCCCGTTGTGTATGTGTATATGTATGTGTGTGTGTGTGTACGCGTGTGTGTGTGTGTACGTCTCTACTTGATTTTGTCTGTTTGTGTATGTGTATGTGTGTATGTGTGTGTGTGTGTGTGCTGTGTTGTGATGTGATCCTCACGTATACAGTACAATGCTTTGCTTCACCATTTTCTTTTCCCCCTCCCCCCCCTTCCTACTCATTGTTGTTGTAGTCCGTTCACGCATTGTACCCACGCCCTTTCCCCCCTCCCCTCCCCTACTGACTGTGATATACGACGACGACGACGACGATGATGACGATGATGACGACGGCGATCACACGCACGTCGTGTGTTTTTGCTGCGGCGCACACGTTACTACCCCCTATGTGTGTGTGCTTGTGTGTGCTTGTGCTTGTGTGTGTGTCTGCGTCTGTGTGTGCGGCCTCAACCTCAGGTCCCCGTTCTCCCTCCCTCCCTCTCTTTCTCGTATCGTACAGTGTTACCTTTACGCGCAGCTTCGATTTCTTCTCTTTTGATACGAGTCATTCTCCCACTGCCCGAAAGATCATCTCGCGTCACGACGACTCGCTCCCCTTTCGAAGTTCCTAATAGGATCTAAAGAAACCGACAGACAGACAGACAGACAGACAGACAGACGGGCTCCTATGCGTTATGCGGTGTTCTTGCTTTTCTCTTTACTCATTGCCGTTGTCCATCACAGGCGTTCGTCGTCTTCTTGCTGAAGGCAGCCCTGTTCGAGGGCAGCGGCGCCACCGGTGGCCTGCCCTACTCGCATCCCCTCCCCTCCCCTCCCCCCTTTCCCCTTAGCCTCAGTGTGGGCTTTGTGGTGCTAGGGGGGCGGAGGACACATGCAAGCGGCTTGGTGGACACACGCAGTGTAGAGTCGTGAATTGACTGGTGGAGAAGGAGAAGACGGCTACATCAACTGCAGCTTGACACGGGCAACAGTCTCACAACGCTCAACACGCTCCTGCACTCACACACACGCATGCACACAGATACGTGAACTTCTCCTCACTTCCCCCCCCCCCTTCATCCTCCATCCACTGTGGCGGCTTGCGTCTGACGTGTTGTTGCTGCAGCACTGCTACACCACGACTCACACGACGGCACTAGGCCTCGACACCACCACAACCACAACCACCAGCACTCGTCTTCCTTCACCCTCCCTCCCCCTCCTCTCCCCCTTTTTCTCCCTTTTAGCAATGACGTCCTCGGCGGTGCTGCTCGAGAAGGTGCCGGAGCCGTGGGCGCCGATGGTTCGCCCTTTCCTCCAGCGCGCCACCGAGTTCGAAAGCAAGGAGCCGCTTGTGTCCTACTACCTCCGCACCCACGTTGCCTTCCTCTGCATGCGGCACCGCAAGAAGGAGGACAAGCCCGGCACGGCGTTTCTCATGACGCTGCTCGACGCCCTCGAGGCAGACAAGAAGAAGCTTGGGGACCAGCTGCACGGCACGGATGGCCGCACGGTGCTGACAAAGTTCGCGCTGATGCTCTTCGCTCGCGCTGACGACGCAGAGCGGACGGGGAAACGCGTCCGTGTCGATTGTGCGTATTTTCTACACCGCCGCCGTTCTCCTCGAGGCGACGGCGCAGTTCACGGAGGACGGCACCATGGACTCCATCGCTCTGCAGAAGAGCAAGTATGCGAAGTACATCGCCACCCGCATGAAGAAGGCACTGGACAGCAACGAAGCCTACGTCAGCCCGAACAAGCTCGAGGCAGGCGAAGACGATCACGGTGCTGACACGACTGCTGGTGCTGGTGTTGGTGGTGCAAAGGTGGGTGAGGCCGGTGCGCTGCCGCCCGTCAACTTCACGACGGCACCGGCGAGCTGCTTCACGCGACCGACGACGAACGCCACCGGCGGCTCGCAGCCTTCATCTGACGCGTATCAGATGGTCTCGCCCCCACCACCACAGCTGCCCACCGTCGCAGCAGCTCCACAGCCACCCGTGTACAACAGCCCTCCTTCCTATGTGCCGCCGCCGGTACTGCCAAAGCTCGACTCGCCGCCCCCGCCGGCCTACACGTTCAACTCAGACGCACTGAACAGCAAGCCACAGCAGCAGCAGCCGCAGCAACAGCCGTCCATGAAGGCCATGTATGGGCAGGCCCCGACGCCGCAGCAGCAGCTCTCCTCAAGCCACACAAACAGCGTGCCGACCCCAGCCGCGGTCGCGCCTCCCCCACCGCAGCAGCAGGTGCAGGCGGCGCCGATGCCGACGCCGTCGCCCGGCTTCAAGCCCTCGATTGATCAGATGATCGACGCCCAGAAGTTCGCGAGCCACGCTGTCAGCGCGCTCCAGTTTTACGACTATGAGAATGCAAAGAAGCAGTTGGTGTCTGCGCTGCGCATCCTCAACACAGGCAAGTGACGGAGGAGACGGTGGGTTGAGGCAGAGCGGGGGCGGCGTGCGAACATGAGGAGATCCGTTCTGTCTGTCGGTGTGTGTGTGGGGGTGAGTAGCCTGCACGCATCGAGTCCCGCTTCCCAAGTCTGATCCTTCCCTCCCCTTCCCCTTCCCCTCCCTCCCTTCCTCTCTTTTTTGTCTTGGTGTTTTCCTTGTTGTCTGCACAATCATGCCGTTCATGGTGAAGGCGGCAATATCTTCGTTGTTCCCCTTCACCCGCATTTCTGTTTTTTTTTATGGGGGGAGTTTCTCTTTCTCTTCAAATTTGATCTCCGTCTCCACACATGGCATCTGTGTTGTGCTCGCGCGCGTGTGTGTGTGTACTCTGTCTCTCTATCTCTCTGTTTCTTCTCACGCTGACGTAGTGGTGGTGACACGCACACACACAGATACACACACACAGAGAGGAGGGACACCTTTAAGGGTTGAGTGTGTCTGCGTCTGTGAACGTGTTGATGTGTGTCTGTGCGTGTGTGTTGTGTGTGTGTGTGTCGATGGTGAGAGGGGCGGGGAAGGAGGAAGTCTTCGCTTTCTTTTTCTTGCCGTGTGCCCCGCTGTTGTGTGGAGCCGTATGACAGACGGCACCCTTGTCTTCCACTCTCCCGCTTCATCATCTGCCAAGGTAAAACTCTTTCCTGCCAGCAGCGCCACGTACTCCTCCTGTCATACTCGCTCCCACACACCCCCACTCACACACATACACAGCCACTTCGGGCTCTCATGCGCCATCGGTAGTGTTGCCCTCAGCCCATCCCTAACACGCCCCCCCCCCTCCCCCCTAGTGCACGCACGTGGCTCTGTCTCTCTCTCTCTCTGTCTCTCTCTCCCTTGTGCCGCCACACCGTAGAGGCCTCGGGAGATGATGCCGCCCCCATTATTATTATTTTTTTTTTTGTTTGGCTGGAGGATGGTGATGGATGTCCACGTGTGACATGTGTGTGTGTGTGTGTTGTTTAAGAACCTCGGAGGGCGAGTGTTTGTTTTGCGATGACGAGATGTGCGTTGCGTTGCTGGCGGGCGTCTGCTTTTGCAAGAGGGGATCGAAGGTGTACACACACACAAACACACGCACATACGGTGCGTTAAGCGATACAGAACAACGGAGATCAGCAAAGGCAAGACGTCACGAGCTTCGGGAAAGAATACACCTGTTGTTGTCAGCACATTCACGCGGTGTGTGTAGGTGTGTGTGTGTGTGTGTGTGTGTGTTGATGTATTTTTGGGAGCCCACCCGTTTTGGGTTACTCCACGCGCCACGAGTGAGCTGCATGATGCGGGCCTCCTCACCTCGGCTATTTGTGAATGCCATCGTCGAATGCAGACGACAACGACGACGACAGGAGGAGGATGGGCCGAGAGAGAAAAAAGGGGGGAAAGGTGGCGAGCCCTTCCCTTGTTGCTTCAGGGCCTGCAGTTTTCTTTTCGCTGCCTTCATGCACCTCCGTCAGGGCTCAAGCGAGAGCGAGGTAAGGGGGGGGGGGTAAGATCTTGCCTACTCTTCTCACGTCTACATGTTTGTCTGAGCTGATGTCCACGCCACCCACCCACACACACACACACATACATACTTACGCACGGCAGCACGACAGCACCGATCACTTCTTTTTTGCACATCGACAACAACAAATCTCCACGAGAGACACAACTTACAATCGCACGCACGCACACCGGCACAAAAATGATTGCGTTCCTTCTGCAGCTGCTCGTGAGCCTGGGACTCCCGCTCATCGCGTACCTTCTCTTCAACCACCTGGCCGACTCTACGGCATCGTCCAGCAACACCAACAACAATGACAGCAGCACTGCTGCCGCTGCCAACGCTGGGGGGGAGAAACTTGAAGCGTCTGACACGCAGCACGGCAGCAACCACCTCGATGCCTTCAGCCGCAGCGTGGAGGCGGAGCTGAAGGCGCTGGAGAAGATGGCTGTGGCGGCGAGCAGTGCCGCTCCGCGCACCACCAGCACCACCACCGCCGTCCCTCCCCCCTCGCCACCGCTCGCCAGCTCCTCTTCTGCCACCGCGGCGCCTGCTCCGGCTGCGGCGGAGATTCTTATTGCCTACGCGACGCAGTCGCAGAACTCTCTCGCCCTGGCTCACAAGCTCTTCTCTTTGATCACGGCACAGCTCCACACAACAGCAATGACAGCAGCATCAAGCAGCGCAGACGCCGGCTCCCCGGCGGTGTGCCCCGCGGTGCGCATCATGGAAATGCGTGAAGCGGAGCCGGAGCCGGTGTCGGTGCTGGAGGGGGAGGGGGAGCACGAGTGTACGGCAAGCCCAAGCAAGCCCAAGCTGATGAGTAAACGGAACGTCTGCGGCGTCGACACCCTTCTCGACAACAACGCGTACGCGCTCACCATCTTTGTTGTGAGTACCTACACCGACGGAACGGCACCGCCGCGCTCGCAGACCTTTGAGGCGATGCTGAGGGACGCCTTTGAAGACCACCGCGTGCCGCGCAACACCCTCGCCCGCAAGCGCTTCGCCGTCTTCGGGCTTGGCGACATCGCCTACGGCGAGGAGCGCTTCAACGTCTTCGCGAAGCACCTCCACGAGTGGTGCCGTGGGCTGGGCGCCCCGCCCTTCGTGGTGCCGCCGGTGTACGCGACAGAGGCCAAGGCGCAGTCCCTCTTCCGCGTCTTCAGCACGGCGCTGCTGCGCTGGCTGACTCGTGCGACCTTCCACGCAGACGGGAGCGTGTCGGTGAAGCGGAAGGCAGAGATGGCAGCGGCGCGTCGTGCAAGGTCCGTTGGTGACAGCATCACCATCGCCTCGTCGTGCTCTCAGAACAACGATATCAACCCTGCACCGACGTGCTGCAACGCAGCCGAGGACGGTGCGGGGGGCAGTAACGACAACTGCTGCTGCTGCAGTAACAAGGGCGGCGGCGGCGGCACGTCCACAAGTGAGGCAGAGAAGGGCTGCTGCAGCAACAAAGGCACGACGCCAGCAACGGCCGCCTCGCCCCCTGTCGTGGACAGCGAGGACGACGACGACGATGACGGCGATGACGGTGCCGGGGCGGCGGAGGACGCGGACATGGACGACGTGGAGGATCTCGTCTGGGACGGCACGGACGACGCCGACTTCGACCTCAACGCCGCACCGGATCAGCTGCCCGAGCTGCTCTACCCGAAGCTGCGGCAGAGCCTCGAGAAGCAGGGCTACCGCCTCATCGGCTCCCACTCAGGCGTGAAGCTGTGTCGGTGGACCAAGTCGATGCTGCGCGGTCGCGGTGGGTGCTACAAGCACACCTTTTACGACATCAACTCGTCGCAGTGCATGGAGATGACGCCGAGCCTGGCCTGCGCGAACAAGTGTGTCTTCTGCTGGCGGCACCATACGAATCCCATCTCGCGGCACTTCCGCTGGAAGCAGGACCCACCCGAGCTGCTCATCGCGCAGGGCATGGCGGGGCACTACCAGATGATCAAGCAGATGCGCGGCGTGCCGGGTGTCACGCCGGAGCGGCTGGCCACGGCGATGCAGATCCGTCACTGCGCGCTGTCGCTGGTCGGGGAGCCGATCATGTACCCACAGATCAACGGCTTCTGCGATCTACTCCACCAGCACCACATCTCGTCGTTTATGGTGACCAACGCCCAGTTCCCGGAGCAGCTGCGTAACCTCAAGCCGGTCGTGCAGCTGTACCTTTCCATCGATGCCCCCACGCCGGAGGAGCTGAAGCGCATTGACCGTCCGCTCTTCGAGGACTACTGGGACCGCTGCCTTACCTGCGTAAAGGAGCTCGCGAAGAAGCGCCAGCGCACCGTCTTCCGGCTTACCCTAGTGAACCAGTACAACATGGAGAACGTGAAGGCGTATGCGGACTTGGTGGAGATGGGGCAGCCGGACTTCATCGAGGTCAAGGGTGTCACCTACTGCGGCACAAGCACGAGCTCGACGCTGACGATGAAGGAGAACGTGCCGCGACACGACGAGGTGATTGGGTTCTGCAAGGCGCTCTGCGCGGAGATGGCGGCACGGCACCCAAACTACTCCACGCCCCAGATGCATCCAGCCGAGGGTACGACGATGGACGCGGACGGGTTGCCGGCAGACGCGATCATCATCCCGCCGGAGGAGCGGGATCAGCCCTACCACGTTACCTGTGAGCACGAGCACAGCTGCTGTGTGCTCATCGCGCTGGACAAGTTCTTCTTTAATCAGCACTGGCACACGTGGATCGACTACGCGAAGTTCTACGAGCTGGTGGAGTCTGGGCGCGCAGACTTCACGTCCCTCGACTACGCAGCCGAGACGCCAACGTGGGCGACGTACAAGTCGAAGGAGAAGGGCTTTGACCCGGCGCAGACCCGCGTCGTGCGAAAGAATGCGCGGCCGACGATCGTGACGGCGAGCTGCTGAGCGACGGGGGGGGGTCAACAAGAAAAGCGCGAGCTGAGCTTCTCTCCTCCTTATTAAGTCTTCCCCGCCCTCTCTCTCAAACAACCGCGCACACGCACACGCACACGCACACGCAGGATGGTGCATGCGCCATCCCACACATATTTCCCAAGTGAAGAGGGCGGAATGCCGATGCAGACGCCGAGGGAGACGGCGAGGACAGCGAATGAAGTGGCACATACACACACACACACACACACACACACGTTCGCGCTGCAGACCACGTGCGACGCGGGCACCACGCTCGGTGTGTGTGTGTGTGTGTGTGTGTGTGTATGTGTCTGTGTCTGTGTGTCTGTCACCGGGTTTCCCACACCTGTCGCCGTCCTCGCTCGCGCTGCACTCGGCCTTCTTCCTTTCACACACACACATACACAGCAAGACAGATAGACAACAACGCTGCTTTTCCTTCGGAGTTTCTGTCTTTCTTTCACGCATTGTGTTTTTTTGCTTGTTTCTTTTCTCTCTTAGTGCTCTTAAAACCTTAAGTGGGAGTCAACCTAACGTAGCTCCGAGTTCGCCTCCTCAACCCCCCTCCCACCCCCTTCACCTCTCTTGGCTTCTGCATGTGAGGGACGGTCTTCTGCTTGACTACTGTTCTTTCTAGACGAGAGCGTGACGGAAAGAACAGGGGGAGGACGGGACGGGACGGGACGGGACGGACGACGAAGGAAGGAAAGACGCGCACTCCTGAGCTGGTGCGTGCCGCCCTTCCCCCTTCCCCCTCCCCCCTTCCCCCTCCCTCCTCCCTCCTCCCTTCTCCCCTACCGCCGTCCCTCCCTCTCTCTCTCCCTCCTCCGTGTGTCCTCTATCTCGTCCCCGGCTAGCGCGTCCTTGTGTGTGTGCAGGGGGGGAAGGGAAAGAGGGGGGGGGAGGGAGAGGGAGCTTGGCGTTGATAAAATGTATGCGTGGGTCTGTGTTGGTGTTGGTGCTTGTCTGTGTCTGTGTCTGTGTCTTTGTGGGGGGACCTTCGCTTGAGTCGCGTAGGGGGTGATGACGTATGGAGGATACGCGTGCGTGTGTGGGAGCGGATAGCCGTCGTCGTGTTGGTGGTGTTGCCGTGCCCATCACGTGCCCCCACTCCCCGCCGTCTTCCTTTCCTCTTCATGTTGTTGTTGATGGTGTGCTTCCTTCGATTATGCTTCACACAGTGGACAATTGACACATACACAAACACACCTACACGCTCGCCAGTGGTGCGATGTGCACGCGGCGGTGGTGGAGAGGGAGGGGAAGGGGGGCTATGCAGCGCTATGCCAATGCACTTGCGCAATACATCGCTCGCAAGTGGGGGTCTCTCTTTCTCTCCCCTCTCCTCTCCATCTTGTTGCGGTCAAGATGCTAGAGATATCTGAGACTCTTTTACACACACACACACACACATGCAAGTGGCGCTCCTCAACTTCAACTTTGTCCTGCCCCTCACCCTTTCCCTCTCTTGTCTGACTTTTTTGTTTGTTGTTGTTGTTGCTGTCACTTCTTTTGAACGTCCGCCCCACGTCAGTGCTGTGAGTCAAGCGCGTCATACACACTCCGACACGTCACGCACAACACACACACACGCACAACACGCGCACGGCCGACTGGCACAAGAGCCACGGCTCTACCTTCTTTTCACAGCTCTCGTCTTTCTTTTTTTCCCATCACGGAAGCACACAAAGGACAAGCTCCTTGCACCGCCATCAGCGTGCGCGCTCGCCCCGCTCGCCAGCCAACGCTGGTCCAAAGAACCAACGAGCACTCTGCTAGTCTCGCTCTCTCGCTCTGTGGAGCTTCAGCGATCATTGGAACGGTGTCTGTACGTGTGTCTATGTGTATGTGTATGTGTGTGTGTGTGTGTGTGCACTCTCCGCCCCCGTGCCCCCTCCCCCTCCCCCCCCCCCTCTACACCACCACAACCACCTTCACTACCACACTTTAAGCAATCATCTACGGACGTTTTGTCTTCACCGCTTTTCTCTCTTGCCGTTCATTGAGTGCCGGCGCACCTTCGCGGCACCACCACCATCACCACTACCATTCACACCATCACCATCACCATCACCATCACCACACACACACACACACACACACACGCACACCTCTGTGTCTTCGCCTCCCGTCACTTTGTCAATGACTTTGCGTCTCTTCTTCTCGCCATCCCCCCCCCTTCCTCTTCCTCTTCTTCTTTGGCTTTGAAGATCTGGTGTCTCTCCTCCACCCCCACCCCGCACACATACGCTTCACTCCTGCTCAACCTGCACCAGCTTGATGCATCTGAGTGACAAGGGCAGCCCAGCCTCCTCCCTCCCCCCTCCTCGCCTCTGCTGTATCTCTTCCTCACAGCTTCAGCGTGCAAGTGTGGCCTAGACCCGCACGGCACTCCTTGTTGGGCAAGGCGATCCCTCCAGTGTCCAGATTCAGCTCCCTCCTCGGCCCCCCACCCCCCCTTCTACACACCCAGACGCAGGCACATATCTTGCCACCTTCTGCTTTCTTCCTTGAGACACATCACAATCAGCATGACCCACCCGTTCCCGGACGTCGACGCCACCGTCAACGTGCCAAGCGTATTGCCGGTCAAGTCGTCGCGGCCGGGGGGCCGACTCTCATTGGACTCCACAACGACGAACACGCTGATGGTGTCGTCGTCCGCGTCGTCGTCCGCGCAGCCCTCGCCACGTCACCCTCGCGGTGATGGGAGCGCGACCGAGTGGTACAACCGGTGCGCGGGTAACGCCGCTGCCGCCGCATCCACGCAGGTATCGCACTCCACGGCGGCTCCTGCTGCTGCTGCTGTTGTTGTTGCAGCTGAGGATAGCGTGACGGCCGCCTCCTCCCCCTCCCTGTCCGGCTCCCTCGACAGCAACAAGAAGGGCTACGCAGACACTCGTGCGCCGATGCACATGCGTGTGCCCGTCCCTGCCGGCCCTGCCGCAGTGACGCCGCCGTCGCCGCCCGTCATACCAGTCGCTGGGACTGCCCTGCACGTTGCCATGCACCGCGCACCACACCTCGCGCCATCGCCCTATCAGCCTCCAGCACACCTACAGCGCGTCACGCCGCTCTCCTCTGCCAGCTCGACACAGTCGCACAGTGTGAGCAGCCCCGCCTCCCTGGCACCGGCCACCGCAAGAGCGTCACCGACAACGCAGCGCCTCAGCAGCAGCGGCAGCAGCCTCGGAAGCCTCGTCGGTGGCGGCAGCGGCGGCGGCAGCACCGCAACCATCTACAAGCGCTCACCAGGCCTTCCGCGCCGCTTCAGCAGCAACGGCGCTCCCAACACCGTGCATCACGTCCACCCCGCGCTGGCATCACCCGCGTCGCGCACGCCGTCAGCGTCCACTGTGCAGGCAGTGAGAAAATCGCAGCCCCGCACGAGCACCACCGGCACGACAGCGCAGCGCACGGAAGCCTCCGTGGAAGAGGAAGCACAAGAGCCGGTCCAGGCGACGGCGGAGACAACGACGTCACAGCTTCTGCTCGCCGCCACCGCACCGCCGCCGCCGCCGCCGCGACTCAGCAAACCGATGATCGGGCCAGCACACACAAGAAGTCCCCGCGCGGCTGACGCTGTCAACAGCATTGCTTCCCCGACCTCCGCCACGACACGCACGCAGCAGACGCGGCTCGGCACCCCCCTCGCACGCTCGATCAGCGCCTTCTCCCGCGCGACCACCCCAATGATGAGTGTGCGCCAGTACTCCTACGCTCAGCTCGAGAGTCGCACAGGGTCGATCCCCGCATCCGACTACAGCAACACAGCCGAAGGCGTCGACTGGAGCTGGGTGGATGCCGACCCGCGCGAGGTCTGGAGGCAGCGCGTTGAGCTCAGCCGTGTGCGGACCCCCGCGCCATCTGAGCAGCAGCAGCAGCAGCAGCAGCAGCAATGGTACGGTGCAGATGGCGCGTACCTGCTAAGCCCGTCTGTGCGGCTGAGTGAGTCGCTGGAGGACGCGGAGGAGGAGGAGGACGTCTCCTCGGCAACGACATCGCCACACGCAACCACCGCAGCATCTACAGCGCCAGCAGCGAGCAAGGACGTCCATGGTGATGCGGACAAGGACGGCGACGACGACGACGAGGAGGAGGACACTCTGACGGCGATGAGCATCTTCGTGGCCGTGCGAGTGCGTCCTCTTAACGCTATCCTGGCGCGTGAGGCAGCGGCGGCGGCAGCAACGGTGGCCGACCACGCGGACGACGACGACGGCGCCGCCTCGCGTCGCCCCTTCTCGCGGCAGCATCAGCACCTCCTCGCCGAGGACAGCAGCGAGCTGTGGGACGCGGGGAGCGAGACAAGCCGGACGGCACGCAGCGCGCTGAGTGAGTCGCAGACACGCCCGTACGCACGCTTGGGCAGCAGCGCCAAACCACGTGCGCGGAGCGGCGGACGCATCCAACAACAACGTTCCCGCGACGCCGGCCACATCGCCGGTGACGGAGACGCGGATGCCGACACGGCTGCCAAGTACGACCGATGCATCCACGCGGACGCACACAGCGGGTTCGTTGAGTGCATCGTTGGCGCCTCTGGCAACACCCTCGCCACGCCGGCCGGCTTCACCTCCGACACGCTTTTGCCGGGCCGCCGAGCCACGACACGGCGCTTCCACTACGACCACATCCTCGACGAGACCGTCACCCAGGAGGACATCATGTCCCGCATCGGCCGCCGCGCGGTGCAGCGGGTGCTGCAAGGGTACCATGGCACGGTGATGTGCTACGGGCAGAGCGGCAGCGGCAAGACGTACACGACGGTCGGGCCGCACGGGGGGAAGCTGTCTCGCACGGCGCTGGAGTGGCTCACGACGGCTGGGCCGATGGCGGGCGGCGCGACGGAGGTGGGCCGCGAAGGAGCTGTGGACGCGGATGGGGATCGTCACGGAGAGGAGGCGGGCGGTGTGGAGGACGAACACGCGGTGCGCGCAGCGGCGGCGTCGATGGGGCTTCTGCCGCGCATGCTGGTGGCGCTGTTCCAGGGTCTCGAGGCGCGGCACCCCGCGTCGGCCGCCGTCCCGACCTCCTCGTGGAAGATGACGATGAGCGCGCTGGAGCTGTACAACGAGGAACTGAGAGACTTGCTGCCGCATGAGGTTCGCTTCAAGCGCGGTGGTGGTGGTGGTGGTGGTTTGAACGGGGCTGCTGGCCGACACGGCCGCCGTCGCCATCGCCATCGCCGGAGCAGGCACAAGGCTCATGCAGAGCAGGAGGCGGAGGGCGGTGGCAGCTCGGCCACGTCGCCGCCGCAGCAGCAGCAGCCTGTGGACGCCGCGGCTGACGCACGCGGAAGGCGAGGCTCCACATCCGTGACGGACCCTCCTCAACACGACACGGAAGACACCAGTGCCCCCAACGCCGTCTCCGCCGCCTCCTTCGAGACGGATGGGATCGGCAGCGACAGCGGCGACAGCAACAGCAGCATCAGCGTCAGCATCAGTGACGGCGATCCCGAGAATTCTTACGCTCGCACCAGCAGTACAGCCACACACGAGGATGAGCTGGACGACGCGGCGCCGGCGCTGCCGCGGCAGTCAGTGAAGCGGCTGGACACGGCATCGGAGTGCAGTGAGGCGCCCATGCGTGGCGACCGCAGCCACTCCCCAGCGCCGCGTCCCGGCAGCACGCTGATGCGGACGCGCGCCTCGCAGCGCACTGGTTGTGACGGGAGTCTCAGCTCGAAGCGCGGCAGCTCCGTCGCTGTGCCGCGGGGAGCCGCTGGTGCTGTGACGGCGCCGCGGCGGCTGAGTAAAAGCACGAGTCCGCGCCTGGGTGGTGCGGGCGTGTCGAACATGTGGGCGGCCTCGACGCCGAGCGCGGCGACGGCGGTGACACCCCTTCAGATCCGTCACACCGTCTCACTGCCCGCATCGGCATCAGCAGGAGCAGGAGCGGCCGGGGGGCTCGGCGGAGGTCGCGGGGTCAGCCCCACACCCAGAGCGGCGCGCCGGCAGGCCGGCACGGAGGCGGTGTACATCGAGGGCCTGCGGGAGCACGACGTGCGCGACGTGCACGAGGCCATGGAGCTTGCGCGGCAGGCGTTACGGCACCGGCAGATGGGCAGCACGAAGCTCAACAAGAACAGTAGTCGCTCGCACACATTCTTCTTTGTTCGTGTGGAGCAGCAGTGGCGTCAGCAGCAGCAGCAGCAGCAGCGCACCTCCACGGCAGAGGGTGACGAGGACGCAGGCGAGGGCGGAGATGCTGTCAAGACGGTCTTTGAGATTCGGCGCTCAACGCTGACGCTGGTGGACTTGGCGGGGTCGGAGCGGGTAAGCCACACCGGCGCCCACGGCCTGCAACTGAAGGAGGCGCAGAACATCAACCTGTCCCTCTCCGCGCTCGGCAACGTGATGCGGCTGCTGAGCGCCGCGGCTTCAGCGCACGGCGGTTTTTCTTTAAACGCCAGCATGACCACCACTGCAACAGCAGCAGCAGCGGCGGCGGCGGCATCATCATCATCAGCTGTGGCCGACTTGCACATCCCGTACCGAGACAGCAAGCTCACCCGCATCCTGCAGAGCAGCCTGGGCGGCAACGCCATCACCTTTTTGCTCTGCAACGTGTCGCCGGAGGGCCGTGACGCGCTGGAGACGATGTCCACGCTGCGCTTCGCGACGTTGGCCAAGACCGTCAAGAACAAGGTGCACCGCAACGAGAGCACGACGGCAGACGCGATGACGGCGGCGCTGGCGGCGGCGAAGGCGGAGGTGGCGGCGGCTGCCACGGAGCGGCACGCGATCTTGCTCGCGGTATCCGCCGCGCAGTCAAAGATACACGAGCTTGTGCGGGACGGGACGCTGGTGCGGAATCGGATGCGGCAGCTGGCAACCTACGCGTGGTGGCTGGAGGACCACCTCAGCCACTTCGCAGCCGCGGCCTACCATCAAGATGAGCAGAGGGGGCACGACGAGAGCGACGGCGGTGACGCCGATCACGCGGCGCGGCGCTCGAGCACGACGACGATGACGAGCGTGGCGCTGTCGACTCCGGGCCGAGCCCACGATGACGGAGTCGATCGCGGGCTCGTCATCCCGGGCGAGGCCGCCGCCCCAAAGGTGCTGCGCACGGAGGAGCACGGCAGGGCTCGAAAGGATGTCGCCGCCGCCGGCGATGGCGGCAGCCACACGGTCTCTCCGCGCTTCACGGAGGTGTGCGATGACGTGACGCGGAACGAGCCGCCGTCTGCCTCAGAGTCCGGCAGTCCTGCAGCGCCGACGTGGTGGCGCGTTTCGCCCCGCCCACCGAGTCCGCCCGCGGCAGCAGCGACGGACCACGACGATGCGCCGCGCACTGCTGCTGCTGCTGTCACTGCGAGTGCTTACTGGCGCAGCGCCGCCGCCCGCGCCTTCCTGTCCTCCGCGCACTCCATCGTGGAGCGGCGGCAGGAGTTGCAGCGCCGTCTCGTTGCCGCGGCATCCGCCTTCCCCGCACTTTCATTCACGTCAAGCACAGGGTCTCAGCACCAGCAACATCAGCATTATCATCAACAGCAGCAGCAGCAGCAGCTGCTACCGTCCGCGGACTACCTGATGACGGCAGGGCGGTGGTCGAACGTGCGCGAACGTCACCCCGCTCCTGCTTGTGCTGCAGCCCCAACCTCCCTCAGCATCCCCGTCCCCGCCATGGGAGCACCATCACCTGCACCTGCAGCAGCAGCAGCAGCAGGCACCACCCCTCTCGATGGTGTGCCGCACTCTCCGAAGAACAGCAGTAGCAGCAGCAGCGGCGGTGCGTGCGGCGAGGCCAGCGACAGCGTGTACGAGCGCGACGTGAACGAAACCACGGTCGCAGCAGTGGGCTCGGCTGCCGTCGGTGTGCATGCACCGCCGTCTCCGCCCCGCGGCGGCCGTGACCGTGGCAGCGCTGCCGCCGCTGTGAGCCTCTCAGACCCGAGCACCTACGGCACTACCCGGTCCCGGCGCGAGAGCGGCGCAACGCTGGATGGCGAGCTCTCTGCGACGCAGTGCTCAGCCAAGGACGGCGGTGACGGTGACAGCGATGACGCGTCAACGTCGCTCATCGGCGTCGCCACCCTTGACTCCGCCCCGGTGCCCTCGAGCTCGACGCACTTTGTGGGAGCGTCGTCGCGCGTGTACCCGCCGGGGCTTGATGCAGCGGCCGCCCTGGCAGATGAGCGCAGCGCCCACGCCGCGTCGCAGGCGCGGCTGCAGCAGCTGGAGCAGGTGAATGTGCTTCTGCGCCTGCGTCTTGGCGAGATGCAGAAAGCTCTGCGGGAGACGGGTGGGCCTCCATCCGCGGGACTTGATGGGGAAGTGAAGGAGGCAGACCCGCACGCCGTGCCGAGCCCGACATCAGCATCCGCAGCAGCAGCCTCCTTGCCAGCGTTTTGGCCGCCGCACTACACACGGGCCGCCTCGGACGCGTCTCTCGAGGCGTTTCTCGCACGTTGCGGCTTCGCTCCGCTGTCGCCTTCTTGTGTGGCCACGGCGCAGGAGCAAGCCCTTCCTCTCTCCGTCCCCCTCCGTCAACGGCGCGCCTCCCCTGTGCTGCACGCCGCTGCTGCTCCAACGTCGGTACCGGCGCTGTGGCACGGCAGTGCTGGGCAGCGGCAGCAGGAGCGGCAGCAGCACTGGACGGGCAGCGACGACGAGAACACCGTCCTCGCCAGCCCCGCTGTGCCCCGACACCGCGCCGCGCCGCCCGACTCCGTTGTGCTGTCCGCAGGTGACCCCGGTGCAAACTTTGCGTGGAGTGCAGCGTTGGCGAGCTCGCGCGTGGATGCTGGCACGGGCATGTCCCCCACCTCCTCTTGTGCCAAGAGCCGCAGCCGTCGATCGCAGTCCAGTAGAACATCTACCGGCAGTCGCAACAGCAGCCCCGGCAGCAGGAGCAGCAGCAGCAGCAGCTACTCGCGTAGCACGAACCCCGAGTCGATCGCCGTCGACGGCGCCCCGTGCGCACCGGGGGTTGGTAAACCCCGACCTCCGCCGCCCGTCCCGCTCGTCATCGTGGATGGTCTGCCGCCCTCGACGCTCACGTCCGCACGTGCCGAGGACTACACGGATGTCGCACGCGCCATCGCGGCCGCCGCTGCGGCACTGCGCGAGTCTTCGCACGGCGGCGTAGCCCCGAGCTTCGAGGACGACAACGACGACCTCTCGCTTGCCTTCTGCTCCCCCACCACCATGGATCAGCTAAGCAACTCCATCTACAGTGTCGGCGGCGGCGTCGGCAACAGCAACCTTGGTGGGGGCAGCGCGAGGGGGCGTCGTCGCTGGGGCGCGCATCTGCTTGATACGCTGCGAGCCACCCTGGCCCTCGTTCGCTCCTTCCGCAAGCGTGAAGATTACCTCGACTTGGAGGACGTCTCATCCTTCTCCGTTGAGTGAAGCAACTCGCCGTCGTGGCAGTGCCTTGTCGACTACCGCTGCTATGGATGCCGATGCTGCTGCTCCTGCTGCTCCTTACCCTTCCTCGTACTGCCTCCCCCTTTCCCCCTTCCCCCCTCACGCCGGGACGCCACCCCTGCCTTCGTCTGTCTCCTGCGACACGTTGTCGTCGCTGATGTCGTCCCCCCAAAAAAAAAACTCCTTCCTTCCTTCTGTTTCGCTTTTTGTGTGTGCTTCTTCCTTCTCGATGTACCTGCAAAGCCGTCGCCGTCGTGTCCCCTCACTCCACACACACACACACACACGCCCACCCTTGTGTTGTTTGACCCTGCTTCCCCCCCCCTCCCCTCACCCTTCCTTCTTCTTCTTCTCTGTCGTGTTCGTCTCGTGGTGCGTCCACCCAGCCGGCCTACTGCGTTGCGCCTTCGTCTTTCTTTCTCTCTCTTTGGGGGGGGGGGGGGGCGTGGACGACTCCGCTCCGTGCTGTCTTCCCCTCCTCCCCTCACTCTTCCCTTTTTCCCCTGGAGGTGTGTGTATGTGCATGTATGTGTGTGTGTGTGTGTGTGCTGCTGCTGGAGATACGAGACTCCTCCTTGTCACACATACACATACACATACACACACACGCACAGGAACGGACAGAGACACGCACACGTAGACCCACCGCCTTCTCCACCTTAGCAGTCCTTCTTACTCGACCATCCCCCCCCCCCCCGCAATTGTCTTGGTGAGCGGCCAAAGCCGGTGGTCCGCCGCGTGCTGTAAGCATCGAACCGTCGTCCTCAACCACCCCCATACCCCTCCTCTCCCTCTCCCTCGTGGATCTGCATGTCAGTCTCCATCACGCATACCTGGCCCGTACAGGACGCGCTGATCTGCGTGCAGGTGCGTGTTGCAGCAGCGAAGAACCCTCCGCACACGGCCGCCATGTCCCCCACACGCACACCGCCCATCCAAGTCCCCCTTCAACTCCCTCGTATACCCTTCACCTGTCCTGCTTCTCCCCCTCTTCACCCGTCCCATCCCTTTCCATCACAATCATCACCATCGCCTACCGCATCACCGTATCCGTCAGCGCTGACATCAGCCTTTCGCTCTTTATCGCACCGACAGCCCCAGCGCTCTCTTCAGCGCGTGCACACCACGGGCGCAGTTCCATTCCCCCATCCCCCTTTCCCATCTCGCATGCACACATCGCATCCATACACGGCTCTTTAGAATCAACATCGCGCCGTCGTGCTCGGGCTACGATCTGCAAATTTGCAGTCGTTCAATGGAGAGTCCGACTCGGCTTTCTCAACTATTCCTTGCTACATCTCTGCCGTCCCGTCTACGCTGATCTGCACTGATCGCCGCTGATCTCTGTGTGTCTGTCAGCCCATCTCTCACGCTCCCCTTGTCACTTCCATCCTTCGGTTTTTTTCTCCGGTCTTCACGTCACGTGTGTGTGTGTGTGGGTGTCTGTGGCTGCTTTTTCACGATGTGGCAAACCGCAACCGCTCCCGCTGCAGCCCCAGCACCAGCACCTCGGTCACAGGCCTCACCACGACGACTGCCCGCCCGCACACTGGCGGCTGTCTCATCGCTGTCGCCGCCGATGACGACGTGCCGGCGGCTGAGCTACGAAAGTGCGCAGACAGGCAGCCGCTCACGTGGCCGTCACAACAGCAGAAGCTGCAGCAGCAGCAGCGGCTGCGCCGCGCACGCATCGCCGTCCCGCTCTCGCTCGGTATGTGGGCTTCCGTTGTCGTACCACTGCATTCCGCAGCAGCAACAGTCCCAGCCCCTTCACTTCTGGCAGACACGCGTGCCGCTGACGGAGGTGGTGGGGCCGGCGGACACGGCGACAGTGCCCGACGCGGTGCGCCGTCGCTTCATTAAAGCACCAGTCGCGATCTCGGGCACTGAAAAGCACGACGACGCCTCGCATCATGGGGAGGAGCTCGCGGAGCCGCGCTCTCCGTCCATCCGGACGGCCCCAGTCGCGGCTGCAGCAGCAACGGTAACAACAACAGCAGCGGCGGCGGTTCGAACTCATGTCGTGGCAGTGGGAACAGCGGACACGGACGGCCTCGACACGCATCCATTGTCGTCATGGCAGGAGCCCCGCGATGCCTCCTCCTTCTCCTCGTGTGCCCTCTCGCACGCCACAGGTAGCAGCAGGGGCACCACCACCACCGCCACGAACGTTTGCAGCAACAGCGGGAGCGGCAGTAGCCGCGTGGGCGCGTGCAGCCCGTCGCCGGGGTCCACCATGGCGCACCCCGCAGCCGCCAACGAGTCGGCGACCCCTGCTGGGCAGCAGTTCCCAGCGCCATACCCTGCGCGGCCGCACGCCGCCGCCGCCTCCTCCCCGCCACCACCCGCCGCGCCACGGCCGCTGCCTCTGCGTCGCAACCCCGCAGCCGTAGTTGCAGCAGCAGCATTCACCGCCACGACATCAGGCACGGCGCACGCGATGCGTGTGTCCGCGGCGACACCGCCCGAGTACGGCAAGACGGACGCCAACAGAAGCGATGCTCGCCGTGCTGCAGCCTCGCAGCGCGTGGACAGGCCGGGCTGTACCCCACCGCAACCGCGTGAGTCTCGTCAGCGTCGCTCTGCAGCGCACGGCACACGCGGCGCGGCAGCGGCTGCAGTCCCCCTGGCCGCGCCGACAGAGCGTGGTGGTGCTGCTGCTGCTGCCGCTGGCGTGCCCTCGTCCTTCCCTGCAGAGCTCCTCGCCATGCCGCGTCGATCGGCGCAGCTGGAGGCGTCAGCAGCAGCGGCAGCGGCAGCCTCGCACCCACACGCGCGACCTCCGCAAGTGCAGCTCGTGCGTCCCGCTGACGTGCACCATCACAGCCGCCTAGCAGGCGCAACGTCGCTGGCGGCCTCGCAGCTGCCCGGCGCTGCCGCCGCGCAGGACCGCCTTCAGCAGCAGCCACTGCAGAATGCGCGTGCACGGCTGACGCGCACGGCGTCGTCGACGTCATCGAGTGGCCAGACGCGACGTCGCAGCTCCTCTGCAGCGGCATCGGTGGACGCGTCAGCCCTCTCGCTCTTCCAGCGGCGCACCTCGCGGACATCGCTCGGCGACCGGGCGGCGGCGGCGCGCGAGGCGAAGACGGCCACCGCAGGGTCTGCGCCGCACGCACCTCAGCAGCGCTCGAGCACGCCGACGGGCTTCAAGATCCACACCACACGCGGGCTCAGCGGAGGGCACAGCCCCGTACGGCGTGCATCGCCGACTGCCCCGGTCAACACCACGTTGTCATCGTCGTCGCGACACGGCGGCAATACGAGTGGCGGGAGCGGTGGTCGGGGGCGGGTCGCGTCGTCGCACACGCCCCTGACAGCGGTGTCCGCCGCCGCGCGGAGCAGCAGCGCCCCCGGCGTACGCCTGCAGCGGCTGCACTCGTCGACAAACTCCGCTGCCACCGCAACGGCGTCGTCGAGGCATGGAGAGGCGCTGATCCCCTTCGGCGCAGTGACGACTGCAGCCGCACCCCCGCTGTCCAGCGTGCAGGTGCGTCGCCCGCACGGGACGGCGAAGAGCGCCTTGGCAGTGGCCACGTCTTCCTCTGGTGCTCTCGCACGTCGTAGTCACAGTTGTGAGGGCGTGGCGCGAACTGCGGCTGCCGCGGTGTTCACGACCCGCTCCGTTCTCAGCACGCGCCATGTGGCACGCCCGATGCTCAGCAGCACCTCCTCAGCGGCTCGTACACGCCCTGTTGTGTCGGCCGCTGTGGTACCCGCACAAGGCGGTCCCGCGTCTCTGTCATCCACCTTCACCGCATCCGTGTCAATGAGCTCTATTACCCACCGCACCGTGGCCGATCGCCGCGGACGCGACGCGGCGGCGTCGGCAGCTTCCTCTATCGCATCCGCAACCGCCGTGTCGAGCACCCGTGGTACAGTGGCACTCCGCACGACGGCCAACACCGTCGCCACCTCGCAGTCCACGATGATTGCCCTGGAAGAAAACACGGCGTTCCTAAAGGAGTTCGAGCGCATGACGAAGCGCGAGCGCAACCTCCTCGGCACGCTCCTCGCCACGGCCGTTGTCGAGCAGCAACAGAAGCCTTCCCCGACGCTAGAGGCGGCGGCACATCACAACACGGAGGCCGGCCCTGTCGCAGGTGTGAAGGGCCATCACGAAGCGATGACAGCGGCGACACGCACCTGCGTAGACGAGGATGTGGTGGTGATGTTCACCGATGATGTGTCGGTGTGGCGGTGTAAGCGCGATCGGGGCGGTAGCGCGGCCCCAGCCGTGACGGACTCCGTCTCCTTATGCTCGCAGCACAAGCAGCATCAGCATTCAGCACGGTGGGCTGAAGAGGTCGCTGATGCCCCGTCTGCTGAGGCTGAGAAGGGAGACGGCGATGCTGGTGAGGAGGAGGAGGAACTTCTTGTCCTCTTACGACGATCTCGAAGCTGCAGCGCGGGTCCCCAAGCGCGTGCTGTGGCAGCGGCGGCGGGGAAGGCGTCAAGTCCGAGTGCGAGCACGACAGTGACAGCCGCAGTGGCGCACGTTTCTAGTGCACAGGATGGACGTGCGTGTGCATCGGTGTCGCCGTGCGTGCCGCGCAGCCCGTCACCGATGCCGCAGCCACCCACCACGGCTTCTGCATCGGTTGCAGGGGAAGAGAACACGGCACGGCGCGCGCCATCGCACAAGTTGATTGTGTCTGGCATGGGCAGCCACTCCCCATCCCCTGCTCCGCCGCTCCAGCAATCCGCAGGGGGTCTGCGGTCGCGCGATGCCGCACTGCTTAACACGAGCAACAACACCACAAAACCATCACGCAAACAACAGCAGCTCGTGGCCTCTGCTGATGCCACGGCGGCCGGTAAGAGTGGCAAGGTCAACTCGACGTCGACGCGCACGACGCTGCACATGTCACCAGCAGCAAAGCCTGCGGCCCGTGACGCGGCATTGCGGGCGCGTCTGAGCTTGTCCGTGCACGCGTCCGCCCGCGCACAGCCTTTGCAGCAGAGCTTGCACAACTCGCGCCGTCGTGCTGGTCGTGGTCGGCGCGGAACGGCATCCGATGCAACCGTGGCAGCAGCGGCGTCAGCGGCGGCGGACGCTAGCGCATTGGGGTCGAGTGCCCGCTTTCCGCAGCACCAGGAGCGGCAGCGCAGCGTGACGAGCTACGCGGACATCATGCGCGGCTACACGCCGGATCGAGTGGGAAGCCTACCGTGTGTGGATACAGAGATGTCGCTCGACAGCACCGCCGTCGACGGCGTTGGCGCATCGGCTGCAGCACCTGGCATGGCTGGGCCGCTGGGGGTCCTGAAGAGAGCAAAGCGGATGGCTGAGGAGCAGGCTACTGCCCGTGCACGCGCGCGCGCTGCAGCATCAGCCGCATCAGCATCAACATCCGCGCTACATCCCCCCTCGCTCGATGCGGCCGCGCTCATGCACCCCGACAAGTCCGAGACGGGGCCGGTGGCGGCTATGGCGTCTTCCTCGCCGAACAGCGGTGCGGGTGTGAGGGGGGTACGCGTCAGCAGCAGCAGCAACAACAGCGTCAACACCGAAGCTTCCACCCTTCGGGTGACAGCATCGCAGCTTCAGCTGCTGATCGATGGGGCCCACAGTCCAGCTGTGATGCAGCGCTACGCGGTGTGTTGAAAGTTGGAGCTGCCTGCTTGTTGTCCTCGCCTGTGTTGATTTTTTTGTTGTTGTTGTTGTTGTTGTTTTGCTTTCCCGACGCCTTCTTCTCCCCCGCAACGCCGTTGCTTGATTGCTCTCGTCACGCATGCGTTTGTTGCTCGATTTTTTTGCTCGACACGATGCTGCTGATGATCAATTCTCTTTTCATCTAGACTGCTCTTCCTTCTCCTTCTCCTTCTCCCACACACACACACACACACAGGCACGCCCGTACACGAGCACCTGCCCGACGATGGTCAGGTCCTTGAGCCCTTTTTTTTTCTTTCTCTTTGCTGTTGCTTTCTCCTCACGTGTGCTACAGTGCAATTCACGCGTCCCTCCACGCGCCATCGCCATCGCTCTCTCTCTCTCGCTGGACAAGGCGGGTGTGCTGAAGGTGGTGAGGTGGCCTTGAAGAAGAAGAATACGGGGAGGGCAGGGGGGGGGGCAGGAGTCGAAGAGGGGCGCGATGGTCATCGCTATTGTTGTTCTCACCGCCCCTCCCCACGCCTCTCCAACGCGCAGAACATGCCTGCCGCCTCCCCTCCCCAACACCTCCCTCCTGCTGATGTTCGTCCTCCTCCTCCGCCTCTGTTCCCACACGTCTCTGTGTTTGCTTCCTCGTCTTCAATTCTTCCTTCCTTCACCTAGATTGCGCTTCTCTGTTTGTGTCTGTGTCAGTCTGTGTGTGTGTGTCGAGTGTGTCGAGTGTGTGTACCACCGACGCACGCCTCGTAAGAGAAGGGCCAACCCTCCTCCCGCCCTCCATGAAATTGACGCTTTGCGGGCGAGGCAGCCGCCACACTCCCCCAGCCACAGCCGCAGCCCCACCCAGCCGCAGCCGCAACAGCCACCGTCACCGCCACCACCACCATGGTGTGTCCGCCGTCTCTCTGAGGTGGTTTGGTCGCGCGCCCGGTTATGCGCTGTTTTCTTCTTCCTCTTTTCTGGTGTTTCCGTTGTTGCTCTCATCTTGTACGCTCTCGGACGACATGCGCAGCTCTGTGTGTGTGTGTGTGTGTGCTTGTGTGTGTGTGTACGCGCGCATCATCATGTCATGCGCCAGCTCCCCCACCCCACCCCCCCCTATTCACTCAACGTGCGGCGGGAGTAGGGCCCCTTGGCGGAGGTTGCTGCAAGCGAGGGGATCGGCTTCCTTCGGCTCTTGCTCCCCCTCCCCTCCTTTGTCTTTCTTCTTTCCGTCACTGCCCCATTCATCTTTAACGCTCTGCGCTTACATCCACGTCATAGAAACAGTCCATAACGATAATCCCGAGTGAAGCTCCACGGGTGGATGAGAAGCTGTGGGGGAGTGGTACTCGTTACCGCGAAGTATACACGAGGCCGCACACACACAGACACTCACACCCATCCGTGTCGTCCCCCACCCCACTCATGCCGAGCGCAGCGCAGCCTCGTTGCAAGAAGCATCGCACCCCACTGTGATTGGCTCTCCGCATCACGCCTTCGGTCTTGTCGATGTGATCCCTACTGCCTCACGCACGCACGCACGCATGCATGCATGCACGGACTATGGTCCCTCCCCACTTCCTCCCCCCTCCCCATTATCACCTCGCCGACCTCAACAATACGTACACACGTACGTATGCATATACAACACTGCAACCACCCGCTTTACAAAGAGCCACGCTCGCGTGCACTCCCCTCTTCCTTCTCCTCCTCTCTGTCTAGCTTCCCATCTCTGTCATCACGCAGAGCGTAGCAAGACACACTTACACACTCGCTCCTGTCCCTCTTCTTTTCTTTTCTTTTTTTAATTTCTCCAAATCATGCTCGCCAGCGCGCTCCGCCGCTCGGCCGCTGAGGGCCACGCCGCGCCTGCGGCCAGCGCCGTGACGACGCTCGCCAACATCGAGCGCGCCGCGACTTACATGCGCTTCACCACGCTGCGCCTGCACCCCCACCACGAGCCCAACTTCCGCGCTCGCCCGGTCGGGTGGAAGGGATGGAACAGCAAGCAGTACATGGACCCCTATGCGCCTTTCCCCCTGACGACGCCGGTGCGCCACGTTGACCGGCCCTTCGCGGGCCTCTGGTTCGGCATGGGGCACTTCGCCTTGAAGAACTTCTTTGGCCCCCTCCATTGGAAGTTCTGGTTCCGCGTGTCCTTCCTCGGCACCGTTGGCTGGATCTACGCGCTCGCCACGTACGCGCTGCGCATGCACCGCAACGGCTGGCAGTGGAAGAACCGTGGTGCCGTCTTCTCCATGGACTAAGACCACGCACATACACACACACACGCACATACACACCCCGCGAGGGGAGAAGGGGGACGGGGGCCTTCTCCGCTGTCTTGGCGGTGTAGCCTCTCCGTTCTTGTTTGTATTGAGCACCTTCCCCCTCCCCCTCCGGTCTCTCCCTCCCCCCTCCGCATGCACCCACACACGGACACACAGAGCGACACAGTGAGAGTGAAAGACGGTGTCGCTTGAGGTGGAAGAAGAAGAAGAAGGAGGGGGGTGGTGCGTCTGTGCGTTGTGAGCTGCACGCGTTACTGGCACTTTTGCTGTGCTCTTGATTGATTGATGTTTTCTGGCTGTTGTTGTTGTTCTGCAGCATCACCCCACCACCACCACCCTCCTTAGTGGATTAGTCAGATGCGAGGGTGGGGGAACACGTACACACACCCACCCACACACACACACACACACACACACACACCAAGGTGTAACCACTGCTGACGCGGATGCGGATGGGTGAGTCTTCTGTGTGTGTGTGTGTGTGTGTGTGTGTCCGTATGGGCGTTGTTGTCACCGTTGTCGCTTCTCTCTTTTCTTTTCGTTTCTTTATGAGCCGTTATTTACGTAGTCTGGAAGTCGGTGTGTCTCTGTCTGTCTGTCTGTCTGTGTGTGTGTGTGTGTGTGCACGTCTGTCCGCATCCATCAAAATCCCCATACACGCACACACAGACAGGGAGAGAGAGAGAGACAAGCACACGCAGCCACACGCAGAAGCGTTCATGCACGCACCTTCATTGCCAGCGTAGTAGTGCCGCCCGCGAGTGGAGACAGGAGGACTCGAGCGCACACACCAGCCTCCCCATCACCCCCCCCCCTCAGTCTCCCACACACAAACAAAAATGCATGACCCCGCCCGCCTCCTACATCCCCTTACAGCCCCCTTACTTCTTCCCCTTCCCCCCCTCCCTCCCTCCCTCCCTCCAAGACGCGAGCACGATGAGAGATGAGCAAGCGCGTGAGACGCGGTGAACGACAGATGTGACGGACCGTCTGCCTGCCCACTTCGCACAGCTCCCCTCCCCACCTCCGTGGCTTCGTCCGCCCTCCTCGCGAACGTATTGATGCCTCGTCCCCGCTCTCTTCCCCTCGTGCGTGCGCACACCTGCAGGGCACGAGACCGCTAGT
Source organism: Tiliacea citrago (assembly GCA_963921375.1). Lineage (NCBI taxonomy): Eukaryota > Metazoa > Arthropoda > Insecta > Lepidoptera > Noctuidae > Tiliacea > Tiliacea citrago. Next base: position 829,455 of record CAWUFJ010000003.1, read on the forward strand.
TGGGTCACACATAACCCGCACGAGGCAAGAGTGAGTGCGAGGAGGGGGGGAGAGGATGAGGTATGGTGTATGGGGCATGGGGAGGGGGCAACGACGCAGGGACCTGCAACCTTAGTCAAGTCTTTCCTACTCAAAGAAGAAAAAAAAAGAAAAAAAAGAAGCACCGAGTCACGCAGAAACGAAAGTGAGAACGCTGCAGTGCTCCACTGGGGGCTGCGTAGGGGTGGGGCGGGAGGCGGACACCGGACTTGATGTCGGCCCCCACCCCCCCCCCTTCCCTCCCATCGCCGCACCCGCCACGACTGTCATCTCCTCACACCGTGGCCGCGTGTCAGACTGTATCCGGCGAAGGTGTGGCTGTTCTGGAGAGAGACGGGGAATAAGTCAAGAGTGAAAGAGGGCTTCGACCCTTCCCCCCCTCATCTCTCTCATCAAGCACACCCCCACGCGTCCGCGTCATCTTGGATCGCGAACATCGTGTGCCTCCCCTCCCCTCATTCATCTCCCTTGATCTAATCCATGTGCTCGCTCCCCGCACTCGTCAACATCTCACTTCACACCGCGACTCTGTGGCACCCCAAGTACTCGGCGTTGCCGTGCGACGTCACCCACGCACATCCACCAACGCGCTTCTTGCACTCCGGTCAAGCCCCACTCTCCCGCGGAGCCACAAAGAATGTTACGCCGCACCTTCACTGTGTCAGCGGCGGCCCGTGCACGCGTCGCGGTCGCTGCGTCGCTGACGTCAGCTCGAACGGCTCAGGAAGCCGCGGCTCTCACGATGACGGGACTCCGCCGCCCGTGCAGTGCACGGACGAAACCTTTGTGTGCGTCGCACCGCACGGTGCTCACGACCTCGCTGCTCGCCCGTGCGTACGCGACGATCAGGACTCCCGACGCTGGCGAGCACACGGCTGACAACGAGCTCAACAAGGACGCTGCAGCGTCGCAGCAACACGACAGCGGTGCCGCAGCTGCGGACGGCTCAGAAGAGTCCGCGCCGATGCATGCGCCGACCCTGCGCAGCGCGCTGCCGCCGAGTGCGGTGGAGCTGCCAGAGGACTCGTTCATCAAGTGCATCGACAAGGAGATCATGGACGAGCAGCTGCGGCTGGACAAGGAGGAGGGGCCGCCGCCCGTGCCGGTGGGGTGGACGATGCATCATGTGGACGGCACCAGCTTTATTTACGGCCTTCGACTATGGATGCCACCGCCACCGGCGTCAGCATCAGCGACATCAGCATCATCAGCCACTTCAGCTACGCCATCCGGGACACCCTCTGACGGGGCTGAGCAACCCGGCAAGGAGGAGGAGGAGAAGCAGGAGCAGCAGCTGAGTGACCACGGTGCTAGCGAGACACACGACGGTGCGCAGCGGCCCGCCTACGACGCGACGCCCGTCCCGCGCGCTATGGAGCGGCACTTCTTACGCATCCAGCTCACTGCCCGTGACGCCTCGCTGGACCCCGAGTGCGATGTCCGCGGCGAACACTTTCCCTTCTCCTTCTTTGTGCAGCGCGTCCGCGTCAGCGAGGGCGACGAGGCTGATGCGGCGGGGGCGGATGCGCTGCACGGTGACCCGTTCGATGAGCACACCTTCTACCACGACAGCATCGAAGCACGGTGTGACGTCGTCGAGGGGGAGCTGATCGTTGATGCCGTCGTGCATCACGGGCCTGCGACCGCAGCGACTGCGCCAGCATCCGCTTCTTCGTCTGCGTCCGGTACACCGCCAGCGTACACGAACCCGTTCGGCGGCTACCCCGGCCCCAACCTGGATGAGGCGGAGGAGGAGGTGCTGGACGGCATCCAGAGCTGGCTGGCGGAGCGCGGCATCGACGATCAGCTCGGTGAGTTCGTGGGTCAGTACTCCATCTGGGTCGAGCAGGCGGAGTACGAAAAGTGGCTGCAGCAGCTGCGTGACTACGTCGCCGCCTGAAGGACCAGGGTGGACGGCAAACGTGTCTTGGTGTCTCCGTGACTCTGTGTGTGTCTGTCGGTGTCCCTGTGACTGTGTGTGTGTGAGTGTTTGGAAAGGAAGAGGTGAGTCTGGTTCCGTCCTTCACAAAGACGCACTCGCTCCTCGCACGTGTTGCGCCGTTGGTTCACCGTGCGTTGGCGCGCGCGAGTGTGTGTGTGTGTGTGTGTGTGTGTTAGCTTAGCGGAAAACCCTCAAGAAAAAAAAAAGAAAACATGACGTAACTCAACGGACACACAACGTGGGTGTGTGTTTGTGTGTGTGTGTGTGTGTGTGTGTGTGTGTGTGTGTGTGCAGAGAAGGGGGGAGGAGGGCGGGAGTGGGGATGCCGATGGGGCGAGAGCACCCTGTGTACATCACCCGTGCTCTGGACGTCGCTGCCTTCCCCTCTTCCCCCCCCCCACTCCTCACTCCTCGTGCCCTTGATGTGTGCGATCTGCTGCAGCGCCTGCGAGAGAGGAGGGGTGAAGGGGGCGGGGGGCGGGGGGGAGGGCAAACACGGCTTGTCCTAATCATGTGGTCTCCCACCTGAGATACACAGAGCAGTTTTCCTTAATACACACACACACACACACACGCAGTGGACAGAGCGGTCGTTACGCACCTCTGTCTCGTCCCTACCCCCCGCAGCAAAACACCGTCATCGATTCATTGCCAGCAACTTTCCCTCTTTCGCTTTGGCTCTTGCAGCCGCCGTCAAGCTTCTCAAGACACAGGCACACACCAACGCAATCACCGAACACGCGCTCTCAACGTCACAAGCATCATCAAGGTCTCTTCCACCACCCATCATGCCGCCGAACGCGCCGCCACCGCCCCCGCCGCGGCCGGACCCCGTCACGCTCGATCAGATCTACGCCCAGCTCACCGCCGTCGACGTGCCGTACGACTCCAAAGCCTACCACGTCGTCGCCCTCAACACGGTCGCCTTCCACCCCTCCGTCAAGCTGTTTCTGTTCGAGGACGCGACCGCCACACCGGCGGCGTCGTCCACCGCATCACCGTCGCCTACACCGGCAGAGACCGCAGCGGCTGCTGCTACCACCGCCGCCGCCGCAACTCTTCACAAGCTGCGTCGTGAGAAGCTCGTGAAGAGTGTGGCCTTCATGCTGGCCCAGCGCAACAACGCGATTTGTCACGAGTGCCGCTGGGAGACGGTCTCGCTGCTGGGCGAGCTGTGTCGGATGGACAACACCCACGCCGGTGCCCCCACCTCCGCGCTCGGTGTGCAGGAGAGCAAGCTCAACGGCTACGCGAAGGAGAACCTCGAGTACTTGGCCCAGCTGCCGTGGTTCGTGCCGGCGATCAACGCGATCATCAAGGCGGGCGGCGGCAGCGCCGAGGCCGAAGCAGCGGAGACAACGGCCACGACAGAGACAAGGTCCTGCAAGGCTCCGTCCGACTCTCCGTCCTCTTCACGCGCAGCGCTGAAGGCGAAGCTGCATGCCGCGCGGGAGGCGGGTCGCGGTGGGGCAGCTCGCGCAGGCGGCAACAGCAGTGGTGATGTGGATGCGGCAGGGCAGCAGGAGGAGGACGAAGATGTTGTCATTGCACTCCTGGACATCCGCCGCGCGCTGCCGACGTGCCGCCGCGTGTCGCCGCCCGGCAGCGGATCGACTCCTACCACGACAACAGAGGTGGAGTGGACGGAGGCGAACTTGGAACAGGCGCGGGATTTGATGTTTCTGGATGCGTCCACCTCGATGCTGCACCTCATCCCCACCGTCAGCCGCGGCTGCAGCGACGTGTGTGCGCAGTGTCAGAAGCGACCGAGTGGCGGCGCCGGTGGCAACAACAAGGACAGCGCGTCGCCGCCGCCGCCGCTGCTGCGTTGTAGCAGCTGCAAGGCCGTCTACTACTGCTCTGCGACGTGTCAGAAGGCGCACTGGGCCACGGTGCACCGGACGCCATGCAAGGCGTACAAGGAGCGGTGCGACGCGATACTGGAGCAGTACTACGCCGCCAACAACCACACCGCGGCGGGGCGGAAGCGCCGGGAGAAGGACCTCAAGACGGGCGAGGTGGTGATCCTTGAGGTGCCGCTCGAGCCCAGCCTCTTCTTTGAGTCCCGGCGCTACCTCTACGATCACCGCGATGAGTCCTTCGCGAAGGTCGAGTATTCCGACTACTTCATGAAGTACACCGTGCGCGGGTCGTGAGGGAGGCGTCTGGCGGCATGCACGCTCCCCTCTCTCTCTCTCTCGAATCTTCTGCAGAGCAAGCTCACACAGATGTGCCTTGCATTTGTGTGTGTGTGTGTGTGTGTGTGTGTGTGTGTGTGAGGGAGAGGGAGAAGTGTATCCGCCTCTTTCTTTCTTTTTTTTTCTTCCCGTAAGACACCGAATCGTAAGCGGCTGCGTGTAAACAGCACAGGACGTATCTCCGTCGCTGACAACAACAACAGCAGAAAGTTCCACGCGAGCAACTTCAAGCGTCATTAACCCTGCCAGAAGCACCCCCGTTCAGGTCCCGCAGCGTGTGCAGAAGCTCGCATCTGTGCGTGTGTGTGTGTGTGTGCGGTGCGATGCGATCGCACGACTTGTCAGACCGTGCTTCTGTCATCTGCTGAGCCAAGCCACCACTCTCTTCTCCGGACGTCGTCGTCCCTGTCCCCATGCCCCCTCCCCTCCTGCTGCTGAAGGGGGGAGGGGGAGGGGGTGGGAAAGGCGGCATCCTTGATGTCTCCGCACTCAACCCCTCCTCACGTGGTGGCCCGTTCGTCACTGGCCTACTGGAAGCAAGCGTACAAACAACATCACATTCACACATACACACATACACACAGCACAGCGCACACGAGCATCGTCGACGTCGCACTGACACACGCTAGCTTGCTCCGCCCTTTCGGTTACCCTTCACATCTGCATCACCGCCCTTCCCCACCACCCCCCCCCCTACACACACACACACACGGATACCCAAAATGATGGACAAGGTCAGCTCCATCATCACCGTGACGACGGGCGGCGGCACCCTCGATGCGGCCGGCACGGACAGCCAGGAGAGCCTCTGCCCGTCCCTGACCTTCAAGACCCGTCTGCAGGGCTGCGCCGGGTGCTGCGGTATGGGGCTTCTCTTCTTCATCCTTAGCTGGGTGACAATGTTTCTCGCAGACTACGTGTTCTTCGGTGTCCTCTTCACGCTCGGCAGCTTGATGCTGCTTGGCAGCACCTTCTTCCTAGCCGGGCCGGTGCGGCAGTTCAAGAGCATGTTCAACGAGGGCCGCTGGATCGCGTCGGTGGTGTACCTCATCTCCATGATCCTCACCATTCTCTGCGCCGTGTTGCTCAAGAGCGGAATTCTGGTTCTGCTGATGAGCCTGGTTCAGCTGGGGGCGCTTGGATGGTACATACTGTCGTACATTCCGTTTGCCCGCGACATGGTGAAGGCCGCCGTCTCGAGTGCGATGAGCAAGTAAGTGTACGTGCGACGACGATGACGAGAACGAGAGAGACCAAGGGAGGGAGAGACATGGAAGGCGGGTAGACGGTGTGTGCGGAGTGTGTGTATCGGGATGGTGCTCGTCATCTGCTATGTATCCATGTCTGTGTGTACGTATGTATGCATGTGTGTGTGTGTGTGTGTCTTGACGGCTTTGCCGTGTGTCTCACGTTCTTTTTTTGTTGCTGTTCTTGTCGAAGCCAAGTTTTACAGGGGGGTAGGTGCGGGGACGCACGTCCCCCTGCGGAGTGCATCTCCCGTTGA
>CAWUFJ010000003.1:835337-920397 GCA_963921375.1 Tiliacea citrago
GTCCCTGCCGATGCACGTGTGGTGTGGGGTGCTGCCGCTGCTCATGGACACGTGCGAGTACCTGAATGGCCGCGCCGACGATGCCGACGTGCGCACGGCCGCGACGGCGCTGACGACCCACCGCCTGCGCGCCACGCAAGCTGCGGTGCGTCTCCTGCATGTCCTCGTGAACGTCGTGTGTGAGACGAATGACTCGGACAAGCACGGCGATGACGAGGCCGCCTTTGCCGCCAACCCGCTCGGCGCGCTGCTGCTCTCGGGGTCGCTCTTCTACGCGTTTGGACTTCTCCTGAAGGATGTGCTGTGGATGTCACCTACGTCGGGGGACGCTAGCGCGAGCAATGGCAACGGCAACGGCGGCGGCGATGTCGTGACACGTCAGGCGCAGCAGCGCGCGCTGCGAGCAGAATCGGCCGCCAACGCGACGGCGACGGAAGTCCAGATGGTAGTGCTCGCCACTGAGGTGCACGTCTGGGAAGTGGCGAGCACGCTGCTGCTGATGCTACCGGTCGTGAGTCTCGGCGACCCGTCGCTGACGTGGCGCGCCATCGTGCAGGCGGTGAAGAGTCGCTACGAGTTGCACCTGGAGGCTCCCGCTGCGGCAGCGTCGGACACGTCTGCGAGCAACATCGTGCAGCACTCGGCGCGCACGCATCAGCTGCTGTGGATGCAGCTGGAGTCGTTGGGTCAGATGCTGTGGACGATGCAGCGCAAGCAGAGCAAAGCCAGCGGCGGCGGCACCCTCGCCGCGGCTCCGTTCAACCACGTTCTCGCCACTTCTGCGGATGTCGACCTCCTCGTGCGCGTGGCGTGGGAGTCCGCGGCGAGTGTGGTGCTTCGGCAATCCTGCGTCGGCACCGTCGGTCTCCTCTGTACGTCGACGCAGAGCCCTGACGCCGTGGCGACCGCCGCGCGCTTTGCCCTCGCTGTCGTCGCGAACGGCGGCCCTGCAGCGGCGTCGGCCGTTGGGAAGAAGCTGCTCGAGGTGTACGCGCAGGTGCTGCCAAGTGCGACCGTGCCGACGGGGCCGGCGGAGCGGCGCGTGTGGATGCAGCAGCTGAGCGTGGTGGACGCGACCGCAACGGTACGCAGTGAGGCAGCCAACACGCTGGTCGACCTTTTTCTTGATGAGCGCTTTGATGCGGCGGTGTACTGGCCGCTGCGGGTGCAGGAGGGGCTGGCGGCCTTCAAGGCCCAACTCGCGCCGTTCGTGAAGCGCCGGCGGCAGCTGGACAAGGAGACGAAGAAGCACTACCACGTCTCCACGGAGACGCCTGAGGCCGAGCAGTGGGCTGAGGTGCTCGAGAACCTTGATGGCTTCCTGGACTACAAGGCGAGCCACAAGTAGGAGGGAGGAGGGGGGGGCGAGTAGGGCTGAGTTACGTTGGGGGCCGCGACGTGGGAGTGTACAGGTGGTGATGACGTGTACCCCTCCCCCCCCCCCTCCACGTCGCTGTATGTGTGTGTGCGTGTGTTTATTACGTTAACGAATAAGAAACGCCCCTCTCTCAGTGAGTGCGTTAGTGTTTTAGTGTGTGAGAGTGGGTGGGGTTTGGCGTTCTTCGCGCCGTCTCTAAAGCGCGTAAACAATGAATCTAAGGATGGCATTGAGGCGGAAGGGGGGGGGGCACACCTCCCCTCCCCTCCCCTTCAAGGTGCACACTCGTATGGAAGGAACTCTACGAAGCTCATTATGGCTCCGTCGGTCTCTGTGTCTCTCCGTGTGTTGTGTGTGTGTGTGTGTGTGTGTGTGTGTGCTCAGGGTAAGGAGCAGGACGGCCCTTCTCCGATCAACTCTGGCGTCATGGGGGGTAACTAAGCTCTCTTTCTTTATTTGTTTCTTGGTGGGGAGGGAGGGGAGGGGGAGGGGGGAGGAAATTTTAAAAAAGGGCAAAGGGTACCACCACGGCCTCGCGGATCGTGGCAGTAAAGGCGTTTGTGGCTACAGCAGGGAAGAGGGCGTGGTTGGGTGACGGTGGGGGGGGGGGGGCTGCGCGCACCGTTGGTAGAAGTAGTGCCGGCCACCCCCTCCCCCCCCCCCCCTTTACCTGCCCTTTGTCCGTCTCCCCACCCCCTCCTCCTCCTCCTCGTTGGATTCGCAGGCAGGTCTGCTACGGACCTCTGCTCCATCTTCCGTCTCTCGCAGACACGCAAAGGAGAAAAACTCTTTGACTCCACGTCCTCCTCTCCCTTTTGCCCCTTGCTGCGTCCTCAACATAATTCCTTCCGCCGCCTCCTGGTGCGGGAGGTGGGGGAGATGCGAAGCTCTGACGGGGCTCCGCCTCCGATCTACACACATATACACACATACGTACACACGTACACACACGCGCTTGTGCAAGCCAGCTCTGCCATCACGCCAGAAAGCACAAAAAAAAAACTGTGAGCCAGTCTCCCTCCCTCCCTCCCCATCGTCTCAACGTTCACACAAGACGTGTCATCCTCGTCGCAGCAACTTGCCATTTCCATCCCGTCCAAGACCGCTGTCAAGTCCGTCAAGACGAAGGCGCCGCCCCCCAAGGTGCTCCGTGGTGACGCACCGCGTAACCCTCAGCCCATGCCCGACGCTGTGTTTGCCACGAGGATCGTGCGCTCCGAGTCGATCACGAGCAAGGGCGTTGACGTGGCATTGTCAGGCTACGGTAGCGATGCAGCCAGCTCCGTCAGCAGTGCCGCCAGGCCGCCGCGCCAGCCCGAGGCCACCACCACCACCACCGCGGTGAAGACAAAGAAGAAGAAGGGTGGTGTGACGCAGGGCACAACGACAGTGAAGAAGGTGCACGTGTCAAACAAAGTGCAGGGCCCAGAGGTGAGTGCGGAGCGGGCACGCGACGCCCCCCTTCAGCGAAAATCGTGCCGTCAGCTCGGTACAAGCGTGGCCTGCCCAGAGCGAAGAATCGCAATCACCAGCTCGCAGTGATGACAGTCTCTCCTTCCGGTCACGAGAAGCAAGCTCCGTCTCGACGTTTTTTTTGGTCACAGCCGCGAGCGGCAATGAGCCCCACGACCAAGAGCTCGCCGCGCACCATCGCCGCTCTTCAACAGAGCGTGTCGCGTGCCATTGAGGCGCCGGTCCCGGAGAGGCCGGCCATGGAGTGCCAGTCTTGGGAGGCGTACAGGGCCGCCGTCCAAAGACAGCTGCAGCCTTTGCAGGACGGAGCTGGCAGTGCTGGACTAAAGAAGATACGCAGGAAGGTGAAGGAAATCTTAAAATCGGTGTGCTCGAAGCTCCTGATGCGCGAGGAAGCCGCTGGTGTCTGTCTTATGGCGGTGTTGTGCCATCAGCACGCCTTTCTCTACATTGCCCCAGGCGAGGCAAAGACCGCCTTGGTGGAGAGCATCGTGAAACACGTCAGCGCTACCGACCTCGACCCTGCTGCCGAAAACGTGAACATTACTTTCGACGCCACCACCTTGCTCGACGAGATCGCAGGGTTCAGGAGCATCGTGGAGTTCAAGCGGGATCGCATCGGGTACATCAGGGAAAACACGCTGTGTGGCGATGAACACGTACTTTGCCTTCATCGACGAGGTCTGGAAGGCGCGGGGTGCGACGCTGCAGGTGCTGCTCAACCTCATCCACGAGCGCGTCTTCGAGAAGGAGGGTCGACGTATCAAGCTTCCTTTGTCCCTCGCTGTTCTGTGCATCGAATGAAGTTCCCGTCGCAGCGGGGCTTCAGGCGGTGTTCGACCGGATTCTCTTCCGCACCTTCCTCAGTGAGCCACCAACCGAGGACCTTGTGCCGGTGGATGAACAACAAGGGTAGTGGCGCTGCATGTTTTGACGACGGCCTGGACGAGGTTGTGGAGAATCCACTGACCGTGAGGGATGTTGGCTTCCTGCACGCGGTGCGGCGGTTGGCCAAACCCTCGGCTGCAGACTGGCTGCACCCCCAAGGCACCGACAAGAGATCGAGTGTGGACCATGTTTTGCCAGTATTGTGGCCTTTACGGACACATTTGGGGTGAGGTGAACCGCGACAATGCCACGCAGGCCGTTCGCGGCGGCCGCACCCTGTCGACTCGGCGGAAGTGCGCCGTGTTGGAAACGATCTGGGTTCTGAGCATCTTCTACGGCAGGGCCCCGCACCCCTCCCCCTTCGATCTCCTCGTCTTTGTTTACACGGGGTGGCGCCGGCACAGCCACATCTCCAAGGTGCGCAACTATGTGGTGACGCTGCTCCGACGTGCCCTGGCGAAGGAGGTGAGCCAAGATGGCCTCAAGGCGGAGCTGAAGGTGCTTGACGGGTGCTCCCTCCTGCCAAGGGATCTGATTGCCGAAGTCAAGCTCACGTGGTCGGACGCTGATGAGAAGCAGTACAACGGCTTCAACATTGACCAGTCCAAGATAGCGGCGTTGAAGCAGGCGAACGACGAGAAGGCTGCACTTCTCGCCACCATGAAAGAGCAGCAACACCAAGAGCAGCGGGAGATGGAGATTCAGCGGGACACGGAGTACCTCGCCACGCAAAACCAGTACGAGGAGGGCATGAAGGCGAGCCGTCATCAGCAAACGATTGGGCACATGAAGGTGGAGGCGCAGCGGAAGAAAAACGAAGCCGACCGCGCCGTCATCGAGCAGCAACAAATGCACCCCAAAGCCTCTGAAGAGGCGGAGGCGATGAGGCGGGAGAAGGAGCAGCTCGCTCGCGAAGAGAATGTGCAGCGCGCAAGGGAGGCGGTCAACGAGGGGAGGAGAATGGAGGCCACCAATGAGCTCAGGATGCTTGTTCGACGGATCCCACTATGCGGCGAGGTATCCGCTAACGTGTTGGTGCAGGCAAGGGAATTGGTGGTGCACGGTGCTGACATCCGTGAGTGGTACTCTGATGCATTCAGCGACACCATTATCTCGCACCTCGTGTACTTCGGCCTCTCGAAGCTTCTGAGCGTGGTGCTGCTTGCCCATTGCGAGAACTCCGACGAAGTGATCGACCTGAAGGTGCGGGACGCTGATGGCCGTCCGACGATCAGTCAGATCCTCCTCTCCAGAGAAGCGAAACCCCCAGAGGTTGCCAGTGAGCTGCTCGCTGCCTTCGCCCCTACCATGATGAAGTTCCCAGATCGCTTCAGGTGTGATTGGCATGGGCTTGGCTACGATTAACCCGGCGGTTTCCTTCAGGAAGTCCTCGACAGCGGCCACTTTGGCGCAATGCAGCGCACGCTGTTCTCGCTACCCTTTTATCGAAGTAAGCCCATCGAGAAGGCAAAGATGAGTAGACAGCAGTGCGGAACGCTTCCACTCGAGATCAAAAGCCAGTTCAAAGATCCGGAGCTCCACTGATCGCTGGTGAAGTCCAAGGCTTGCTCGATGGGGGATTTGGGGAGGAGGGGAGGGGGGGTAGAATTGGTTGCTGCTGGGGCCTGGGCTGCCCAAGCCACCACACTTCACGTCCACCTTCGCCTCGGGGCTCGCTGGTTGTGCTGGAGATGGTGGTCGCAGATGCAACGACTTGCATCGTGGAGGGCGGGGAGGACGCCGATGGCGGCGGCGGCTGTGTCTGCGGTGTGTGTGTGTGTGTGCTTCCTGCCATCCCTGGTTGATCCCCGGTGGCGTGCTCAGCTCATACTCTCCGGTGTCCCCGCGACGGGGCCGCGGCTGGGCTCTGCTTGCCTACACCGTGCACCCCTCTTGCCCTGCCTCTTCTCCTCTGGCTTTGACAGCACAGCCGCTGGTGCGGGCGGCGAGTCCCCACGAGTGCTCCCGTCCTCTCTCCTCCGTGCCCCACACGCTTTGCGGCGCTGCTCTGGCGGTGTGTCCCTTGCTGCCTTCTCCCATCGCTGGCGTCGGCCTCTGCTCGCAGGCTGTGCAGGGTAGAGTGCGTTTGAGTCTTTCGCCCACGCAGCGCGAATCGTCTTCCTCCCTCAGAGCCCCATACGCTTACCCCTGCACGCGGTGCCTGCGCCTTTCGCTCTCCGTGTTCTCTTCGCACAGCTTGTGCATTACCCGCTGGTCCCCGCAGCTGGCTGTTGGCGCTGGCAGCTGGGGCGGACGTAGGCTGGCGCTTCCCGCCGTGTCTGAGGCCGCGCGTGTTGAGACCGGGCTGTGCCGTGGGCAGACGCGCACGGGGCCCGGACACGGAGTGGGTGGCCTACATGCCCGACCCCGCCAGTGCATCCGGCTGATGTCCGTCTAGCGCAGGAGCAGGGGGGGTCTGTGGCAGTCTCACGACGAGAGAAGACGCCAGCGATGGCAGTAGCGGGGCGGAATGTGCGCTGGCGCGGGGGGGGGTGCGAGTCGCTGGGCGACGCCGTCCCAGCGGGAGGCTCCCGCTTCGTGTTTCGCCTCGTCCACCGTCCGCCATCCGCAGGGAGGGGGTGGCAACAAGGACCGGAGTGCGCTCTGTGAGTTGCCAACGGCGCTGATAGCACCTACTCTATTCTGTACACGCTTCCATTTTCTCTTTTGTGGTTTTACAGTCTATCCACTTCTTCGGGGTGTGTGCTCCCCCACCGGCTTCGTCCGTTGTCATGTCAGCTCCCCCTCTCCGCCCTCCTCGCACCGTGAGGGTAGCCAGGGCTGGGGCTCCGTATTCCCCCGTCGAAACCCAACAAGAGGCAACGAAGATGCTTGGCCTGCTTTGTGGCCACAACAGCGGCATCGACGACTGCGGCTGTGCTGGATGAGAGATAGAGAGCGGTGACGCGCTTCGTAGCCGCCACGCCGGCTGCTGGTGGAATGGAACACACTGCGCCTGACTCATGCATGCCGCACTCTCTGTCCTCCCTCCCTCCCTCCTCCCTCCTCCCTCCCCCGGCACCCCCCCCTGCCCCACCCCACAACACCCACACGCCTGTACAGCACGACCAGCTACGACACTTGAATGCATGGTATTCACTTCTGAACGTCGATTTGCTGATTATTTTGTGTTCTCTGATCTCTTTTTTTTTCGTTACGTGTTCGATTGACGCTCCTATTTGTTCTTCCCTCTTTTCTTTCTGATCACCTCCCCTCAGCTGGAGCTGCGGGCACAAGGTCTCTTGTTTCTTTCTTCGTCGCACCCTCATACCCACCCCGCTGTGTCACTCCTGTGTTGTGTGTGTGTGTGTGGGTGTGTGTGGGTGTGTGTGGGTGTGTAGACTGCCAAGCCGCACGTGCTTGACGCGTACAGCAACGTCATCCTCTCCTGCGTCTTTTCGTCTGTGTCGTTGTCGTGGTTCGTGCGTGAACTTCGTTTTCGCCTCTCTCTCCTCTTCAACTCGATTCTTTATTTTGGCTCTGCGACGGCTTTGTCTTCCCCCGTCCACATCATGCCGCTGTCACGCCTGCTGTTGCCGCTGTGCGGGCTGCTGCTCGCCTTGGCTGTCACAACTGCAGCGGCAGAAATGCCGCTGTACACATCCGGGGAACTGACGGTCTTTGCCGTGTATGACTACTTAAGCGCAACACGGGACTCACAGGTTTCATATTGCTCGTCGAAGGGTGGATCGCTCGTGCCTATGACGTCATACATGGTATACGCGCTCGTGAGGGAAGCGCTGGACAAGTTCGGTAGCGAGGCGAGCTTCAGCTACATGGGCGGCTCCACAATGCTCTCGCCTCGGACGTGCACAACGGCAGCGCCGTCGCTGAGCTGCATCTGGTACTGGGACCAGGGACGTTACACCGGTATCCTGAACGCCGTCCATTTCTTCATGGGCAACCGCAACACCAATGCATTGGCTCTCGCTGGCATGACGACCACGGCGGTGATGAGCTACTGGCGTGTGCTCTACGGCTCCAACCGCTGCCCGTGCTACATGATGGAGCGCTACGGCGCCGTTCTTCGTGATGCAGAGGGACTGCCCTACTGGTCCGACACCGACGCCAGCTCCTACAGCTACAGGTTCCGGTTCGATGACGACCGAAAGAACTACCGTCTTTGCGGCATCGATTCGACCATCACAACGACCACCGCTAAGCCGCCGAGCAGCGGGTCGAACCGGCCCCTGGTGGTCGGCCTTCCTGTCGCGGCTGCCCTCGTTGTGATGGCCTTTGTCGCGTGGCTGTGAGCCTGGTGTGCTGCGCTGGGTGCTCTCGCCTGGCTGGGGAGCCCGGAGCGGCACCTGCGTCGTCCACCCCCGCTGCGTTGCGACTCGGGTACGGCTTCGAGCTGTAGGCAGCTGCGTCGCGGGGGTGGGGGGGGTGACGCCGTCGACTGCCACCATGGCCCCCGTAGAGGGTGCCGATGCAGGACCACACCCTGCACGGTGACCCACAGGTCTGGCAGGCGCCGCAGCCGGGTGATGTGCAAGCCACGAACACGTGTGACGCCTCGATGCACCGCCGCTCTTCCAGCGTGAACCTCGCCGCGTGGGACACAACACGAAACGACGCCCCGCCTCCCCCACCCCCCCCACCGCGCAGCGATGGCGCGGTGTTGCGGTGTTGCGGTGTTGGGCGGCAGCTTTGGAGTCTCGCGACCCTCCCCTCTACGTGCACGTCGGACTCACTGCCGGCGTGCTGCGGGACGCGAGATGTCCACTGCCGCCCCGCATCACGTGTACGTCTCTCCTGGGATTGCCAGCTGGCGTGCATCAGCCGAGGTGAGGACAATGTGGGGCCTCACGGCCCTCTTCCTTTTCTTTTATTTCTTTTCTGTTTCTGAGTTCTCGGTGTTTTTTGAGGGGGGAGCGTCCCTCGATCGCTTCGCGTGTCTCTCTGTGCACAGCCTGTAGCCGCTGTCCTCTTCGCCCGCGTCCCCTTCGCCCGCCCCCCCCCTCCCTCCGTCTGCGCCTCCCCACCCCTACCCACCCCCCACCCCACTCCTTTGCTTCTCGGCCGACTCCCCCACCTGGGAGTCTGCAGCAGTGCTGCGGGTGCGGCTGTGCGCCTTTGATGTCCGATGAACTCGAGACCCCGTCTTGTTGCGATCCGGCGTGCTGCTGCGCACTGGCAGGCTGCACGGCCCCCCTCAGCTCCTCAGCTCCCCCCAGCCTCCCTCCCCCCTCCTCCTCACCCTCCCGACACACGCCCCCCCCCCCTCTTCCTACCCCCTCCACCCTCCGCACGCGCAGGATCCTAACCACGCATTCAGCCGTACACCTATTGAGTGCTGCGCCATCTCCTCACACCCCCGTAAGCCCATAACCTCTTTCTCTTACAGCCCCCCCCCCTTCTCTATTCCCCCACCCCTCCTCCCTCTCGCGCTTTAGACCAGCAGAGATGACGTTCGAGGGCGTCATCGGCATCGACCTGGGCACGACGTGCTCGTGCGTGGGCGTGAGGCAGAATTACCACGTCGAGATCATCGCGAACGACCAGGGCAACCGCACGACGCCGTCGGACGTCGCCTTCACGGACTCGGAGCGCCTGACCGGTGATGCCGCCAAGAACCAGGTGGCGATGAACCCGCACAACACGGTGTTCGACGCGAAGCGCCTGATTGGCCGCAAGTTCAACGACTCCGTGGTGCAGGCGGACATGAAGCACTGGCCGTTCAAGGTGACGACGAAGGGCGACGACAAGCGGGTGATCGCGGTGCAGTACCGCGGCGAGGAGAAGTCCTTCACGCCGGAGGAG
Organism: Tiliacea citrago; assembly: GCA_963921375.1. Taxonomy (NCBI): domain Eukaryota; kingdom Metazoa; phylum Arthropoda; class Insecta; order Lepidoptera; family Noctuidae; genus Tiliacea; species Tiliacea citrago. The sequence goes on from CAWUFJ010000003.1 coordinate 844,840, forward strand.
GTCAGCTCGATGGTGCTGCTGAAGATGAAGGAGACGGCGGAGGCGTACCTCGGCAAGCAGGTGAAGAAGGCCGTGGTGACGGTGCCGGCGTACTTCAACGACTCGCAGCGCCAGGCGACCAAGGACGCCGGCACGATTGCCGGGCTGGAGGTACTGCACGTCATCAGCGAGCCGGCGGCCGCGGCCATCGCGTACGGCCTGGACAAGGTCGACGATGACGGCAAGGAGCGCAACGTGCTCATTTTCGACCTCGGCGGCGGCACGTTCGATGTGACGCTGCTGGCGATCGACGGCGGCATCTTCGAGGTGAAGGCGACGAACGGCGACACGCACCTCGGCGGTGAGGACTTCGACAACCGCCTTGTCACGTTCTTCAGCGAGGAGTTCAAGCGCAAGAACAAGGGCAAGGACCTCACGTCGAGCCACCGCGCGCTGCGCCGTCTGCGCACGGCGTGCGAGCGCGCAAAGCGCACGCTGTCGTCGGCGACGCAGGCGACGATCGAGATCGACGTGCTGTTCGACAACGTCGACTTCCAGGCCACCATCACGCGCGCGCGCTTCGAGGAGCTGTGCGGCGACCTGTTCCGCAGCACCATCCAGCCGGTGGAGCGCGTGCTGCAGGACGCCAAGATGGACAAGCGCTCCGTGCACGACGTCGTGCTGGTGGGCGGCTCCACCCGCATCCCGAAGGTGCAGAGCCTCGTGTCGGACTTCTTCGGCGGCAAGGAGCTGAACAAGAGCATCAACCCCGACGAGGCCGTGGCCTACGGCGCGGCGGTGCAGGCGTTCATCCTGACCGGCGGCAAGAGCAAGCAGACGGAGGGCCTGCTGCTGCTCGACGTGACGCCGCTGACGCTCGGCATTGAGACGGCCGGCGGCGTCATGACGGCGCTCATCAAGCGCAACACGACGATCCCGACCAAGAAGAGCCAGATCTTCTCGACGTACGCGGACAACCAGCCCGGCGTGCACATCCAGGTCTACGAGGGCGAGCGCGCCATGACCAAGGACTGCCACTCGCTCGGCACCTTCGACCTGTCCGGCATCCCGCCGGCGCCGCGCGGCGTGCCGCAGATCGAGGTCACCTTCGACCTCGACGCGAACGGCATCCTGAACGTGTCGGCGGAGGAGAAGGGCACCGGCAAGCGCAACCAGATCACCATCACGAACGACAAGGGCCGTCTGAGCAAGGACGACATCGAGCGCATGGTGAACGACGCGTCCAAGTACGAGCAGGCCGACAAGGAGCAGCGCGACCGCGTGGAGGCGAAGAACGGGCTGGAGGGCTACGCCTACTCTATGAAGGACACGATCAGCGACCCGAACGTTGCCGGCAAGCTGGACGAGAGCGACAAGACGGCGCTGAACACGGCCATCGAGTCCGCGCTGGGGTGGCTGAACAGCAACCAGGAGGCGGCCAAGGAGGAGCACGAGCACCAGCAGAAGGAGCTGGAGAACACGTGTAACCCGATCATGACCAAGATGTGCCAGGGCATGGGCGGCGCAGGCCCGAAGGTCGGCGCCTCCTCTGGCCCGAAGGTCGAAGAGGTCGACTAAGCTGCTGCTGCTCTGCGGCATCGGCCCGCTCCCCCTCCCGCCTGCCCCCGCTCCTCCTTCTCCCCCGCTGCCGCTTGCTCTGTGCGTGCGTAGCGCGAGAGGGAGCGGTGACCGGCGGCGACGCTGGTGCATGCGCGTGCGTGCGTGGCTGAGACTGTGTGCGCGATGGTGTGCCTGTGCCGGCCGGGTCGCTGTGGAGAGGACGGGGGCACGTGCGCCCCTCTTTGCAGCCGGTTCTGCTGCTGCCTCACCGCCCCCGTCGCGCGCGTGGCCGGTGTAGTGCGGTGTGTCTGCGTGCCTCCCTCCCTCCCTCCCCCTGTGGGACGGGGGCACCAGCGCACCGCCTGCGCGGCTGCGTGCGTGGCGTGGTGGGCGGGTGGGCCGCCGCGGGACCGGCACCCCCTTCCATCCCCCGTCCCTCCCCCCCCTCCGTGATGATCTGCACACAGCGGGCCCCCCCCCCCCTTCCCCCCTCCCTCACCGTCATCCCTGGGCACACATACGACTCTGTTTTTTTTTTGTGTGTGTGTCTGTGAAGATGCGACGCGTCGTCAACGTTGAATGTATCCCCCACCTCCCCCCTTTTTTAAAAAGAAAAATTAAAAGGGAGGGAGGTGTTGCTGTACGGACTTCTTTTTTCCCTGCGCATTTCTTTTTCTTTTTCTTTCCTTTTTTTTTTGGAGGGGGAGTTGAGGGGGTTTCTTCCTTCTCCTTCATCCTCTTCTATCTTTACCTGCTTCATTGCACGACTCATCCTGTACTCTGGATTCTTCGTCACTTTCCTCCACACCTCCCCCACCCACCCCCCTTGTCGAAAATCCCCAAACAGTAGCGCAGCTTCCGAATACGCGTGCCCTGGCTTATGGGGGTGTCCACAACAAAGCGGCAGTATCGAAAAAACCGCGGTTGTTCAGAATGTGAACCAGAGATATACGATGTGTGGCATTGCGGTCGTCTAGGTCCCTCAAGGAATGGAGAAAACACGCAGCTCTTTCTTTTTTTGTTGTTGTTTGTTTGTTTCACACAAGCTGCCATTACTCTCCTCCCTCTCCCACCGTCTCTGACATCCCTACAACAACCTCGCCCATACACTACGGACAGCAGAGGAGCCCAAAAGGGAAGAATTGTAGAGATGAAACTCGATGGAGGAGGCTGAGGTTATGTGAGAGGGAGCAGTAACAGCTCGTCCGCAGAGAGAAGAAGGCGAAGCGCGCGAGGGGGAGGTGCGGCATGAGACAGCGAAAACAGAGGTCACCGAGGAGCTGAGGTGTCCCTCCTACCAAAATAAATAAAAAATAAACGATTCCACGATGCGGCGAGGCATCCGCCGAGGTGTTGGACAAAGCGAAGGAAACGGTTGCGCGCGGTGCTGACATCTTGTGAGTGGTACTCCGATTCTCACACCGACACACTTCTCTCGCAGCTCGTGTGTGTGTGTTTTTGTTTTGTTTTTTTCTGACGGCCTCGCGAAGCTCGTGAGTGCTGTGCTGCTGGCCACGTGCAAACACTCCGAAAGGGCAATCGACCTCGACCAGGAGGACCCGAAACAGAACTTTCTCTTTTTTTTTTCTGGTTGGTCAGATCCTTCTCGATTAGTGGGCACCCATCGCCGAAGTATGCCGGAAACTGCTGAACGCCTTCGCCCCTCCCTCCCTGCCCCCCCCCCTCCCCCCGGCGGATGACAAAAATATCCCAGATCGCCTCAATAGCAGTTTGGGAAGGGACTTGATGAATTCAACTACGCTGGCGGGTTTTCTTGCACGTTGTCATTGCTGTGGATTACTTTGGACGCGATGTGCCGCACGCTATTCTCTATACCGATCCTTCCGGGCCGGCACCCTCAGGGACATGAAGATGAGAGCACAGACGTATCTTACGATGCCCCCTTCCCCTTCCCCCCCCCCCCGCCATCAAACAAAATTTCGAAACTCGGCAACTCGTTTGATCAATGGTGGGCTCCAACGCAGTCTCAGCGAGGATGGCGGTGGGGGGGAGGCGTTGTTTCTTGAGTGTCGGCTGCGCGGGTCACCACGCTTCATGTACGTCTTCTCCACAGGGCCCACCGCTTTGCTGGAGATGGTTTTCTCGCACGCGTCGACTCGCTTCGTGGGCGACTGTGATGGGTGTCTGCTGGCAGGCGCTGTGTGGCAGCCCGTCTACACCCGCCGCATTGGCCGACGGTGGGCACGAGAATGGGGAGGCGCACGCTCTGCTGGGATCGCGCTGGCCTGTGTGTCTGTCGGCGTGTGCACCGGCGTCGCTCGTTGCGACACACACACACACACACACACACACACACACACACACGGCTGTGGCTGTGAGTGGGCGATGTGGCGACTGCCACCGACGGCGTCCCATCTCATTGCGGGTGGTGTTTTTCTCCCCCTCTCGCGTAGGTCAAGTGCGTGACATGCCGTCCACTACTCTTCGTGTCTCTTCTCTAGTTGCTGTCCCGCAGACACCTGCGTCATTGCTTCTTGAGTCTTTCTTTCTCTCCTCCAAGTGCTCCGATGTCTGACTGCCATATCGTTTGCCGGTGTGTGTCTGCGAATGTGTCTGTGTGTCTGTTTCTGTGTGTTTAAGGGAATCGTGCGAGTTGCGTATTTTTGAAACGTGGTGTGGTCGCGTCGGTGCCAGAGCCGAGGTTTCCTGAGCACCACGAGTCGGGATGTTATACAATGGACTATGGCGTGCCTCGCTTGAAGACTTCTGCCCAGGGCAACGGTACCAGCGCGCGCATCAAGCGCTCAAAAGGGGTACTTTTCGGGTGAGGGGGGAGGGGGGTGTCTTGCCCCCGGCTCAACTCCATCAGCCGCTCTGTCGCACCTCCCGCTCTCCTCCCGCCCCCCCCCTCCCCCCCCCCCCGCCCTGTGCTCACCACCTTCACGTTGTCGAAGTACGTAGCTGACTGTTTCCTCCTCACTCACTCTCGTGCATCAGGAAGCCAACCCCCCCCCCCCTCAACTCAAGTGACAACGACTGCCGCCCACCCGCACCCTGCTGTGCTCTTCCGGCTCTAACAAACGCAATCAGGGGCAACCCGGCGAGTGCGCACCCCGATGACTTTGTGTGTGTGTGTGTGTGTGTGTGTGTGCCTGTCTGCTCACGGAGGCGGCGGTTGCACCCGTGGCGTGCGTCGTGGTCCCTCTTCCCCCCCCCCCCCCCGCCGCGTTGTCTGTTGCGTTTCCCCACCAAGCCCAACCTATTCTATTCAAGCGTCTCCGTCGAAAGTCCCCGTCAGGAAGTTTTAAAAAAAAAATGAGATGTGTGTGCAGTAGTAGTAAGGGGGACGGTACTACTTTGCTTGCACCCTCAGTGCGTGGCACAAGCCTCTTCCCCCCCCCCCCCCCCTCTCTGCCCCACACACCGAGGAACCATCCTTGTAGGTGAGGGTGTTGACGCCTCACAAAACCCACTGCTCATCCCCTCCCGCCTCATCAACACATCACACAACCGCCTTCCTTGCTCACGAAGTCACCATCGCAAAAAAAAAAAACCTTCACAGCTCCCTTCACCATCGCGCTGCCGCCCTCCCGCCACACACACGCACAAGCACACTTAAAGTTCACCTCCGCACCCACTCGCCACCAATGTACGGCAACCCCCACCCCGAGCCGGTCGCCATCGCCGTGATCGGTGGCTCTGGCGTGTACAAGCTGGACTGCCTGAAGGATGCCGTCTACTATGACGTGCCCACCCCGTACGGCAACCCGAGCGGCCAGCTGTGTGTGGCCACCGTCGAGGGCGTGCCCTGTGTCTTCCTGCCGCGCCACGGGGCACACCACAGCTTCAACCCGAGCGAGGTCAACTACCGCGCCAACATCTGCGCTCTGAAGCAGATGGGCGTGCGCTACCTGGTCGCCATCAACGCGGTCGGGTCGCTCGATGACGCCTTCGAGCCCGGCGACCTTGTGCTGTGCGACCAGATCATCGACAAGACGTACGCGCGTCAGACCACCTTCTTCGAGCGCGGCATCGTGGCCCACGTTGACTTCGCTCACCCGATGTCGCGCACGCTGAGCACGGTCGCACACCAGGCGCTGCTGCGCTGCTTCCCGGACGTGGCGGCCGGCAAGGGTGACTTCAAGATCCACGCGAACGGGACGCTTGTGACGATGGAGGGGCCGCAGTTCAGCACGAAGGCGGAGTCGCTGTTCAACAAGCAGATCGGTGGCCACCTGATCGGCATGACGTCCGCGACCGAGGCGCGGCTGGCCCGCGAGGCGGAGATTGCGTACGCGACGGTGGCCATGGTGACAGACATGGATGCCTGGAGCGACCGGCCGCACGTGGATGCCTCGCAGGTGATGAAGGTTGTGGCGGCGAACGGCGGGAAGGCGCAGCGCTACCCTCCGGAGATCATCAAGGCGATTGCCGCGGACCTTTTCGACGACCCGGCGCACCATGCGCTTCAGTACGCGCTCACGTCGAACCCAGACTTCATTCCGCTGGAGGCGAAGCAGCGCATCGCACCGCTGGTGGCTGCCAAGTACCCCAAGTACGCTCCGTAACGACGGTACTCTGACGCATGGGGTGAGGGGGGAGGGAGGGAGGGAGGGAGGGAGGGTGTGGATGTGGTTGTGGTGGGTGTAAGGCATGTGATTGGGAGGGGGGAGCTACGAGAGAAGTTCAAGCTCGCGTCGTCGCATCCCCCACCCTCATGCCCTGCCCCCTCCCCCAGTCTCCCTCCCTTCCCCACCTCAGCCGTGTCTGTGTCCATCGGAGGCCCCAGCACACACCCATGCCCTCACCTTTACACACACTCCCACACGTGTACACAGATACGCATCCCCTAGCGTTGCTTGAGCAGCGGGCCGGTATCGCCTCGCGCTCACAGTGGAGGGTGGCAGCCTCGAGTGCCAGTCGCCTTCAACGTCGAGGTGTCCCTCCCTCCCTCCCGCCGTCGCCGCCCTTCGTCGTCTCCGTCGTTCGCCGGAGTGGTAACAAGCTGCGCCGAGAAACGTTTCCCTGAGCCGCCACCGCACACGCGCAGACGCCCGTTGACTAAAGTCGTCATAAAGCGCGTGTGTGTGCATGTGTGCTTGTTTGTGTGTGTGTACTTACTTGAAGGGTGGTGGGGAAGAGAAGAAGCCATCGAGTTGAACACGTTGGCTGACTCCTCCTCACGATTTTCCTTTTACTTACTCTCTGCCTTGTCTCCGAGCACGCTCCTTCACGTCCGTCCATCCCTCCCCCCCTCCCTCGTCGACAGCCAAGCTGTGTAGGGGGGGGTGCACGGAGCACCCACGCGAGGGGTCGGAGAAAGACGGGCCTGTCGCAGACGGGCGACCAGACACACACACACTCACGCGAAGCTCGAAAACAACGAAAAGGTATTTAAAAAAAAAGAGCAAGAACAAGTCGCTGCAGGTTGGGCTGTAGAAGAAGACAAGGGTGAGCGTAGGCGGCGTACCCTTGGCGGGCTCCTTCCTCTCCCCCTTGGTCTGTAACAAGGGCCTGTGCAGCCCACGGAGCTAAACAAAAAAAAAAACTTGCCGGGTCTTGGGTCCCGGCTTGTGTGGAGGGTGGGTGACATGACCTGACTGGGATGTAGCGTCACGCATGGACCGTACTCCCTGGCCAGCGGGTGCTCGTGTTTGTCTTTTAATTGTGTCGGTGTGTGTGTGTGTGTCTTCTTCTCGAACATGGGTTACCTCTCGTCATGCACGTCAACTCTGAAAACCCTTTCCTCCCATCTACTCTCCTCAACCGACACACATACACACACACATACTTGCATCACAATATACCTGACGCTTCTTCACGCAGTACGTCACACGGCACTTCTCACCACTCGCGTGAGCACGTACACACCGGCATAGTTGCCGCTCTCTCTTCTCCCCCCCCCCGTCGTTGTCACCCCACACCCTCCACACACACACCCCTCCCTCCTACAGCGACCGCCGCCCACAACCCCCCACCACCACCACCTCTGCCGGCCGTCTCTCCTCGTGTCTCTCCGCTGTCCGCCGTCGATCTGCAGCCAAGACGGGAACAGGGGGATACACGGTACAGAGGCGCTGTCCACGGGGAGCAACATCAGCAAAAAAAACCTTTTAAGAAAGAAAAAAAGAAAAGAAAAGAAAAGAAAGGAAGTCGTATCCGTCGCACAGTGCTGCACAGCTGCAGTACAGCTCTAGTTCCCCCCCCCCCGTCTCTCTCTCTATCTTTATCTCTCCACCTCCCTCCCTCCCACTCGCGTTTCTTCTCGTTACTTTGCGTTACTTGCATTGCCTTCACCCCCTTGTCTTGGCTCTCTCTCTCTCTCCGTGTTTCGCCGTCCCGCGCTGTCGTCGTCTGTCCCTCCCTCCCCCCGTCCCCTCCACCTTGACCCCGCCGCCCTCACACGTGTTGGAGGACACTGTGTTTGTGTGTGTGTGTGTGTGTGTGTGTGGGTACATATATGTTTTGTGTGTGCATGTGTGTCTGGGTACGTGTGTGTGTCTGTCTGTCTGTCTGTCTGTCTGCCTGCCTGTCTGTGTCTCGCTCTTTCTCTGAGTGTCTTTGAACGCCACTTCATTCTCTCTCTGTATATCTTTCTACCCCCTCCCCCTCCCCCTCCTCTCTCTTTGTGTCACGTCGCCTTTCCGTCTGTGTGTGTGTGTGTGTGTATGTGAGTGCTTGACGGTGTGTGTCGGTGGAAGACACCCCATCAACGGTACAGCATACTCCTTCTTTCACGGCTACCCCCTCCCCCCCCCTTCTTCCCTCCCTCTCCCCGAAGGCGCACCTTGCTCGCCATCAGCCCACCGAGGCTCACACACACACACACACACGCATACCTACATACCTTCATACATCAGTAAGTGCGTACGTACTTGCGTGCGCGTGGTTTTTTTTCCCTTTTCGCGGCAGGGTCGAGGGTCACATCCTGACCACCTCGTCACTTGTTTGCCTGCCCCCTCTCTCTCTCTCTCCTCCTGCTGTTGTTTGTCTTCGTTGTGGCTGGCTGTTGTTGTTGTTGTTGTTGTCGCCTCACACTCCCCTTCCGCATCATCTCGTCGCCACCCGCTCTTCTCGCCACGACACACGCACCCACCCACCCTTCTTCCTCTTCCCTCTGTCACGAAGACACCAACGCGGCAGCCGTGTAACAACTGGTTCGCTGAACGTTGTTGTTGTCTTTTTTTCGTTCTTTTGTTGTTGTCGTTGTCCTTGTTTGGTGTTACAGTAATTGCTCCCTTTGTGTGTGCCGCCAGCAATAACATCAACGTCTCCTTCCGTCGATATCTCTTTCTCACTCACTCACTCTTCTTCGTTTCCCATTATTGTTTCTTCTCTCGCTCTCGTGCTCACTCCTTACGCTCCTTGCCTGCTTGCTTGCTTGCTTGCTTGCTTGCACGTCTGCGTGTGTCTGCGTGTGCGTGTGCGTGTGTGTGGGGACAGGTGTATCCAATAAAGTCAAGCCGTTGCCCGCCCCCCCCCTCCCCCCTAACCCCGCCCCATCACTCTACAAACACACACACCTAGCCCTTTCATCTTCTGTTTTTTTTTCTTTGTGTTTTCTTTTGTGTCTTTCTCAGCCTCCTCCACCCTTGTGTTGTTCAGGTGGTGTTAGTGTGTGTGTGTGTGTGTGTGTCTTCTCTTTGCTCTTTACTTGATCCCCTCTCTCTTTCGCTCTCTACCTCTGTCTTTATCTTCCCTGGCACTCCGGTATCTGCGCTTTCCACTTCCACCTCTTCTTCTTCCTTCCCCCCCCCCCTCTCTCAGTGCTGGCTCCCTCAGCCGCCGCTCCACCCTCACACACCTCCCTCCCCCCCCCCTGTCCGTAAGTGCGTGTGCGTGTGTCTGTCTGTCTGTCTCTCTCTTTCTTTCTTTCATTCTGTTGCCCCCCCCACCTCTTCTCCTCTTGCTATCAACCACCATCATTCACCACCCCTCCGCCTGTCCACCGTCTCTCTCCCTTAGAAAAGGGTTCCCAGACAATACCACAGCGTTGGAGCGGGGGGGGAGAAGCGGCGCTACCGTGCCAGACTATCTGAGTTCTTCGTCACTCCCCTCTCTTTGATCTTTTTTTTTCCTTTTCTTCTTTTTTGTTTTTTGTTTCTCTTTTTCTTTTGCTTCTGGTTGTTCTTTCACGGAATCGCCTCATCATCCACCCACTGCCCCCCTCCCCCCCCCCCCCCTTCCCTCTCCCCCTCCCTCTCTCTCTCTTATCTGCATCTGTTCCCGAACCGTACGTACGCATCTGCTGGGAGTATTTAAAAAAAAAAAAAAAAGGCAGTCTGGTTATCCTCCTTACTTCACCCGTCTTTGTTTTGTTTTTTTGTTTGTTTGTTTTGTTTTTGTTGTGTTTCTTCTGCGTCTCGTGCTTTTCTCGCTCTCTGTCTCTCTCCTCTCCTCTCCTCTCCTCTCCTCTCCTCTCCCCCCCCCCCTTCCCCACACGCCACCATCTTTGGCGCGACACACTCACAAGTCATCTGCTGTGGCCGACCAACTGACGGCCACACATCGAGTGCGTCAACAGGAAGCGCAAAACAGAAGTGGAACTCTTCCTCCCCACCCACCCCTCTCAAGCGAGAAGTGTGCAGCGCGCGGAGCAAAGCACCCAGAAGCAGAAGCAGCAGCCTGGAGTAAGACAATCGGGGCGCGCGTTCCTCGTACACGCCGGAGTGCCCTCCTCAACTCTTTTTTCTTCTCTTTCTTTCTCTCTTTCTCTGTGCATTGCGTGTGTGTGTCTGTGTCACACTCGCCTCCTTCAGCTTTCCGCGTGACGTGCTCTTGTGCACATCTTCGCGTAGGAGGGGAGAAGGGCGGTGAGGCGCTGCCTACACCTTGATCTTTTTTTCTTTCTGTCTTTCTTCTTCCCCTTCTGTCTACTCCCTCTTTTTATTTCCCCCTGCTCCCTCCTCCTCCTTCTTCCCCTCCTCCCCCTCCCCCCCCCCTCCCACCGCACCCTCCTCTATCAACACACACGGGCACACACACACACACGCTCTGCCCCTCCTCCCCTTTCCATCCCCTTTCCTCCCCCTCTCCACCAAAGCAGCATCACAGCCAGCGTTGATCAGACATTGACGGACTTCTTGCCGCTTTCTCTCCCCCCCCCTGTGTGTGTGTGCGCACTGTGTGTTTGAGTCCCAGGGCGTTTTTTGGGGTGTTGGACCGTCACATCGTCGTGACTCATCCCCCCCCCCCTCCTTTCTCTATCTTGCGCTTGTCAGTCAATTCGCTTTTTTTTGTAGTTGTTTTTTTTCCTCTCCCTCTTCCCCCTCTTCTCCCTCTCTCTGCTGTTGCTGCTTCCGTCCGTGCCATCCTGCTTCCGTGCTGTGTATGCGTGTGCAAAAAAATATATATATATTGGCCGCTGTGTGTACTAACCCGTTCGACGGTACCTGATCTCCATCCCCGCCCCCCTCTCTTTCCTCCCCCTTCCTCCATAGCTTCATTCCTCTCCTCTTTTCCTCCTCGCTCCCACGGGACGTTCTTCCGCTCAGGGTACTCCGTTATTGTTGTTAGTGTTGTTGTCGCTGCGGTGGTCGTGGTGGTGACATCAGCGACTCTAACCGCTGCGTTTTCTTTTTCTAGCATTTTTCTTTTCCCCCTCACTTCCGAGTTACGTGTTGAGGTGTTCTATCTCTCCTCTTTTCTTTTTTTTTTCGTTTTCCTTTCTGTGTCACGGTGGCTGTCGGCGTGTGTGTGTCTCTCGGCGTGTCGTTGTGTGTGTGTGTGTGTGATCCTCTCCTCTTGTGCTTCTCTCCCCTCTTCTCCCCTGTCTTCGCCGCGTCCCCCCTTTTATCAACTCTCCCTCGTCCAGCTCTCGTGTCCCGAAGGCTCACTCGGCCCCCCCTCCCCCCTCCCCGCCTGTGTCTCTCTCAGTGTGTGTGTGTGTGTGTGTGTGTGTGTGTGTGATTCCCACGCTTTCGTCGTGGTGCTGCGTTTCTTTTGATTCACGTCACCTCTTCTCCTCCCGTCTCTTCCTCCTCCTCCTCCTTTGGTTTTTGTGTATTTGTTCTTTTTTTTCCCCAAGTGCTCATTGTTTCCTTTGCTTGGCTTAGATCCCTCGCTGGTAGTCGTGTGTCTGTCTGTGTGTGTGGACAAAGTCCATTACGCCACCGTCACCGCCCCCCCCCCTTCCCCCTCCTCACTCCTCACTTCCGAGGAACAACGTGTCATGGGCAACGAAGTCTCTGCCTACCCCGCACCGGGGTGCAACGGGGAAGCTGGGAGCGAGCAGCACACCCCGCACGCGTCCTCCCCTTACCACAGCGATGAGCCCGCGCAGCTGAGCGACAGCAGAGCCGTCTCACCCCCCGCCACCGCTGATGACAGCACCAGCGCGTGCTCCTCGGTGTCGGCCGCGTCTGAGTCAACCCTGTCCAGTCAGGCCTCGGACTCTACCTGTTGCGCCAGCTCGGCCCCCGCCGTCCAGCGCACGCAGTACTCCCGCTATGCCACCCAGATGCGCCACCACGCCGAGAGCAAGTTGGAGAATTACCTTGACGTGATGGTTGCCACAAGGCTCTTCGACCACAGCGACAGCTCCGAGGTCAGCGACGGCGTGCGCAGCTGCAGCAACACCGGAACCGACAGCAGCTGGGCCAGCAACGCGGCGGTGCAAGGCAGCAGAAGCAGCAGCCCGACTTATGATGACACTGACGCACGCTGCCGGCTCTGGAGCGACACGCTCCTGAACGAGTCGTGGCACTTCGATGATGTCATGGAGGCCTCCCAGTACTGCACGACCCTCCAAAGCGACGAGCTCTTTGCGGACGGCGAGGCAGCCGAGCCACGAGTTGATGATGCGGAGGCCCTCACGAGTGTGTCACGCATGCCGGCGCTCATCCCTTCGTCCGGCTCCCGCTCCCCCCTCAGCCCCGCCGCCGCCGCGGCAGCAGCAGCAGCACACACGAACACGGCCGCCACCACAGCCACCGTGGACACAGGCATCCCCAGTGCCGCAGCCGTGCGTGGCAGCGAGGCCCGCAAGGACGGTGACGCTGTAAAGTGCAACACGCCAACGACGGAGAAGAAGTCCGTGTCGGGAGGCGGCACTGGCGGTGGGCGATCGAGTGACGAAGCCGCCCCAGCCGCCACAGGAGGCAACGGCGCCTCAGCAGGCCCCTCGGCGACGTCGTCGGGCCCGCCGGGCTGCGGCAAGGGCCACCCCCCACCGGGCTTCCCCAGCGGCAGCAGTAGTAGTAGGAGCAGCAGCAGTGGCAGCAGCAGCAGTGGCAGCAGCAGTGACGACAGCTGCGCGGGCCGCGGCGATGTCGTCGCTGCACGGGCTCTCAACGCGGAGGAGGTGCAGAGGGCGATGGAGCGGAAGATGAAGAGGAAGCAGAGACGCTCCAGCAAGGCGTCCACACGCACGCGTGGGCCCGGATGTGCCGCGGCACCCGTCGACGCAGCCGCGGCGGCGGCGTCCTCAAGCCCGACCGCCTCGGCGCGAGACACCCACAGGGGCGGGTCTGCCATCACAAAGCTGAAGCTCCGCGACATCTCCAACGAGGAGCTGCGCATGCTGAGCCTCTCCGTCTACGTAGCAAAGAGGGTCACGCACCGGGAGCGGCGTCGCATCCGCGCTGAGGTGGCACGGCGCCGTGGTAGTGCTCGTGCTGCCGGTGCCAGCACGCAGGGTTGCCTCACCAGGACAGGCAGCGGGTTTGGGCTAGCCAGTGAATACGGGTCCCTCTTCCGCATGCCTGATCTCATGTTCTCCAGCGACACGCAGGAGGACGAGCCGCTCTACCCCAACAATGGGCATCATCAGCCTTATCACCATCAACGCGCCGCAACGTACACCGCCGCTCCTCCGTGTGTCTGTGAGGTGAGCCCTCACCGCGATGGCAATGGCGGTTGTCGTAACGCAAACAGCGGCGGTACGGGCTCTGCGTGGCTGTCTGAGTCTCCAGGCGGCAACAACAACAACAACACGAGCACCTCCCCGAAGCTTTCAGGCGGGTCCTCCGACCAGCGGCTCAGCGGCAACTCATCCGACAGCAGAAGCAGCACGCGAAGTCGCACCGAGAACGGCGGCGGCGGCGGTGGTGGTGGTGGTGGTGGAAAGGCAGAGGGAGGCCCGCGAACGTCACAGGACCGTCACCGCGGGCGCGACGCGGCTGCGATGGTGCCGGGTCGCACCCAGGACGCAAAGCACCTGCACGACGTCACCGACGCGGGGTTGCAGAAGCGGCAGAGCAACTCGAGCGGTGTCGATGCCGCGGCGGCGGAGGACACGATGCATCGCCGCGGCAGCTTCGGTGGCAACGGTCTGCATCACGGGCAAGATGCGGAGGATACTGGTGGTCGTACGAGTGCGCTGTCCAACTCCTTCGGCAGCTTCTTTACGGCCTCGAGGGCGCTTCTGAGACGAGCTGCAGACGGTGTGCCGCAGCACTCGACGGGGCTGGACGACGAGGATGATGGTCTCCTGGACGGTGAGGAGGTCGAGAAGCTGATGATGCGTGTTGCACCAGCACGGCCACCGAGTAGCACTGGAGAAACGCCAACGTCAGCTTCAGCCGCCGCCGCAAGGGCTTCACGACACCGTTATGGACACCTTGCTCAATCCACTAGTCAGCCGGACGTCTCCCCGACCGCACCGGCAAGCCAAGACAGCGTGCGGGCCGCGACCGATGCGCCGGTCACCAACACCGCGTGGCAACAGAAGCAGCCGTACCCGCTCCCCAGCCGCAGCAGCAGCCGCAGAAGCTCCTGACTGCATCCCAGCTGCGTGGGATGGCCGTTACCATCGCCGAGGAGCCCACCCCGGGCTCGTCCAAGATCGGGCAGGTGCCATGGCCCGCCGACGCAGTGTCACCCACGAAAACGACGAACACATCTGCGGCGCCGTAGATGCCGCTGCGGCAACAGCAGAGCAGAGCAACCACTCGAACCATGGGCAAGCTCAGCATCACGCGCACCGCGCTCATGGAAAAGAGGCGCGGCCACCAGCAGAAGCGCGGTCCTCCGCCGCCGCCGCTGCACCGCCGCGTCGCACGGTTCGTATTCAGTCCACGTCGCCCCCCACCGGCGACAGGTCGCGTCAGCACAAGGGCAACCCGGAGCTGTCACTGTCCCTCTCCTCTAGCTCCAGTCGCGATAGTAGCGGGTCCTCGGCGAGCAGCCTCGATCTCAGCGTGAGCGCCGTCAGCGGGCCCCCTTCGCCAACCCTCAGCGTCTCCTCACCACCGAGCAAGACCGACACCGCGTCGCCCAAGTCTACGAAGTCGACAGCACGAGCTGCAGCAGCCCCAGCGCCGATGGTAGACGTGATCTCGCTGGCGGCCCCCTTATTTCCACAGCCGCCTGCCTCCCCGCGCTCTCCTAAGGTGGGCACCAACATGCGCACGCAGCGACAGCGCTCCAGCACCGCCTTCACTGGCAGCATCAGCGACTCACCTGCCCCAGCAGCCTTTACAGGAACACCCAAGGGCTTCGCACTGCGCGCGACGCAGCAGGAGCAACAACCGCCGTCGTCGTCATCCCCGAGCATGAGTGCCGCCGACGGCGCTGGTGCGATGAATAAGAGCAGCAACAGCAGCAACGGCAGCACCCGGCCGACGCTAGCAGACAGCAAAGACTTTCTTATCCGCCCCATCCGCGTCGCTTCACGGCAGCACCGCCGCAGCCCGGAGGATCGGAGCTCAGCGGCGGATGCGGGCAAGGCAGTTGTGAGCCTTGTCGAGAAGTTTAGTGCCAGTGCATCGAGTAGCGACACGGAGGACAGCGGTGGGCGCAAGCACCGCTCCCGTAGCGGCCCTGCCGCGGGAAGCGCCACCGCAGCTCCTTCAGCTTCAGCAGTGAGAGCTTCCTCTACGGCAAAGCCCGCGGTCACCTCACCCGCGCCGCGGCCGCCGCTGTCGCAGCGAACACGACGAGCGCGGAGCAGCGCCGCCGGCCCACCTCGGGCAGTGAGGGCAGTGACCGTGAGCTGCTGCGGTCTCGCGGACAGCGGACACACACCAGCACACGCCACACCTTTCGCAACAGCGCCTCCGTGTGACGGCGTTGATCGGTCGAGTCCGGAGCCGGAAGCGCGCGGCGCGCAGTCGGCAGCATCTGTTCGACCACGGCTCCAGCGCTGGCGGGCAGGGCGACGGAGGCGAGCCGGGGGTGGTGGTGATTGGGCTGGATCGGGTGCTCTTCGATTCCGACCACCGGCATGACTCGTCCAACCTGCCTGTCGGGTGTCACCGCTCTGTGTCATCGTCTCGTCGTCGATGAGCACGGCGCCCCTCTCGTGCCACAGCAGCGTGCCGGCGAGTGTGACGGCGCCGGGTACCGGTGGCGCGGTGAGGTCCGGCTCGGTGCGGGCGCTTCGTAAGATGGCCGCGAAGGCGCGCGACGTCTCTGCCAACTCCTCCGTCGACTCGGAGATGCTCGCACGGGACAAGGCCACGCAGTCGCCGCGCGCGCCGTTGGGTGAGCACGCGGGGGTGCGACGAAGCGGCTCCGGCCATAAGCCTGGTTCTCCCGTGATGGGCGGAGGAGGAGGAGTGTCCGGCGGAGCGTCTGCGGCGCCGGGACGGTCGGCTGGGGCCACCCACGCCGCCGTGTCAACCTCTCCGGTGCACCGACTCCCCCTCATCGGCTCAAGCAGCCACGGCAACAAGACGGCCGGTGCCGGAGCCACGGGGGTTGGCAGCAGCGGCAGCACTGGCTGCCTCGGCGGGGCGATGCGTCTGCCATCCTTTAAGCCGAGCATGCCAGCGGAGAGCGCCAGCAGCAACGACGTGAGCTCCGACCGGCCACCGAACAGCCTTGGCTACCGGGTTCCCAGCGACAACGCCCCCCTGGCGGGACAGCTGCGTGGTGTGGGCAGCCTAGGTGGGGCTAGTGGTGGACAGGCGCTCCTGCCGCAGCAGGACTCGGTGATCAAGGCCTACCCCAGTGGTAGCGCCATTGTGCTCCGGCAGCTGCATGGGTCTGGCATGAGCAGTGGAGGTGGGACTCGGCGGCCTGATGGTTGTGACAGGCTCCTTGCCAGGGCAGAACACCCCCAACAGCGGCAACGGCAATTTTGGAGCGAAGCCGCTTGGGATGGGCGGCCATGGGCCTTCTCAGAACTCCTCCAGCCGGCGGACGATCACCGCAACTCCAGTCGCGGCCGCAGCAGGCGGCGGAGGCGTGACGACACCCAGCCCAGCTAGCGGTGGTGGCGGTGGGACAGCGGCGGTGAAGGCGAGCGCCACGCGCCCACCTGCCGCCTCCGCCGCGCGTCGCAGCACCGTGGATGGCGGCAGCCGCAGCAGCAGCACCAGTAGCAGCAGCAGCAGCAGCAGCGGCGGTGGCGGCGACAAGAGCGGCAACAGTGCAGGTCGTGCCGGAGCTAGTCGTGGTTCGGCCGAGTCGGACACAGTGGTGGCCTCGGTCCGCGATGGGCGCGGGGGGGTGGTGGTGATGCATCTGTGGGTCCGCCCCGGTTGTCCGCTGCCTCCCTTCTGGCGAGTCCAGCGCGGGACAGCAGCGCGAAGCGGCGTCGTCCGACCACTCAGCACTTCACGCCGTGGTCGGTGGACGTGGGCCGCTTCAAAGTGCTGCAGGAGGCGCAGGGCGACACCGCGTAGCCGCACTTGAACTCCTGTGCAGTTGATGCGTCGCTTGTTCCTCTTTGAAGGGGAGGGGGGGAGCGCTTTGCCCCTTCGGCCTCCTGGATGTCTCCTTCTTCTTTTCTTCTTTCCCTTCTCGATGCATATGGTAGACGTAAGGCATGTGTGCCGGCTTATCTCTTCTCCTCCCATCCATATGTGTCTCCCTCTCTCTCTATGTGTGTGTGTGTGTGTGTGTGTGTGTGTGTCTCTCTCTCTTTGTGTGTGATCTCCCAGAGTGCGTTCAGCCTCTGTCTCTGTCTGTCTGTATCTGTGTGTATTGCTGATGGTGCCTGCCGTCGCCGAGAACGGTACTCTCTCTCCCTCACTTTGATCTTGCCCTTTTCCTTCTCTTGTGTCGGCTGCTTCAAGCCTTCTTTTCCCTCCATTCGTGTTGATCGTCATCTTATCACCTCACGCACGCCGTACTCAGCCTGTTGCCGTCTCCCTTGTTTGTGTGTTTTCCGTGTTTTGTGCGCTTACGTGGTGGTGACTGGTCTTGGTGTTCGGAGGCGTCCGCCAAGGCGCTCGCCCCGCTTTTCCTCGCCACCACCACCACCGCCGCCGTTGCCGTCGCCGTCGTCTCATTCCCTCTCAAATAGAAAAAAAAAAAGAATTCATCAACACCACTTCGGTGCGTGACTCCTCCAACATTACGGCATTGACGCTCCTTACTTCCGCTCCCCCCCCCTCTGCGTCAGCTGCTCGATGCAAAGATGCGCCTGCCTCCCCCCCCCCCCCCCCGCCTCTTTTTTCACTCCATGTATCGGATGAACGCCGATGTCGTTGGGTGGGTGCGGCGAGTGCGTGAGCATTCTTGGGGGAGGGGGTTTGTGAACGGTCTTGCAACGTGAGTAAGAGTCGAGTAAAGCGCTACGACCACACACACGCACACAGAGAGAAGAGGCACACACACACGGATGTACGGAAAATGCAACCCTAACAAGGACAAGCTTGCAAGTCAGGCACGGCGACGCACGCGCACCGTCACGGTGTCTCTCTGTGCGTCTGTGTGTGTGTGTGTGTGTGTGTATGTGTCTGTGTGTTGCGTCGATCATGGTCTGCGGCTCCGTGCAATCCTCCCTTCCCCCCCCCCCCCCCCCTCTCCCTCTCTCCCTCCGCCCTCCCTGCCTTTCACATCCCATCGCACGGCTACAGCCACCTATACACCCACCTATACCACCACCACCACCACCCCTCTCCTTCTCTCCTTCACCCCCCCCCTCCCTCGACCGTCGACCGCCGACCTCTTCGGCGACAACACGCAGTACTTTCACCCACTCACAGCTCCACAGCTATACGCACCGAAGAGCAAGCACCCAAATTAGAAACATCAAAACGGCAAGAAAGCTTCTCGACGCACAACACAGCAAGTTGATCTGCGGTCAAGGCGTACGTCTCCGTCATCAGCGCCCCCTTTACCCCAGTCGATCCTGTCTTGGGTAGGAAGCTCAGATTGACCACTGCACTCGACTCTCCTTTTTTCTCTCTGTGTATGTGTGTTGTGTGTTGTGTGTTGTCTTTAAGATAGAAGAGTAGCGGCGTGAGCACACACACACACACACGCGTACCCACACGCGCACCTACGTACGTTGGTACGTGCGCACGTTCGGTCCGCATCACCGTAGCCGAGACGCGAACACAGCGCGTCAACAACGGGAAAGAAGAAAGCAAAAGGAGGGAAGGGCAAGCTTGCCGCAAACAAACGAAAAGAAAATGCCGCAGGGACCAAGCTCCCGGACGCCGGCATCGGACTTCGTGCACGACTATGCATCAAAGCGGCAGGCCCAGATGGAGCGGGCCCGGCAGCTTCGTGAAGACCGCCTCCAGCAGCAACCGCAGCAGCATCAGCAACAGCCCTCGCCGACGAACACCGCGGGGTCTTCGGCCAGCGGCGGGGGCGGCGCTGCAGCCATGTCGCACCCGTCCCACCAGCAGCAGCAGCAGCAGCCCTCGTCGCCACCGAACGCCGCACGCTCCCGCTACGTGAACGATGCGGCGGCGGCTGCCGGTGGGGAGAATGCGAGTCCCACAGGCCGGTCCGCCGGCGGCGATGGGCCGGTGCTCTATGTGAAGGAGCAGGACTTCAAGCAAGCCACGCAGGCCGGTATCATCACGCCGGACCAAGCGCGGCAGCTGTGGGCGATGCTATCGAACCAGATCATTCGCGTCTGCCCCCCGTCCGCGCACGCCAACGCCGTCTCCGTCAACAGCCTGCTCGCCCTCTCCAACAACTCCTCCACGTCGTCTGGACGTGCGGGTGGTGGTGGTGGTGGCCGTGCCGGCAGCGGGAACAACTTTGCTGGGAGCATCTCACTCGAGTCGTTGCGCACCAGCATCGCCTACTTCAAGCGCGAGCAGCAGCGCCTTCAGCAGCAGCAGCAGCAAGGTAGTGGCGGTGTTGGGGGTCCAACGCGCCGTCCACCTTCCTCCCCGTCCAGCCGCCCGTCTCAGCCCACACCCGCGCACCAGCAGCATCAGCAGCAGCAGTCGTACGCGGATGATGTGGACGACGAAGAGGTGGACTACTCCCCTGGTAAGGAGCGGGACGCGGCGCCGCCCGCACGCGGTGGTGCTGCAGCTGTTGCTGCGAGTCGTCGCCCCGCGTGGAACTCCGACGTTGACGTGGTGCACGAGGACAACAGCGGCGGTGTGGATGGCCGCCGCGCACCCTCGTCGAGCTCGACGACCGGCAGCGGGGTTGCCGCATTGAAGAAGCCGCGTACGGCGAAGACGATGAACAAAACGCGTGCCGCCGCCGGCAGCAAGGCAGGTGCTGGTGGTGGGCCTGGCTACCGCGATGACAGCGTGGATGACGAAAGCGGTGGCGGCAGTAACTACGGCTACACATCGTCACCTGCACCGCCCCCGACGTCGTCGCTCGCCGCGGGTGGGGCAGCCGGTCGGGGGCCCAAGGCGGGTGTGTCTGGCGCACGCAAGCCAGCCGCCGTCAGCCGTGCCCCGGCAGCCGCCCCCGTGAACCTCGATGACATGCCCGTCGGCGGTGGTGGTGGAGGCATGAGCGACTGGGCCAACGCCTATCCGCCAGGCGTGGCACCCCCCGCACCCGCCTCGCGCCAGGCTCCGTCTTCGGCCGGTGTCGGCGGTGCTGGTGGGATGATGGAGAACGACAACGACGCCATCGCCGCGGAGGCGGCCGCTACGGCGCAGGAGCCCATGCAAGAGTGCCGTACCTGTAGGCGGAGCTTCCGTGAATCGGTGCTCGCGCGGCACGAGGGGTTGTGCCGGAAGCAGGCGAACAAGCCGCGCAAGGTGTTCAACATGCGCGAGCAGCGTCTGGACGGTGTGGAGGGCATCAAGGAGGTGCAGCGCGTTGTCGGACGTGCTGGTGGTCGCGGTGGCGGTGCGTCCGCGTCCGCGGCGGCGTCGGCAGCGGCAAAGGCAAAGCTGCCGAAGTGGAAGGTGCAGCATGAGCAGTTCCAGGCCGCTATGCGAGCGGTGCGGCAGCCGGCCGGGGGCGGCAGTGGTGGCGGTGGCTTCGGGTCTGGTCCACTCGCGCCTCCACCGGCGCCGATCCCGGACGAGTATGACGATCGCGTGCCGTGCCCGCACTGCGGACGCAAGTTCGCGGAGGAGGTGGCGGCGCGGCACGTCCCGAAGTGTGCGACGACCATCGCCAAGCCGAAGGGAATTCGCCCACTCCGCCGCTGAGAAGCCGGGGTAGAACGAAAACAAAAACCAAAGAGGAGAGGGAGAGAGGGGTCGCACATACACACACACACACACACACATAGGCACGTACCTCTCTCTCTCTCTGTGCGAGTGTGTGTGTGTGTATAGATGTGCGCGGTGTACGCAGGGGCAGTGCAGCGGAGAAGTGGCTGGCAAGGGATGGCATCGGATTTTGTGGTGACACAACAGGGTTGTTGTTGTTGTTCTAGTTTGCTGGTGTTGTCGCCGCTGTTTTTTTGTGTTGATGGCTGTTTTTTTTTTTCACCCTCTTGCGTGACATGCTGCTGCAACGGAGCGCCCCATCCGCGTCTGCGACTCGAAGCGTACGTGCGCTCCCGTTTCCTTCGTTGTCCTCTCGTTCCCACACACACACAAACACACGTACACGTACACGCACGCATCATTTTTCGAAATATTATCCCCATCCCAAATGGTACCTTCAAGCCTTTGTCGAGGCTCACAATCTTAGAGATGCTGCATGGTACGCATCCGCATTCGCATCCGCATCCGCCGCCCCGTGTTGGTGGTGGTGGTGATGATGACGATGATGCGCGTGCTCCTTTTTTGTATTCGCGTGTCAGTGTGACGGTCTCCACGTCTCGTCAATGTTTTTTTTTTCTCTCTCTGCGGTTTCAGACGTCGCCGTTGCTGGCGGCCGTCAAGGAATTCGAAAAAAACGGCTGCGCACAGCCCTCATGCCACGCCACGCCACGCCGCTCCCTCGTGTAGCGTGCGGCGCGGCGGTACAGAAGAGGGTCGCGGCATTCAAGCGGGAAAAGGGAAAAGGAGGAAGGGGGGAGTAACGGCGGTCCCTGCGTACTCCGCGCCCCTCGCTCGCTCTCTCCGCCAGCTCCGTGATGGTTGTGAGTGGCTTGCGGAGGAGTGCAGGCGCCGCTTGATGACGTTTATGCATCCCAAGCAGAAGCTGCCTGGCGTCAACGTGATTTCTTCGTGGCGTGGTGTGCATGTGACACGATCAGAGCTGCGCGTCAGCTGACGCGCGTGACCACAGGGAGGAGGTATGTGTGTGTGTGTGGGTGTGTGTGATGATGATGATGATACTTATATCTCCCCGGTGACCTACATGGTGCACAACCTCCATCGTTCTCCTCTTCCCCTCGCATTCTCGCCATCTTGCACAACACGTCTTCCCTCACTTTGCGCCACACACACACACACACACACACACACACACCCCGCCCAACTGCCACACGATGCAGTTACAGGCACACACCCACACATACACGTACGCACACACAAACACGAATGCTCCGTGGCACGGCCCTCGCGCGTCGCTACCGCACCGCGTGGCGTGAGCTACTTCACCCGCTCCCCGTGTGGGCTCGCAAGCAGCAGTGGCTGAAGCGTGACACCGTCGAGATCAACGAGGCGGTGCTGCGTGAGCCCTACTACCGCATTAAGAGCTACGCCCGGCCCGCTGCGCGGCATCAGGCGGAAGGGGAAGGGGCAGCACTGACAGAGCAAGATAGCAACTACGGAGCTGCGTCGCAGCTGCGTGCGCCGCGCCACGCTGTGTCACCCGCGCGGTTGCAGGAGCTGCGGGAAGAGCTGAGCCTCAGCGGCGCTGTTGGGCCGCAGCCCCAACGGGCAGGTGGAGCGGGGCCGACGTACGCGGAGGAGTACGGGTCGCGTCTTCGGCCTCGCTACCCGCAGTCGTGGGATACCGTCCCGCCACACCAGCCGTCCCGCACGGAGCTATAATCAAGCGGCATCTTTTTTGACAAAAAAAGAAAACGCTGGGAGAGGATAGTGGTGGGTGCTGAAGGCTGAGGACGCGTGTCGTTGTGTGTGTGTGTCTGTGTGTGTTCAGGTTTTATCACAGGATTACGCGCTGCGCTGATGTGCGCTCGGCTACTCTAAACACCAAACCCATCAAGAACGGAAAGACAGAGGGGACAGTGGGGGGAGAAAAGAGAGGGTGGGCAAAAGATGGAAGACAGCATCTCGCCTGAAGCAGTCCTTCTGTGTGTGTTTGTGTGTGTGGGCGTCGCTCGCTAGCATCACCCCCGCCCCCGTCCCGTCATCCCCTCCTCACCCCTTCTCGGCTCATCACTATCTTGACCACGGTGCAATGCTGCTTTTCATAATCTACTCCATCAACCTTGCCCTATTTCCCTATTCCCTACCCCTCCCCCTTCCTCTTCCTCATCCACCCTTGTCTCACTTGACCCAACCCCCCTCGCTGTGCTGTAGCGCTGCGCCCCCTCCTGCCCTCCACCTGCGCGTGTGCGTGCCGGTGTTGCGGTGGCGTGGTTCAGTCTCTGCCTCCATCTCGCTCCCCTCTCCCCACACCACACCACACCCCTCCCGCGGGTGTCACAGTGACGCACGGCAGCACGCACACACCGGAGCCCCCACCCCCCTCCTGTTCAGCGTCTCGTCGCGTGGTGACTTGCATCGCAACTTGCCCAAGGGGGAGGGAGGGGAAAAAGACGGCACTACGAGCCTCTCATCCATTAGCCCGCTTCGAGTATACCAAACAGAGAAGCACAAAGCAACGAACGGAAAGTTTGGGAGGACCGTCGACCTCCCCCTCACCCGACATCTACACACACACAGGTACGCGCACGTGCAGAGACACACACACGTACACACACGTGTCTCGCAGCCTTTCTGCTGCCGGTCGTTTTTTTGTTTACTTTTGCTTTTTTGTTCTGCAAGTCTCGTCTTGCGGTGGCTCTCTCCCTCTCTCTTACTCTTTTTTTTTCTTTGTTGTTTGGTTGTAGATCTTCATTGCAGCCCCTTCCCCCTCCCCCTGCCCCCCCCTCCACACATACACACGCGCATACACACACCATCCGCACGCTGATGGAGTCCTTCCGCGACATCGCGTCCACGCCTGGGGACGCTGACGTGCTTCAGACGAGTTTAGAGGAACTGCACCGGCGCCGGCAAGCAAAGCTGCTTGAAGATCTGGTGCGGCAGCGGCGCGAGCAGAGTCGTCTGTTTGGTGAGGACACCGACGGCTGGAGCATGGCGCAGGAGCTGACGTACCGCCGCAACGTGCTTAAGACGTGGGCGGCCACGTACCCGAAGCTGCGCGAAGCGGTAGTGGCCCTCGCGAGCGCAAACCCCACCCCGCCATCCGCCACCACGACGTCAGCGTCCCTCGCTGCATCTACAGCACCGGCCCCCGTCTTCACGGTTGCCGATACCGTGCGTGCTGCGTACCCGATGGTGTGGCGTATTCCTGCGGGCACCGTACCATCGTCCTTCTACGCAGACGCCAGCAACGCTGCGATGGAGGTGGTCAGAAGCGCGTCAACCTCGCACACGAACACCGGCGGCGGCGGCGGCGGCGGCGCACCGTCCCCGTCGTCTGCGGGCTTCGTTTTGAAGGACTACAGCGGTGAGTCGTGTCTTGTTCAAGTGCGGCGCGAGGCGCTGCAGCCCGCTGGCACCACAGCCAGCAGCATCAGCAATAGCAACAACAGCGCGGTCAGCACGAGTTTTGCAGCAGCGTTGCCGCAGCGCGTTCTGGCTCGGTGGCCGGATGGTAAGCCGGCGTCCGCAAAGGCGAACGCAGTGCTGCGCTCCATCGGCATCGAACAGCGCAAGCGGGAGCAATGGAATGCACATGTGCACCTTCAGCAGCAGCAGCAGGGGACGTCGACGGTGGAGTCGATGAATGCGTCAAGGCACGTGCCGTCCTCGGCGCGCGGTGGCGGTGGTGGCCGCTATGATGCCATCAGCAGCGTCAACCAGCACCAACTGGGCGACGGGGATGAGGATCCGAACGGAAGCAGCAGCACGACGGCCATCACCGTCAACAGCAGCAGTCACCCTCTGGACGACGCCTCCGGGCTGGCAACAGCAGGTCAACTGCAGCATCAGCATCAGCATCGATCCCGCTCGGGTGGTTGCACAGACGGGAGAAGCCCTTCCGGGCACGGTGCGGGCGGCATCGGGCACCGACACGATGGAGTTGCAGCCCGGGGCTTCTCCGCCGAGGAGGTTCGTGAGGAGGACGCGACGTCGGCGGGTCGCGCGTTGTATTGGCCCGCCTACGTCACCCGCACGCGCGCCATCTTCACTGGTGCGGCGTGCCTGCACGACACTTTTCACGGACTCGGTCGGCTGCAGCGCCACGAGCGCTTTGAAGCTGTGCTCGCCCTCGCCCTTGCCAGTCCTGTTCGCATTGTCGTCGACGTTGTCTTCGCGACCGACGAGACGACCGAGGCGCTCGGCCTTGCCATCGACCCGGTGGTGAGTTACGCGGACGGCACTCCGGCCACTGCGTACGCAGGAGCAGGAGAGGTGAACGGGCAACGCGGCAGCAGAGGCAACGATGCCAGCATCACCAACAACAACAACGACGATGGTGGCAGCCCCGCTGCTTACCCGAGGGCCGTGTCACGCCGCGGCCACCTCACCGCGTCTGACGGCGCCGCTCCTTCTTCATCGCCACCCACTGCGGTGACGGTCTCCGATCAACCGGTGCTTCTTCCCTCGTCGCTGCCGCCGGTGCTGTCCGACCTGAACGCCAGCTTCACCGCCGGGCCGGCCACGGGTGCCACCGCAGCCCACGCGAACACTTCCATTGGGAGCGGCTCGGGGCAAGCCGGTGGCGGCGGTGGTGGTGGTGCTCGTACGGGAGCGGTTCGGAGTCGTACAACCACAGCAGCAGCAGCTGCGACAATGTCATCGCGCGGGACTTCAACGCTCACGGACCGCAGCAGTGTGGGTGATGTGTGCCTGTTGCACAAGAGTGGGGCGGTGACGGCGGTGTTGCGGCGCAGTGCGCTGGCGACGAGCCCCTCCAGCGCCTTCGCACTGCTCGCCGGCCCTGTCAGCCAAACGCATTCCATCGTGCTGCTGCGGCCAACGCCGGAGGTGGTGTGCGCGGCGCGGGCGCAGGCGCTGCAGGAGCTGGAGCAGCGCTGGCGGCGTTTGCGCCAGGCGCTCATCAACCGTCTCGTCGCATACGACGGAGAAGCACCGCACGCGGTTGCATCGAGCTCTACAGCGCCTGCAGCAGCAGCAGCGGCATCACACATGGACGACGAAGTGTCATCGATACCGTGTGTGCGCTCGCCGTCGTCGTTACGAATGTCCTTGCCCTCTGAAGTTCTCGGGTGCATGTCGCTGCCGCCGACCTTCATCGAAGCCAAGTCCCCGCCGCCCGTCGCCCCACCTCTCTCGCCGTCTCTCCCGCCTGAGCGTCCATCGGCGCTGTCGCCCGTGTCGCCGCCGACGTCGTCGTCGTACCTGCAGGGCGTGCAGCTGCCGGACCCCGAGACGTACGAGAGCCCCTTCATCGACCGCAGCGCACGCCGCGCGGCCCCTCTGCCACCGCAGCCCACGAAGCCGGTGTGCCTCACGCAGCTGGAGATGCAGCAGCAGACGTGCGTGCCGCAGCTGCAAGGGGGGCGGCTGCCGCGGCGCCCGCTGACGTACCAAGTAGAGGAGGTGTCGGATGCCACCACGGGCCGATTGCGCGCGTCGACCAGGTCCTTGCGCTCGCCGCCGCTCGACGGTGGGCGGCGGCTGCGTGTCCCATGGGGACGGCGGTCGGAGGCGCCGGCACTATCACAACCACCATCATCACATCAATACCCTTCCGGTACCGACGGGCAGAGTGTACCCGCAAGCGCCTCGTCGTTGCCGCCGTCTAACAGCACGGATCTCCTGCATCAGCGTTCACATCTCCCTCGTCAATCTTGGCGCGACGGCGCGGTCAGCGGCGACATGTCTCGGTCGTCGCGGTCGCTGCCCGACATGGCACGTCCAAGTCTGGACGAGGAGGGCGAGACGTGGAGGGGGAGTCGCACCGACACAGCAACAGCAGCCCACGCCTCGCATCTCGGCGACGGGCAGCGATGCTGGGGCGATGTTGCCGCGACCTTGGACGGCAGCGCCGCAGCACCGCTGGAAGAGAGCCGGACTCTCTCCGCTGCTGTCCGCGCTGCGGCGGCCCGACAGCGTGCGGTCGTAGACGCCGTTCACGCGCAGCAGCGTCGTGTCACCGCCCCACGCGCGGCGCTGCCTGCGCTCACCATCGCGGCACCCCCGCCCGCGGCCTCGGGGCACAGGACAGGGGAAGGGGACAGCAGCACTACCACCACCACCACCGCCATGAGGGCGACCGCATCCCGCCTGCCGTCGTCACCGCCCTGGAAGGCGGAGACAACACCGAATCACAGTCGCGTGCTCGACGCAGGACGAGTCGCCGGCGATCGCGAGGCGTCCCCGAGAGCGCGCACCCCGTCCCCACCACCACGGGAACGACGCGCGGTGGACGCGTCACCGCTGACCTCGCACGAGTGCGTTGGGATGCCGCGTGACGTGGCTTCGCCGTCGTTGCTCGACCGCGACGATGACGATCGTGATGGTGGGAAGCACGACGCCATCGATGGCGGCCAAGCGCATCGCACGACGAGCGGCTTGGAGCGCTGCTCCGCCATCTTCGCCTCCTCCACACGGTCCATGTCGGTGCCGCAGGAGGCGAGCCTCGCCTCGCCGTTCTCCTCGGAGGCGTCAGGGAGGGACGGTGAGGCGTCTGCGTTGCCTTCGTCGTCACGCCGGCCTCTCCCCGCTCGTGGGCGCACCGCCGGCGTCGTCGTGATGGCGCCGCTGAACACGTCGAGCAGCGACCTGCCGCCGAGCGTGCACCTCAGTGTTAATGGTGCTGGTGCTGGTGGCATCAACGCCTCGTCGTTCGCCGCCATGACGCCCATCACCGTTCACGCAAGCACCTTCACGACGGAGTCCCCCGCGTCTGCGCCGCCGTCGCACGCCGCATCGCCGCTCGGACAACGGCGTGCACCGGCGCAGGGTGACCTTGATGCGGCGCTGTCTCCTTCTCCGCCGCCGCAACACGGCGAGCTGCTTCCACAGGCGGTGGACTTCAGCGACTCCGCGACGTCGAGCGGGCATGATGCGCCGCCACTGGGTAGCCTGCAGGTACTGACGCCGCATCAGTCCCCTCTGGCGGCCCACACCCACGCACTTTTCGCGACGGTGGAACCCCCGAGCAGCAGCCGCGTCAGCACGCTGGAGTCCGCGAGTCAGCGCTCCGCCACCCAGCCGCCGCAATCGGCAGCAGACGCAGCAGCGACACCAGTGCACAGGAGCCGTCAAGACAACCGCAGCAGCAGCAGCGGCCGCCGCCGCCGCCGCGGAAGCCCGAATTTCTCGACGCGTGCCCAGCACAACGCCGCGTCGCTGACGGAGAGTGCTGCCTCCATTAGCGGTGCTGAGGATGGTGGACGCTGCGACGTCGCGCAGCCCTTGACGGAGCCGGCGCCGCATCACCGCCAAGAGACGTCACGCCGATCCTCCACAACAGCAGCAGCAGCAGCAGCGGCGACTGCCACCTCACGGGCAGGCATCTCCTCGTCTCTCTTGCCCACTGCAGGCAGTGTGGAGGTGCCCGTGTGGAGAAGCACTGCCACGCGCGCCGCGACGGGCGGCGCTGCTCCCCTCGCTGCGGCGGCCCCCGTCACCACGACCACGACGACGAAGACGAGTACCAGCCCCTCCGTCTTCTTCTCTCCCCAGCCGTCCCCTCCGCTGAACGGGCTCGACGCCGCCTCGCGCTCCTCGTCGAGAGCGTGCCCGTCTTCCCGCTCTCACTCGCTGCGAGACCAGCGCCAGCTGCAGCTGCGGAACGTTGAGCTGCAACAACAGCAACAACGATCGGCTTCCGCTACCGTCTCTCTGCGTCCTAACTGTCAGCCGCAGTGGTCCGCAACGGACTCCCCTGCACGCCCACCGCCTGCCACTGCCACTGTCGGCTCCTTCCGGCACACACGTCAAGCACCGGCACAAGCGACGCAGCCCTCGCCGCGCTCGCTGGCCGAGTCCACAGCCCTCGCCGCCGCCGCCGCCGCAGCAGCAGCAGCAGTAGCAGCCTCGTCGCAGGGATGTGGTACGCGGCACGTGGCGGACTTTTCGCCGTCACAGCAAGAGGCCGACGCTGATGTACATGTTGCGTCAGCCAGCAAGAACGTTGTGGTGGAGGTAGACCCTGGTAGCGGCAGTGACGCTGCGCTGAGCCCCGTCCCGGCCAGGCAGCATCAGCATCCCCCGCAGCAGCAGCAGGTGCAGCAGCGGTTAGCGGCGCGTCTGCGTGGACGGCGGTCTCCTGGCTCTACGCAGGCTGGGCGTTCGCCCGTGGAGTGCGGCACACCCACGCACGGCTCCCCGCTGCACCACGATGACAACAACGCCGATGACGGTGCGTCGACCGCGCAACCGCGCTCTGGACGCAGGCCGTCGACTGGCAGCGGGCGGTCACACCGCAGGCACCGTCATCGTCATGACGATGGTAGTGGTGATCGTCGCAGCCAAAGCAGCGACGAGGTCGCGGTGACAGACAGCCCGCCGCCCCGTCGGCCTCAGCAGCAACAGCAACCGCCGCTGCCGCCACCACCACCGCCGAAGGGAACGAAGCAGCACCAGGAACTGCCTGCCTGCCCTGCAATGTACACGCCGCCACCCCAAGCGTGGAAGCTGCTGACGCCGGAGTTCGTCAAGGCCGCTTCGGGTAGCCGGGGCCGCACCGCGCGCTCGCACCAACACCACCACCATCGAGAAGAAGGGGATGTGGAGCAGCAGCTGTCGCTGCGGTATCCCTCCGTCTCCATCGCGGCCTCCGACGGCGCTCTCTCCGGGTCCGTGAACCGCGAAGTTGAGCTGCCTGGGCAGTCGGTGCGGCTGCCAACAGTTCTTTCCTTAAACACCTCCCCCACTAATCCACCGCATGTGAAGGAGCAGGAGCAGACGCAGCTGCAGCAGCGTGATCTTTCCAGGCCGCCGCTGCCGCCGCTGCCAGACCCCGTCTTCCCCTACGCATCCTCCGTCGCGGCGTCGTTGGACTCGCGAGGGGCTGGTGCGTGTGGCGTGTCCCCGACGTCCTCGCCGCGGCTCGATGCAGTGAAGAAAAGGGACGAAGATGAAGATGTGGTGGTGGACAGCGATGAGGACGCGTACGCCGATGGTCTGGCGGAGACACAGCGCCCATCGAGGCGCACCACGAGGAGTCGTGATCGCGCACTGCCCACAAAGCGAGCGAGTCGCGGCGAACGGGGCTCGTCTCTGCCGCGGACCCCGCCTCTGCACAAGGGTGCGTCTGTCGGCTCCAGCGATGCCGGCGCCGACGCCGCGGCGGCTCCTGCACTGCCGCACGGACGTTCGACAGCGGCGCCAGCCATCCCAACCCCGTTCTCTTCCTCGTCGTCGGGGAGCTCTCCCCGTGGAGGTGCACGGGCCTTTCACGCAGACCACAGTCCCTCTCCCAACGTCGAGCGTGACTGTCGTGAGGACGCAAGACGCACGGGAGCACCGCCCCTGCAGCTGCGGTCGCAACGCCGACGCTCTCCGGCGTACCCTGGTGCTCGCGCGCACACGGCGCACGCAGACGCACGCCGTTCTAATGGACGTGCCGCCCACAGTGCACGCCGCGGTGTGGACAAGGTGGGCGACAGCGATGCTGGCGGTAACGATGTGGTGGTGGGTGTCGATGCCCACAAGCGGCGTGGGGCTCGCTCGCCGTCGCCCGTGCCCTCCTCCACGCGCAGCCGCACGGTGCTCGTCCGCCGTGTCGTGCGCCGTCGTCGCAGCGAGGTGTTTGTGGGGGAGGGCGGGTCCCTCGTGTATCGGGCACCCATGTCAGCGACCACCACCCCGCGCCGCATCAACGGCGAGCACGGGACGGCGCTGCTGACACAGCCCCAGCTCTTCACCGCGAACACCTCCACCACATCTTCTGTGTCGATGCCGCACGGGGGGTCGCATCTGTCGCCGGCGGCGACGGTGCCGTCATCGTCGTCGCCACCGCCCGCGCCGCGTCGGGCTGGACACCGCAAACGGGACACAACCGCAGCCCGGGGGCCGCTGGCGGTGTGATTGGGTCATGTGTGAGACGAGGCCTAGATGCAAAGCCCCCCCCCACACACACACACACATCTCACTCAAGCTTCCTGTACGACACCAGGGCCGGTACTAATGTCAAAAAAAAGCCGGTACTGTGTGTGTGTGCGTGTCTGCGGGCAATTTCTTGCCCAGACGACGGAGGTATTGCCATTGACACGCAACATCACACAAACCACCACCACCCCCCTCCACCACCAC
Source organism: Tiliacea citrago (assembly GCA_963921375.1). Taxonomy (NCBI): domain Eukaryota; kingdom Metazoa; phylum Arthropoda; class Insecta; order Lepidoptera; family Noctuidae; genus Tiliacea; species Tiliacea citrago. Next base: position 875,718 of record CAWUFJ010000003.1, read on the forward strand.
TGACGAGCCAAGAGAAGATAATATCTTTTCTGTTGCAGCGCCGGTCGCGCCGAGAGACGTTTCTGCCAACGTGCGTGGCACATGGACGCACCGGTCATCGTCTTGGTTGTATCCCTCCTCCGTCTCACTCCTACACTCTTCCCTGTGCGCTGTGGCACATGTACACACATACACACACACACAACTGTACCAACGTGCACATGCCCAGCACTAGCACTTCTTCCCTCATAGCAAAACCTCCTTCCGCTGACGCGTACCAGGACGTCGCTGCAGCCTGCACGCGGTCCCCATCCCATCCCCCCCCCCTTTGCACATTCATTTTCCTTAACTTGTCCTATTCCCGCTGGCTTCTCCGTGGTGCTGCACCTCCTAGACCCCCCCCTCCCCTCTCCCCACACACGCACACACCCATAGTCGTCGACCAGTGAAACACAAATTCCTCCTTCCAACGCAGCCATGCACCGCCTCTCTCTGACATCGCAGACCTGCGTTCGGGCAGCGGCAGCCTCGGCGTCACCGGTGACGCTCTCCGCGGCGGTGCTGACCCCGTCGCGCGGCTTCCGCAAGGAACTCTTTGAGGGGCCGCTCGACCTCAAGCCTGGTGAGCGCAACGCGCGCAAGGGCCCACCCGTCGCGCACAGCCTGCCCGTGTACAAGACGACGCACAAGCTGCACAACTCCGTCCGCTGGAAGAACGCGAACCTCGTGACGAACGTCGCTGGTGGTCAGGACTACCGCCTGCGCGAGACGCAGGGCGAGGGCACCTTCGACGAGACGGGCATGTACCGCGACTGGCTCTACGGTGATGAGCGGCGGTATGCCAACTACATCGGCCTCGCGCTGGGTGGACTCTCCATTGCGCTGTTCTGGTACACGATGCGCGTGATTGGAACGGAGACGTGGGACATCCCGACCCCGGTGCTCGCCTCGCAGCGCAAGCGACTCGCCAAGGCTGGCGGCGACGGCGACGGTGACGCGGGGGCGGCCGAGTTGCTAATGGACGCTCCAGCGACGGGGAAGGAAGTGCGGCAAGACGCGCTCGCGATGCTGAAGCGGCCGGCCACGGTCTCCAAGTCCGCGTAAAGAAGAGAATGAAGGACCAACGGCGGGGGCGGCGGCGGGTTGGGGCGAGCGGAGTGGCAGCGAGATGGTGCGGATGCCGTGCGCGTGACGCAGGCACTACTTTCTTCGTTGATGTGTCTATGTGATGTGTCTCTGTCTGTGCGTTGTGTGTTGCATGTTATGTGTTGTGTGTTGTGCTGCGTCGCGGCAACCGGGGTGATACTTTTTGTGCCTGTGCAATGACGTAGAATGGGATACCGTGTGGCAGGGGGGGGGGGTTGGTGGGTGGGGGGTGCTGAGTCGACGGAGGAACGAAGGACACGGTGATGGTCGCTCCATCCGCTGCCCGTCTCGTCCCCCTCTCCCTCCTGTGCGCGAGCCTCTCCTCACGCTCCCCCCCCCTCCCCCCGTGCACCTGTTCACCTCTGTTGCTCGTTGTGGCGCTTGTCCTTCCCGTTCCCACTTGGCTTCGGTGTTCGTTGGCTTTTTTTCTCCTCACCCCCTCACAAACGTAACCGTGCTTGAAGCAGTCCGTCCCCATCGGCCTCACCCCCTCAACAAAGATGAAACCAATGGCCCCGTCGTGTGTGTGTGAATGTGTGTGTGTGCGTGTGGTGCTCCGCAGCACCATCACAACACCACACCCGCGAGGAAGACTTCCTTCCGGGGGGGGGGGGGGGGGGGAGGATGGTGGTGGTGGTGTTGTGATGGTGCTGCGGAGCACCACACACGCACACACATTCTCCTTCTGTGTCCTCCCGACGCGCTGCGGTGTGCCCGTCGTGTGTGTCTGTCTGTCTGTCGGTGTTCGGCTCGTCCGCCGCGTACGCTGTTTCTTGAGACGGTGCTCTCTCTTTGTCCGCTCCTTTCTCTCTATCATGGATGGATGTCATCGTGACCACCTCGTCTCCTTCCGCCGCTTGTTCGGGATATCTTTTTTTTTCCCTTGAGTGATGCACTTCTCAACAGGTACCACCATCACCATCACCACCACTACCAAACGCACACATCTTTTCGTTAACCAAAGAGACATCTGCCCCCCCCCCCCCCCACAGACACACACGCTCGTCAGTGGGGCCGTGCTGTTTGTTGAACTGCGAGCCGCACACACAGACGCGCATAGAGAGGGCATTATCACGTAACACATCAGCAAGACTTTAAAAATAAAAACGCACCGAAGAAGCGTGAAGGCGTGTCTGACAACACGGAGAAGGGGCACGAGGAGCTGCTTACGCGCACAGAGTCCCCCCCCCCCCGACTAGTCACAGCAATGAACTCTAGTTCGAGGAATGTCGCGGCCGACGCTGCAGCGGCCGCAGCCGACAGCGACATCGAGCTCGCACGCCCCGTCAACGACACGCTGCTCTACCACCAGACGCTGATCCCCACCCAGAACGTCACGCACGCCATTGAGGGCTCCTTCACGCTGCCGGATGCCAACGACATCGTCCTCATCCGACACAACGTGCTCGAGCTGTGGCGTCTCTACACGGAAGACGCAAACGGCAGTATCGAGTGCATCTGCCGCACCCCAATGCTGTCCGCCGTGTACGCTGCGGTGGCCGTGCCGACGAGCGCCTCGTCGATGACGAAGAAGAGCCGTGGCAGCAGTGGACTCGCGTCGGCAAACGCAAGCACGCCGCTGGACGACGCAGCCGCCACCGCTCACCGCAGCGGGGTGCACTACCTCGCCGTGACGAGCGAGACGGGCTACGTGACGCTGCTGCGGTATCAGCTCGACGAACCGCCGGTGCCCACCCGGCTGTCCTACGGTGGCGACGACGAAACCCCCGACGGGGGCAGTGGGGGTGGTGCCAGTGGGGGCGCGCCGGGACGCAGCGGCGCCAGCGGTGCCACCGCGACGACAATGCTAGTGACGACGTCGCTGAAGGGCCGCTTCGTGAAGGTCAGCGAGGTGTGCCTGGGCCGCAGCGGGGCGCGGCTGACGGTGCCCGGCGCCCGCATGGTGGTGGACCCCTCCGGCACGGCACTGTTCATCACGGCACTCATGCGGGCCAAGACACTCGTGCCCATCACCGCGAACGACGCGTGGGACGCTGTGAAGGGTGCGAACGTCGGCGAAGACGACAGCGACGAGGACAGCGACGAAGATGGTGGCGACGGCGACAGCGACAGTGGTGGTGACGAAGAGGCAGACGACCGAGAGCGCCGCGGTCCGGTGACGGGGCGCGAGCGGCGGGCAGCGCGCCGGCGTCGGGCGGCGAGTGCGCGTCGCGCAAACGGGGCCATCACCCTCGGCTCCCCGATCGAGGTGCAGCGGCAGACGGTGCTCTACTCTGTCTGCGCGCTTGACGGCTACCTCGACCACGCGGTGTTCGCCGTGCTGGAGGAGGAGGTGGTGGAGGCCCGCGACAGCGCGGCCCCGTCTGCGGCTGCGTCGGCCGCAGCCACAGCGTTGGCGAGCGGAGGCACGTTTCTCAAGGGCAGCGGGGCCGGCGGCGCAGCAGGAGGAGGAGGAGCCGCGGCTCGCGGCTCCGACGGCATCGAGCACCACAAGCACTTTGTGCTCTACGCCTACGTGCCGAGCTTGAAGCAGGTGCAGCGCACGCAGCTGGTGCATGTGCCGCCGACAGCGCACCGCCTGATCGCCGTGCCGGCGGCCCCGTACGGCCCGGGCGGCATACTGGTGTGCACAGACACGGAGCTGGTCTGGTACGACGTGTCCGCCGCGGCGCAGCAGCAGCAGGAGAGCAACCCGGGCCGCGTCGGTGTTTTCAAGTGCACGTATGCCTTCCCTCGTCGCATGGACTGCACCGAGCTGCTGTACTACGACCCCTCCATCATCCAGCACACCCTCACCTGCTTCGGCCGCCGCTTCTTCTTGCTGATGCAAGACGAGCAAGGGGATGTCTATCGCGTCTTCCTCGAAGCCGGCGACGTGCAGCGCGCGTACGAGGCGCTGCGCACGCGGGAGTTGCTCCAGCAGCAACAGCAGCAGCAGCTACAACTCTTCTCGAGCGGAAGCGGGTCCCTCCCCCCGCTGCCGCCCGTGCCGAACCCGCTCTCCGTTCACTACTTCGACACGCTGCCGCCGTCCTCTGCGATGGCATTGTTTCGTCGCGGCTTTCTCTTCCTCGGCAGCGAGGCCGGGCCGCAGCACGCCGTCTACAAGATCAAGAGCAACGGCTACACGGCTGACCGCGAATACGTTGTGAAGCGCGTGCGCCGAGAGCGGGCCGTGCCGGCGCTCCCCACCACCCCAGCAGCCAAGTCGGAGGGCGCCGTGACGGGTGACGGGGCCACGGAGGCGGGCCGCAGTGCGGCAGAGCGCAAGCGTGCGCATGCCGGGGATGACACGACCGCGTCGGCGGCGGTGAAGGAGGAGCCCCACGATGACCCCACCGCTCCGCCATCTGCAACCGCGGCCACGACGACCGCCATGCCGCCACCGCTGCCCCGCATAAAGACGGAGCCCGCAGAAGATTACGCTACCACTACCACCACCAGCAGTAGCAACAACGCTGCTGCTGCCGCGTTGGCGATGCGTCCGCCGCTGCCAATCACTGCACCGGCCTTCAAGACACCGCTTGAGGGCCGCGTGATTAAGGTGTACCAGCCGCACCGCCGCCCGCAGCATGTCGTGCAGCTGCAGACGCTGCCCAACACACCAGCCATCACGGGCTTCGTGACGCACTTGACGTCGGCCGACCCCGCAAGCGGCGGCGTAGCGCCGAACAACACGGAGGACCTCACCAGCCTTCACGCGTCGGGGGCGGCGGCATCAGCTGGGGGAGCCGAGGCGTCCAGCGAGCAGCCAGAAATATTCTTCTCTTACGTGGGCGGGCGTGGTGCGGAGAGCACGCTGGTGCATGCACGCTACGGCTACGCGGCGAAGCTGGAGGGGCGGCAGTTGCTGCCCACCGTCTTCAACGTCGTCCTCCCTCTGCCGTCTGCGCTGTCGATGCAGGCGCTCACACGGCAGCAGCAGGCGGCGATCGAGGCCGCCGCGCTGGCCGCCGCCGCTGCAGCCTCCGGGCATCACCCACAGCGTGGACGTGGCGACCACCTGACGGCGGCGCAGCAGCATGCCCAGCGACTGAAGGCGCTGCGGCAGCTCGCCGCGACCGTCAACGGGGCGCGCGATCAGGTCAGCACGGATCGCGTGTTGCTGTGCACGCGGCAGGGCACGAGTGTGTACCGCATCGGGAGCACCGTGGAGCCGGACACGCGGTCGAGCTTCATCACGGCGGAGCGCACCCTCGCGGCGACGACGCTGCAGCACGGGTGCGGGTACGTGCAGATCACCCCGCGCGGCATCCACGTGCTCGCCTGCGCGGACGTGCACGCGGGAGCGTCGTCTGCGACCGGTGGTGGCGCGTCGGTGATTCCGACGAGCTGGGCCCACCCGCACGGCAACGCGGTGCTCGCCGCGGCGGTGACACCGTCGACGGTGCTGCTGTCCTTCAATCAGCGCGGTGGTATCGCCAGCTTTGACTTTGGTGTGACGGGCGCGGAGCTGCAGCAGCGCGATGTGCTGCCCAACTTCGCGATTGCCCCCGTCGTGGCACTCCTCCAGCCACCCGCGAGCGCCGTGTCCGCTGCCCTCCAGCGGGAGCTTCAAGCGCTGCTGTGGAACACGAACGCGTCGTCGAGCGGCAGACGCGGTGATGAGAACGGATCGGCAAGTGCCTCCGCAGCAGCAGCAGCAGCGGCAGCAGCAGCAGCAGCGTCCGCCGCAGCGCAGACAGAGCAGCTCGCTGCCATCGCCACCATCACGCAAGAGGTCTACCTCGTCCACCCGCGCAAGCTGCGGGAACCCCTGGAGCGTATTGCATGCCGGCGCGGTGGCAGCGGCGGCGGCGGGGATGGTAGCACGACAGGCGCCGGTGACGTCACAATCACGTCCCTGCTGCTCACCTACCTCGGTGAGGCCCGCGGCGGCGGCAGCGACGCGGCAGCCGCCCTGCTTGGTGGCGCTGCGGCACGTGGTCGCACCCGCGGCGGCAACAGTGGCGCCTCCGCGAGTCGGCGTCAGCTGTACCTTCTTGTCGGCCACAGCGACGGCATGGTGACCCGCTGCGAGCTGCACCCGTCCTCGGCGAAGGTGATCGCGACGGCAGAGCTCTGGTGCGGCTCGCGGCCGTGTCAGCTCGTCGCCGGCGACGGGGAGACGTTCTGCTACGTCGTTTCGGGCGATCGCACGTGGCGGTGTGAGGTGCTCGATGGAGTTGTAAAGATGGCGCCCTACAGCTTCCCCACGCGGCCGAGCTCCTTTGCGCGCTTCGTCTTGCCCTCTCGCGCCGGCGGCGATCGCGGCGACAGCGGCGTGAACGGGATGGAGAACACGAGCAGCGGTGGCGACGAGCAGCCGCAGGAGGAGGACGGTATGGACGCGCTCAGCGCTATCGACACCATCACCCTGGCGCCGCGCGAGCGGCAAAAGGAGGTGGTCATTGCCGTTCACAACCGTGAGCTCGCTCTCTACGTGTCCAATACCGGGGCCGGCGGCGGGGGTGCAGGTGCGGCCGGCGGTCCCGGCTCCGGCGGCGTCGAGTACAGCTTCCAGCATCACGTGCTGCCGCTGGCGGGCCGGCGGCTTCTGCAGCACCCGACGCGTTCCGCTTATTTGATTGTGTGCGGCGTCGAGCACCGCGGGCACCCCCGCGCGGAGGTGGAGCGGCACCGGGCTGTCGATCGCGACTTCCTCGCAGCTCGGCAAGCCGCGGATGCTGGCGCGGACGGGAGCGGTGGCGAGGGCACGCATCGGCGGGCGACGGCGGCGCTGACAGAGGCGCTGCTCGGCGGGGTTCCGTACACGGCGCCACACCGCTCGCTGGGCCGCCCGAACGTGTACCAGAGCACGCTGCAACTCTTCCACCGTGACGCGCAGCGGCTGCTCGCCCCTGTGTACCTCGATGCCAACGAGGCCATCACGTGTGTCGTGGTTGGCAGCTTCTTCAAGGAGTTCGGGCGCGAGCCCGTCGTCATTGTCGGAACGGCCTCATCATTTTCGCATGGGTCGGGGTGCGGCACGGGGCCAGCGTGGAAGCATGGCTTCCTGCGCACCTTCCGCTGCGCCACCTCCAACTCGTCCGGCGGTGCCGGCGGGGGGGATGCGCTGCTGAAGCTGGAGCTCCTGCACAGCACCTTCCTGCGACCTGATGGCACCGCAGCCGGTGGTGCCGGTGCTGCGGCGGGAAGCAAAGGTCGAACGGGCCGCTCGTCGGCCACCGCGGCCGCGGTGCTAGACGACGGCGAGGAGGGCAAGCCCGACTACCCCTCCGCGCTGTGTCTCTGCGCGGAGGTGGGGCTTCTTTTTGTCGGCATGGGCGCCGCGCAGGGCCTGCGCGTGTATGCGTGGGGCAAGGAGCACCTGCTGCGTCGCCGGCACCTCGCCAACACGCCTGGTCAGCGTATCAACGCCATCGACTACGTCTTCGCCTCCCCACCGGGCAGTCGCGCTGTCGACGCACGCAACGTGTCGTTCTTCGCTTCCGACTTGTATCAGTGCGCGTACGGTGACACCGAGGCGATGCGGCTGGCGCGTGAGAAGCAGCTGCTTATTGTCTGCGGCACCACGAACGGGTCTGTGTTTATTGCGGCGCTGCAGCCCGGGAGTGCGGCGCCGGCAGTATCGTCGTCGTCGCCGTCGCATGCAGGCAATGGCGCAGCATCCGCATCAGCAGCAACTCCGTCCTTTCTCATACAGGTGTTGACGGACAGCGTGCCGCGACACATCGCGAGCATCGTCGTCGTGGACGAGCGCACGGTTGCAGCTGCCGACCGCTTCGGCCGCGTCGTGTTTCTCCGTATCCCCGAGACGACTCGCACGCAGTTTGCGCAGCCGGTGCATCAAATGCAGGAGGCTGAGCTGCTCGCCGAGGAGGCCTACCTGCGGACACAGCAGACCTTCGACGAGGTGGCGCGGCATGATGTGGGCGAGGTGGTGACGGCGCTGCACGTGCAGCCGTACGACCCGTCCCACGGCACCGACCCGACGCTCGCGACGACCATTGTATACTACAGCACGACCCTCGGCCGCGTAGGTGCCTACCTGCCTTTTCTCACCGAGGAGGACGGTGCGGTGGCGGCGTACGTGCAGCCGCTGATGCAGTCGCACTTCCGGCCGTTGCTCGGCCCGCCCACGTCGCTGCCGCCCTCGTCGTTCCGCTCCCATCATATTGTGGATGGGGATGTGGTGCAGCTGTTACGGAGTGGTGGTAACAGCGTGAGCGCTGCGACGGCGCCCTTCTCAGCAGCGGCGAAAGAGGAGGTGATGGAGGCTCTGGAGCGGCAGGTGAAGATGGAGGCTGCGCGGCGGCACGTGCTGGGCCTGCCGAAGCGCACGCTGCCCTCGCTCGCCGAGCTGATCGCGAAGCAGCGCGCGCTGCTGACGCTGCCGCTGTGAGGTGGCGTCTGCGCGCGCGGACGGTGGTGTTGGGAAGTTGAAGAGGAGGGCGAGGCAGGGGGGCGAGGGGGGGGAGGGGGCTGCAGCCGTTGGTCTCTAGCCTTTTTCGAATGCCGCCTTCCCCCCCATTCGTGTAGTTGTCGAGGCTCTGTACTGGCTGGTCCCAGCATGCATACTTTGCTGTCTCTGTGTGTCTATGTGTGTGCCTATGTGTGTGTGTGCGGTTTTCACTGGAGCCGAGTTACGCCCGGGCTTCACAGACACACACACACACACGCATCCTCCTCGTCCTCCTATTCCTCTCTTCTTTTTGCATAGAGCGTGTAATGGTTGTCGTGTGGGTCAAGAGCGTCACGGAAGAATCGAGACTGAAGACTGTGCCGCACGCCTGGGTGGACGGGCCCCCGCTGCATGGGACACAGGCACGGCCACGGGTGATGCACGCCTTCTACGGAAAGCTGAAGGGACGTGTAGCCCTGTCGTGAGAGTGGGGAAAAAGAAGAACGAACAAAGAAAACAGAAAGCAATATCATCCATGTGGCGCCAATCACGCCGACGGCACACAGCACCCCTCCCCCCGCTCCCTCGAGGTGTTGCGTCGTGTTACGCCCCTCCCCACCCACCCCCCTCCTTGTGTGTTCAGTGTTTGCATGTGCGCGTGTGAAGCGTCCTAAGCGGTGCCTTACCAATCGGGATACAAGGCCGCAACAACGCGGGTGGAGGCGGCTCGGCTCTGGTGCGGAGAGAAGGGAAGCGTGCTGGTGACGGTTTCCCATCGCCACCACCACCACCGCCACCACCAGCCTGCACATGCACGCACGTCATTTGGTCCCTCGCACTGCACGTCCATGTGCCTCATGCTTCTCTTACTCGCTCTCTCACCTCTCCTTCCCCCCCCCCCCCACCAACCACCACCACCCACGCCACCCTCGGCTCCATCAACGGGCCCCACCACGTCACACACGCACACAACGACACACGTGTATGGGCGTGCCGCTGCCGCTTTTTTTTTTCGCGCATCTTCAACACGATACGTGGCACATCTGCGCTCACTCAAGCAAGTGCTTCCCCCCTTATCCCCCTCCCTTCCCTCGCTGAGGTCTAACTTCACCCGATAGATACAACGCACGCGTGTGCGCATCTTCAGAACCGTGTGCGCACTGGCTCTCCCGTGTCGCTGACGGTTTTAGCCTGCTCACCTCTCTATCTCGTCATAACTGTTTCCTTTTGCGTGTTTCTTTCTTTTCTTTTTTTATTTTACTTTTTTCTCTGGGCGATTGCCGTGCATTCAAGCCTCGGCGTTGACCTTCCCGAGACTTGTGCAGTGGCGCACCCTTGCATTAAGGTACGTCTCTGTCTGTCTGTCTCTCTGTCTGTTTGTTCGTGTGTGTTCGTGTGTGTTTTGCGGTCTGACTGCAACGACGGCCATACACACACACACACATAGAGAGAGAGGAGAGAAGAGGGGAGGGGAACAACGGGGTAGCTGCCTCGTCGTACGCTTCTTTGTCTCTCTTTTTCTTTCTCTTCGTGCCCCGAGGCTGTTCTCTTTTTCTTTCACGCCTCCTGCACAGACACGCACGCACGCACGCACACATCGTCACGTCGCAGGGTGCAAAAATTGGTGGTAGTGGTGGTGGCAGCAGCAGCGGCGGCGGAGGCAACGGCCAGAACTCCGCCAACTCTTCGTCGACAATGACCTTCAGTGCCGCCACCGCTTCAGCAGGCAGCTGTGGCTGCTTCCCCATGTCGGCCGCCACGAACGCCGCGGCTGCTTCTTCCCCGATGCTGAACTCGGCCAACGCGCTGGAGCTGATGCGAACGTATCACCTGTACGTTCGCATGCACAAGACGCGTTGGCGCTGTCTGGTGCTCGTCGTGCTGCTTGTCGTCTTCTACGCACAGTGCACGTTCCGCGGTCGCTTCGACACCGTCGGCGGGGCTGGAGGCAGCGGCGTTGGCGCTGGCGGTGGTCACGTGGACGGCGCGGGGGCGGCGGCGGCGGCTGGGCTCGCGGGTGGCGCCGCCGGTGCAGGGCCCGGGCCCGGCGGCGCAGGAGCCGCGAAGGACGGCGTCGGCGTCGGCGTCGGTGGCGGCGGCTTCGATCTCGACGGCTACGGTGCTGACGGCGTGTCTCGTGGGGGCAGCAGTGGCGGCGGCGGTGGAGGTGGTGGTGGAGGGGAGGGGTGGCGACGGCGGCGCTACGCCAGTCTGCCACTCCTTGGGCAGCTGCTTCTCCGCGGCGGTGGCGGTGGCGGCATACTGAGAGGTTGCGGGACGGCGGGTTGCATGAAGCTGTGGGAGGTGCGATGGTGGCCTGGCACGAACCGCACCTCCGAGACGACGCAGGCGGAGGACGAAGTGGGCCTCCACGTGGGGACCCCCAACGCCGCCTCCCTGTCGCTGGCGCGGAACCAGCCGCCGTGGTCGGTGAGCGGGCGGCGCGGTGTGGTGGGGGCTGTCGAGCGCAGCTTCGAGAAGTTGTCGGGACTGCTGCTCGGCCGCGACCCGCCGCCGTACTCCATGGCGCTCAACGCCTTCTTCCGCACGCGGCAGGCCATGAGCGGTGGGTCATGCAATCGCTGCCAGGCCAACTCCATCGACGACGACGTGCGCGCTGAGCTCGTGAACTACCACATCTTTATTCGCGACTTCAAGCTGCGAGTGCCGATGCTGCTCTACTACAACCGCATGCCGGTGTACGCGATGCTGAACCACCTGCGGCTCATGCGGGTGCGCAACTATCAACTGCTAGAGTTCCTCGGCCGCCCCTACGCCGAACGGGTACGGCCAGAGGTGGTGGCGGGCGGCGTCGGGCACGACCCGGACCGCCACGCTCGCGAGCTCAATTTCGAGCTGTCGCGCCTGGCCCTCGTCTTCTACCTCCAGCGGCTGCACCTGCGCGCGCTGCGGCACGCGGATGCGATGCGGCTCGAGACGCTGCACTTCCTCCGCTACCTCAGCTCGACCATCCCAGTGCTGCGGAACTTGTGGGTCGGGCAGGACCACTGCACGTGGCCCGGCGTCTCCTGCGTCGTTGTTCAGGTTCCGCTGAACTCCCTCATCGACGACGACCACCCCGCCGTGCAGGCATTCGTGGAGGAAATATTCTCTCTCTGCCGTGGACCGCAGTGCCGGCAGCGGCGCTGCATCGCGCCATCGTGCTCGACGTACACGCGCCACCTGACTCGGCGGCTCTTCACCGCGTCGGCACCCGGGTACTGGATGCGCTGGGACCGCACAGACGACACGGCTGCGATGGACGAGATGGTGTGGCCCCGCACGTCGCCCGTTGCCAACGCCGCCTCCGCCGCCATGCGCGGGGCCACCGGTGTCGACGCTGTCGCTGCTGCGGCTGCTGCTGCAGCTGCAGCAGCAGCATCCGCGGCGGCACCGAGCACGCCGCCCTCCACACCCGGCAGTGGTGCGGGGGGTGCAACGCCTCAGACCGGTGGCGGGTCCGGGATTGGTTCGACGGGCAGTGGTGGTGGTGGTGGTGGTATGGGTGCCGCAGCAGCGGCGGCGGCGGCGCGCTCGGCTGGTCGCACGAGCGCCTCGGCGTCTTCCCGGACGGTGTGGACGGAGCAGCAGTTCGCGTACGAGCACCCGCACCTCGTGCTGGCCGACGCGGCGCTGCTCGTGGACATCGACGTGCAGGGGGTCGTGGAGGAAGTGCTCGGCCCGATCGACCCACTCGGTAAGAAGGGCACCGAGGCCGACGCGAAGGAGAATGATGACCACGACGACGACGACGACAACGGCAGCAGCACCGGTGCAGCTGACGGGGACGCGGCCTCGGCGGCGGCTGGTCCAGCAGGGGACACGAGCGTGCCACAGTACACCGACAACGTCGAGCGGCCTCTTGTCGGCGACCTCTTCGCGATGCAGCGGCGGCTGCTCGAGACCATCTCGCAAGCGGCCCCGCGTGGCGTGCGCTACGGCAAGCAGCGCAGCGACAGCACGGCCATGACGATTCCATTTACGTTTGTGATGCTGAACCTTGCGAGCATGGGGCTGCGTGGGTACCTGCCTGACTTCTACGACCTCGCCTCCAGCTACGACATCCCACCCGAGACGCTCGCGGCCGCGGCCGGGGTGGCGCCGAGCACGGCGAAGGCGAGTGCTGCGGTACCCACAAGGGACTCTGACGATGAAGACCAGACGACGACAAGCACCACCCCCACGACTGGGCGTGGGGCCACCAGCAGCGGCAGCACCTCTGCCTCTGCTTCGTCGACTTCGAAGCCCGGTGTGGCCGCAGACGTCAGCATCCAAACCCCGCGGTCCGACGTGTACTGGGGGCGACTCTCCCGCCTCCGCATGCTGGAAGCCCGTAATGTATCGACCTCGCCGGTCACCGGTGCCCCCACAGTGCCGAGCCGCACCGTTGCCTCTGTGGGGGCCATCGCCGCCGAGGTGCAGCGCGTGCTGCGGCGGGTAGAGAAGATTGGGCAGCGCCACCGTCATGAGGACCTCGCTGCGTACTTCTCTGAGATTACGGCACTGGCTCGGTACCAGGACGAACGGTGGAGCGCGTACCTCTGGCCGGTGGCGATGCTCACCGTTACGAAGGAAGTCTCGCAGTCCGCGGCACGGCGGTTGTACCCGTACTTCGACGACAGCGCCTTCTCCCCCTTCTCCAGCCCCGTGCACAACATCGACCACAGCGTCGACGTCTTTGGGGAGCTGAACCCGCGGCTCATTGCACTTCTCTCGTTGGACGTGTCCATCAACCCGCTCCTCACCCACCTGTTCCCCCGGACGTGGCTCTCCATCCCCTTCCTGCAGTCTGTACGCACCTCCGGGACCTCGATCCTGACCCCGCCGCTCCGGATGCGGGCACGGCTCTTCAACTTCTCACACCGCTGCCCCAACAACGATGTGAAGGTGACAGGTGACATGCAGGCGTACGCACAGGAGGCGATGCTCCAGCGACAGCGCCGCGACGCCGCGGCAGCATCACGGGAGAGCACAACCGCGAAGGCTGCGGCCCGTGCTGCTGCTGCTGCTGCTGCTGCTTCTTCTGCGTCGACCAAGGGGGACGTCTGTGGCACTGGGGTGGAGGGGGACAGCCACGCCTACACCTCGCCGCCCATCGTCACCTCCGCCGCGATGGGGGGGACAAGCTTCCATGACAAGGACTTTGTCGGCGCGGTGCTCGTGCCGCCCTTTACGAAGATGGACACGGCGCTCGCGGAGAACGAGAAGTTGACAGCGGCAGCGCGACGGCAGGACACGCTGACGGGGTTGCACATGCTGGACCACCAGATCCAGACCGCGTTCGATGACGGGCTCTTGCTGGGCATCAAGCGGTTGCTGACGGTGCATTAGAGTGTGTGTGTGCTTGAGCTTGTTTTTCTTTGAGGCAATGGGGGGGGAGTCGTTTACATCTCTGTGTGTCTGTATGTGTGTGTGTGAGAGAGAGAGAGTGATTATTTAAAACCGGTGCGCCGTCTGGCGCCGCGCACAACTACCTTCAACACGGCCCTCACCTTGACATCTTGACGCTTCCATCGGCTCAGCGCCCCCACCCCCCCCCTTCCTCCTGCACACCACTTCCTTACTCTCCAGCAGCTTCACCGAACCGCTCACGCAACACCCACGTACAGGGGAGAGCGGGCAAGGGTATGAACCGCGGGCGGGGGAGGAAGGGAGAGAGAGAGGTAGCGTGCCCGAGGGGGGAAGAGACCGATGGGGACTCCAGTCTCCTTCTCGCTCACTCCCTCTCCCCCCTCCCCTCCCCTCCCCCTCCCCACCGCGGGTGTGATGCTGGTGGCGACGGAGATAAGCAGCACGCAACCTTGGAACTTTGTCGAAAGACCTTCCTCCTTACCTCCTCCACCTCCTCCACGTCTGCCAAAAAAAAAAACACAGAGGAGCTGTGGTCGGCTAATCGCACACACAAGCACACACACGCCTGCACACTCCACCGCCGCGCTTCCCACCGCAGCCAGCTCTCTCTCTCTCTCTTCACACGCAGAGAAGCCCCTCCCCCCTCCCCTTCCCCCATCCCCCTCCTATTCCTTCTCCTTCGGCTCTCATGTTCCCTAGCAAGGCCACCGTCTCCATCCACAAGAGGGGAGACGACGAGGGCCAGTGGCCGCAGGAGCTGCGACACCTCGAGTACCAGCGGCTGCAGGACCGGCTTGGTCACCTCTTCACGCAGACGGTCAACAACAACATGGGCGGCACCACGGTGTGCGGCGCAACCACCTGGAGTCGCTCTGGCGTCGCATTGGGCCCCACCCTAAGTGGATGCAGGTCATGAGCCCCAAGCAGCTCTCCCTCCTGCTCTCATTCGACGAGCGCCTCGAGTTCCGATGGGACAAGGACGAGACCACCGTGCAGCCCGGCTTCGTGGAGTGTGTGCTGTCGCGCCTGCCGTGCCTCACCACGTGCGTGCTCAGCAACGTGGAGCTCAGCCTTAACCACCCCGAGGTGCTGACGGCACCGCTGATGTGCGAGGACCCGTTCCGCTCGCTGCGCCACCTCGACCTGCGCCACAGCACGATCCGCGACGACGAGCTGGCCGTGCTGGTGCGCGTGATGCCACGTCTCGAGACGTGCGACGTGCGCGGCTGCTTCAACCTGTCGTGGCACGGCGTCGAGGCGGCGGTGAAGATGGCGCGTGCAGAGGACCGCCCGCCGCTCGCGGTGCAGCCGGCGACGCTGGCGGAGAAGACCAGCGAGCACGACTGGCTCATGGCGCTGTACGGGCGGCACCTGAACCAAGGGGAGGGTGGCCTGCTCGCGCTCTGGCGCGAGGTGCGGCTGGGTGAGACCGGCAGCCCGTCGCAGCGCATGCTCAGCTCCGCACAGCTCAACATCCTCCTGAGCCACGACACTCGGGATGTCTTCTGCATGGACGGGGTGGACAACCGCGACCTCCTCGGGGGCCTCTTCGAGAACGTCCTGTCGCGTCTGCCGCGGCTGCACAGCATCATCCTGCGCAACGTGGACTTTAGGCCCGATGTGGTGGAGATGAAGCGCACCATCCCGAACCCGTTTCCAGTCCTGCGGGAGCTGTACATTGAGATGTCCAAGATGAACGGCAGCACCGCCTTGACACTCGTGCAGGTGCTGCCGGGACTCGAGGTGCTGGGGCTGCGGGGCTGCTACAAGGTGTCATGGCGCGTCATGGAGCTGGCGCGTGTCACCGGTGGGCCCAAGCTGCGCGTGCTCCCCGGGTCGCACGAGGAGAAGCTGAAGGAGGACGAGGCGGCGCTTGATGTGCTGTGGGGAGACGTGAGCACCAACGAGGCGCAGGAGGAGTGCCGTCGGCTGGAGCAAGAGTACAGCGCGGTGCTGCGGCGGATGCGCGCCATGGGGCCCGCCAACACGAACGGGCCGTGGCTGCTGTGGAAGGAAGTTGGTGGCATGCACCACTGGCGGACGCACCTGCGGCCCACGCAGCTCACAATGCTGCTGTCGCACGACGAGACAACGGTGCTGACCTTCAACGTGGACGTGGGCGTGGCGAGTGCGTCGGGGTCTGTGTCGGGGCCTGACTCCACCGTGTCGGGGGCGACGACGGAGAACAGTTCGTGGAGCGCCATGACGGACCCGTTGCTGGCCTCCAGCTGCTCGATGCAGCTCGACGCCGGCGAGGTGCGCGCGTACTTCAGCCACGCTGTGGCGCGACTGCCGGAGTTGCAGGAGCTCGCGCTAAACGCGTGCCCCGTGTGGCCCTTCCTGTGGCAGCTGCCGGACGATCGCGTGAACACACCCTTCCCACGGCTGCGACGCATTCGGCTGCGCAACATGACGTGCCGCGCCAAGGATCTGCGCGACCTCGTGCGCCACGTCCCGTCGCTGGAGAAGGGCCAGGAGAGCTCGGCCGACAACGGCATCGTCGTGGACTCGGCCTATGTAGACTACCGGGACTACGCGCCGTCGAGGCTTCGGCTGCTGTGCTTCGGCAAGGTGTCGGTGTGCCACCCGGACGGCACCTGGCACGCACTAGGCGAGTAGCCCGTGCTGGGCGTGCGAAGAGTGGGGAGCGAGAGATGTGTCTTGTGCAGCTGCACGTACTGGTGTGTGCGCGTTCATCATCAGCGAAGCCACTTGACTTCACCCAAGTCGCTCTCTTTCCCCCCCCCTCCCCCGCCCTCCCCCTCATGGCCACCTCAGTGCCTCGTCACCCTCGAGCATCCTTGCCCTGTGCGTGGACTCACCATGATCCTGGCTTACGCTACCTCGTGGCGCTTCTCCTTGAGCTTGCTTTCGAGTGGGCGAAGCGGATGCCGTGCCAGAGAGCACACACACGCATGACCCACGTGCGTCAGACGTACCTGATGACGTGTACCTCGGCTCTTTCTTTCTCTTTCTCCCTCTCCCCCCTCCCCCAAAACCCTTCTTCGGGTGCGGCTCCTGCCTTCAATACCTCCCACCTGCTTCTCTCTGATCATCATCATCATGGCTCCGCTGAGTTTGGGTCGTTTCCCTCGTCTTTATGTGTGTGTCTGTGTGTGTGTGGCCTGCATCTGCTCAGCCCCCACGCCATGCGTCCTTCCCTCGCTTCATTGCTACCTTGACACTGAGTGACAACACAAGGGAAGGGGGGGTGACGGATCTTTCTAAGCCTCCCTCTTCCATTCCCCCCCCCCTCTCCTCTACTACTTCTTTACCGTCTCTCCGTCACCAGCACCTTCTGCGTAGGCAAGCAGTCTGACGCTGGCGATACGCACGTGCGTGGGGGACACTTTCCATTGCGTGTGTTGCACATTTCATATTCTCCTCCTCCTCCTCCCCCTTCCCCCTCCTGTCCATCTTACAGTGTACGGCGTCTCCACCCGTAGACGGCGTGCGACGTCGGGCCAAGGCGTGCTCTCTCTCCTCCTCCTCTTTCGTAAGGGACACTCAAGGAACGCCAAAGCGCACACGAACGTGCCTTACTTGGCAACGGACCGTGCGACTACAGATGCAAGGGGAGAGGGTGGTTGATCGGGTATTGTGAAGGGTTGGACGTGGTGCGAGGATGGAAGAGGGGGAGGGGAAGGGGGAGGGAAGGGGAGAGCTCGCACAGTGCTTGTCCATCCCCCTAGCCCCGCCCCCCTTGATCTTCTTCTCCCTGCCCATGTCGCTCTCTGGACATCTCTCTCTCTCACACGCATATGCTTGTGGAACGCTACTTGTCAGCTGTCGGCCACGTAGCATGGCGAGTTGGGCCAGTGCAGCAATGGATGGGTGTGATCCACAGGCGGCGTCGCCGTTTCCCGTGCAGCGACGGACATCTCGTGACGTTGGCGGACACACGCGTCTTACTCCCTCTCCCCCCTCCCGCCCCAATCCCCACCTTCGCTCATCACACTGGACTTCACGCTCTTCCTGCACTCCTCTCTCTTCTCCTATTGTTGCTCAAATCTCATGATGGCTTCACCACACACACACACACATGAACATACGCACTCAGGTGCACGCGTGTGTGACTCCTTAGACGTACACTCCCACCACCACCACACTCTTTCTTTTATTTGCCTTTCCATTTTATCATCATCCACGTGTCACTATTGCAAAGGGTCAACAGTGCCTGTCTGTGTCTGTGTGACTCGATCCCCGTAATATCATCCGCCAACGCCCTCCCACCCCACCCCCTCTTTGAAACCAAACCGCAACGCCCCCCCCCCCCTCCCGTCCCCCGAAGCCGCTCCCAACCACCATGAGCGGGCGGAGCAGCGACGGCGGCGTGGCCAACGGCAGCCCCGATGCCGTACCCACCATCACAACAGGTTCCCTGCAGACCCCGGTGGAGCTGACCACCGCCCACGCGCAGCTCCTCCTGCTTGAGGAGGCAATCCGGGCCGCCGCGGCCAACAGCGTCGCTCATCAGCTCTCGGCAGGAGTCGCGGCCTCGGGCTCCTCGGCGGCCGCGTCGCCGGCGTCGAGCGGTCCTCACAAGTTGTCGTTGGAGGCGAAGGGCGGCGTGAGCATCTCCGCTAGCGCAGTGCTGACATCGTCTCCCCTGCAGGGCTCTTCCAATGCCGCCAGCGCCGCATCGTCGCCCGCGGCAGCGACTGCGGCCGCATCCGCCGGCATAGATCACGGCGTGCCCGGCAGCATCATGGCAGCGCCGCGTGCCGCGAGCAACGCTGCCTCTCCGTACGGTGCTAGTGAGCGGCTGAGCGCGCTGCACGACAACCTGCGCCGTGTGCGCCGTCTCATGCAGGAGTACGAGGACGCGTCGCAGCAGGTGATCATGGTGCACCTGAAGCCGTCAGCGGCGACAGGCGAGCCGGTGTTGGGGGCCGTGACGTCCATGAGCAACCTGCCGCAGCAGGGAGCAGAGTGGGGCAAGAGTTCCGGTGCCGCCGCAGTAGAGCCCCCGTCGCCCCATCGCCCACCGCAGCCGGCTCCATCCGCCTCGCGTCCGCCGCAACAGCAGCAGCAGCATCACAACTTGCCGGCAGCACCCGGGAGTCCCGCGGCGGGGGGGCACAGCCCAAGACGCCCTCACTGCACCAGCGTCGCGCGCTCGCCAGTGACGTTGTCTTTGCTCTTTTCTGTGGGCTGCGGGTTGCACCGGATCAGTTGATGTTGCCCCTTCCGACAACAACAGCAGCATCAGGCAGCAACGGTGGCGTCAACGCCGCGACAACAGCGTCGCTGTTGACGCAGGGCAGCGGCCCGCACAGCGCCGTCGCCCTGCGCGGCATCGAGGACGCCGCCGGCGAGAGCAGCGATGACCCTGACAGCGCGTCGAAGAATGGCAGCTGCAGCGGGCAGGCCAACGGCATCAGGGCCGCGCACAGCACCTCGCCCGTCCCGTCACTGACCCAACGCATGGCCCAGCAACGGCAGCGGACGACCGCCGAGGCCGCGCTGGAGGCGTACTCGCGTTTCTTTCTTTACCCCACCCCCCACGGCTCTGTCGGCGGCGGCGGCAGCGAGACGCCGGTCACCTCGGCATCGGTGACGCCGGGCGCGACGCCATCGCTAGCATCTGGCCTCTCGCCGGCAGGGACCCCCCCGCCGGCCCCGCCGCCGGGCTTAAGCCCGGGAGGGGCTGCCGTTGTGCGAGAGCTGCAAGACACGGAACAACAGTTCGCGGCCCTGCGCCGCTGCCGTCTCTTCACGTACGAGGCTCAGCTGAAGGCGGCAGCCGCGGAGGCGGAGGCGGCGCGGGGGAAGGGCGAGCTGACTGGCGGCACCGGCGGCACCCCCACACGCGGCGGGACACCGACACCGCCAGCACTCCCCGCCGGCACAGCTGCTGCTGCTGCTGCTGCTGCGTCAACGGGCGGCGTCCATGCGGAGGACATGCGGTGGGAGCACATGCCGGTGGCGGTGCAGCACATGCAGGATGCAGTGAACGCCCTGCAGACCCGCCTCACACGCGACTCGCATTACGCCAACTGCGGCGCACCGGCGCTGGTGGTGACGCGGCAGCTGCACGCCTGGGCGCAGCCGCTGCTGCGGCAGCTTAATGAGCTCCTCTCGAACCCGAAGCTCGAGGAGGTTGACGAAACGACGCGTGAGAGGCTGCGCCGCATGAAGTTCGATGTCGAGGAGCTGCAGCAAGCGCAGGCGGAGGCCATCGCGAACGGTGACATGCAGCACTCGGAGGAGCTTTACTACGAGCAGACCGCTCTCGCCGAGGCGATGGCGGGCCCGTACGACGAGCTCGAAGCCATCATGGAGGAGTACCTCGAGCTGTGCGTCGACGCTCCGCTGACGGGCCTGCAGGAGCAGCAGGAGGTTATCACATCTCGGCTGACCCGCCTCATCGAAGAGCACGCGGTTCAGCTGTCGGAGGTCATGCAGGACGTTGAGCGGGTGCGGGAGAAGCGCCGCACGGTGGCCCAGACGCGGCACAGGCAGCGCAACAACATGTCGAGCTATCACCATGCGTGGCGCAAGGCGTGGCAGTCGAACAGCGATCAGCAGCTCACCTGCTACCGGGCGATGGAGCAGCTTGAAAAGCAGCTGCACGACCTCCAGCAAGCCGGCAACTTCCTTGTGGACGACTGGATCACGCGCGTCTCGCAGGAACGACAGCGCGAGGAAGACGCCGCCGCCTTCGCGTGCTTCGCTGATGCCCGCAGTGCCGCGCTGGCCGAAACGCAGCGCAACCTGCAGGCGGTTGTGGAGGGGCTGCGGAACTACAGCGGTGCGGTGCACTTCGCCTGTCGCCACGCCGAGGCCTTCGCCCGTGACGTGCTGCAGGGGCACGTAAATGAGACACAGCTCGCGCTGCGCATGGACCGACTCGCGCAGTTCCGAACGCTCTATCTCACCCTCGGTGATCTGCGCTTCAAGAAGTCGCGCAACGCGGAGGAGATTGAGAAGAAGGTGGGAGTACTACGCCCTGCGGCAGGAGGTGGCCATGGACGCGCTGAACCGAAGGCGCGGGAGTACAGCCAGGCGAAGCAGCGCTGGGACGCCGCACGGGCGGAGGCGGAGGCGCAGCTCGCAGCGCTGGACCAGCGCAGCCAGGCACAGCTCGAGACGTTCCGGCCAACGGAGCGGCTGCTGCGGGAGGCCGGCGTGGACTTCGTCTCCCCTGAAGAGGAACTCGCACGTCGCACGCAGCAGCGCGCACAGAAGCTCATCGAGTATCAGCAGCTCATCGAAGAGGGCATCGGGGTCCGTCCTCCCAGCAGCGCGGGGCTCGCATCGCCGTCTCCCCCGACGGTCAACCTCGCCGCGACCACCACCACCCCGGGGCCGACGCCGCAGCCTCCCGCAGCAGATCGCGCGATGTCAGCGACGTGGCCAACACACGTGGGGCCGTCCCACCGGCGCGGCTGCGGGCCGTGAAGGCGATGCCCCCTCGCCGTACCTGCGGCCGCTGTCCAGCAGCGCCGGCGCCGCCACAGAAAACCCACGCGGAGGACGGCAGCAGCTGCCCCCGCTGCCCAGCAACGATGCCGCCGCCTCCGCCTTCCCTGCACCGCCGTCCACCGCGTCGTCGTCGTCGAACTTCACCCGCCCCCGTGCAGCGGAACAGCAGCCGCAGCCGCAGCCACAGTCGCAGTCGTCGCTGGGCGAGAATAGTCCCACGCTAACCACTCTACACGCCACAGAGGAACGCCTCATGCACGAGGGTTCCAAGACTGCCTCCGTCAGGCGGACCCCGCCGTCGAGCAGCTCTGGCGGAGCCAGCCACCACAACAGCGGCAGCACTGCGAGTGGCGGCACGCAGACTGCGGCCTCGCGAACGACGCGGCAGACCACGCAGCGCTGAGGCCGCTCCCGTATATGCGTGTGTGTCTGCGTGGGTGTGCGTGGGTGTGCGTGGGTGTGAGTGTGTTGGAGTCGGAAGGCGGGTGTAGTGGCTGGTCCCCCACGACTCGCCGCGCACATACACACACGTCGGACTGAGCCTACGCCTTCCCCGCCCGCCCCCTTATTTTCATTCTCCCTCACACCGCACACGGTGTAAGTACTCGATGTATCTGTAGAGATCAGCGCTTGTTTGTCAGTGCACGTAGGTGTCTGTCTGTTCGTCTTTCTGTATGTGTCCGAGACTAATGTAAAGTCACAGTGTTGCATCAAATCAAGCGCCCTTGTGTTTTCTTCATCTTCATCTTTGTGTGTGTGTGTGTGTCGCTCTCGCTCTCTCTCCCCCGCTGACGCGTGGTGTGAACGCGATCACGTAACAGAGCAAGCCTCTTTTTCCCTCCCTCTCCTTCCCCCTCCCCCTCCCCTCTCCCTCTCCGTCTCCCTCCCTACGCCTTTCTGCATCAGACCGTCTCTGTCAGTCCGTCTGTCCGTTCGTCCATCCCCCTGTCCACCTCTCCTTCCGTTCGTTCGCTCGTCCGCTCGTGTGTGTGTGTGTGTGTGTTTGTCTGTGTCTCTGTGACCGTTTTTTTTTTGTTTTGTTTTTTTTTTCATTTTCTGTCAATTGTTTCACCAGCGTGTCTTCGCACCTTACCCTCTTCCTCTCCCCTCCCCTCCCCTTGTGCTTGTGACATCCAATCATACAACGCCACAGACACACACACACACACGCAGACAACGTGCTCAAAACGTGCACACACCTCTATAAACATCGGAAAGGTTTCAAGGAAAAACAAAACAAAAAACGAAAACAAAATTTTAAAAAGGCAACGCACTCGGTGACGAGCTGTTTGATTTCCAATCGACGTGGCGCTTTCAAGAGGAAGGAGGTGAAGGCAAAGTGCTCGAGCGGTTAGAACACTGCATGCCGGTGCACGTGGTGCGGCACCGAGGTGCGGCGTCTCGGTACTTGACAGGTTCGCTTTGCACTGGCCTGCCACACGTTCTGTACCGACCCCGCCACCGCCACTGCCACCACCCCCCCCCCTCCCCATCCACTTCTCTCTCTAGCTCTCACGCACACCTCGCACCCGCTGGCTCCTTTCTGAGTTCCAACTGCTGGCGCGAAGGTGTCCGTCCGTCTCTGTGTATGTGCATGTACTTGTGTGTGTGTGTGTGTGTGTGTGTGTGTGTGTGTGTCCCCCTTTAGGCACATCGCGGGGTCGCATCGCCTCTGCATCCAGCCTTTTCTCAACTTCCCCTTTGCCCTCCGCCCCTCCCCCGCTCCTTCCGCTCCATCCTATCGTTTTCTTTTGCTGGCAACTTGCCTGATGCTTCCCAGGTACTGCCACGATCCTCGGCTCTCCTTCACTGGAACTTCACGCAGGTTTGAGTCAACGAGTACACACATACACGCACGCAGACGTCTACACGTCACTGCGCATCCCCAGTGCACCCTCACCCCCCACTTCTCCCAACTCCGCCTCATCCCGCTGCTGACACACACACACACACACACAAACACCGCAAATGTCGTACGCCTCCTCTGCCATCAAGCGGCTCAGCAACGAGTACCGCCACCTGCAGAAGCCCGAGAACCGCGTGCGGGAGTACCACGTGGCGCCGCTGGAGGAAAACATTTTTGAGTGGCACTTCACACTGCGCGGCCCGGGCGGCGACGCTGGGACGCTGCCCTACAAGGATGGCATCTACCACGGCGCCCTCATCTTCTCGCGCTCCTACCCGCTGGAGCCGCCCGACATCGTCTTCTTCACGCGCAGCGGCCGCTTCGCCGTGCACGAGAAGATCTGCTCGACGATCAGCAGCTACCACAAGGAGCTGTGGCAGCCCACGTACGACATCGCTCTCACCTTAACGGCGCTGCGGCACTTCATGGCGCAGGAGGACGATGTCGGCATGGGTGCTTTCCAGAAAAACATGGTGCCGCACGCCACGAAGGTCGAGTGGGCCGCAGACACGTGGTCCTTCCGCTGCGACGCGTGCGGGAGGGCCACGGCGGAGGTGTGGGAGACGGACATGAAGATGCACCCGGAGATTACGGCCGAGAAGGAGGCGTTGGTGCCCAAGCTGCCACCGACGGCGGCGGCCGCAGCGGCGGCAACAACGGATGGCACAGACGCAGCGGAGGCGTTGGCGTCCGCGGCTGTCGTCGACGCATCCGACGCAGTAGAGGCCGCGGCAAGAGGGGAACCTTCAGCGTGTTCGGCCGTCGATGGTGTGGGGCAGGCCGACACTACCGCTGCCGCAGTGTCAGGCGCAGTGACGGCGCAGCAGCCTGTGGAGGACATGGATGGATCAGAAGCAGCGGCACCCGGCGCGGCGGCGGCGGAACAGGCATGCGTCAGCGAGACGACAACGGCGTCCTCCCCTGCCCCCGAAGAAGAAGCGGTCCCCCCACCTCCCCCTGCACGGGCAGCTACGCCTGTTGACGGCGCCGTGCAGCCCAAGGAAACGGCGCGATCAGCACTCGCACAAGACGCACCCGCACATCCGGCTGTCACGCCTCCCGCGGCGGCGGCGGCGGCGGCGGTCGATGCCCATCACTTGGATGCGGCTGCCGATCTCCAGTTCACGGACGTCACCCCCGCACGCGTCGTGCCCGCGCCGTGCATGACGGTGCAGCGCCCACCGCATGCCACCGTGGGCATCGCCGCCACCACCACGACGGCACGCGGCGGCGAAGACAACATTCGCCTGCCGTCGATGAGTCCTGAGACGCCGCATCGTGAGGGAGACGAGGCGGAGTCACCACGGCAGCAGCAGCAGCACCGACAGCATCGTTACCGTCGTCCGCTCCTGCCCCCGCTGCACCACCGACACCACCACTGCCAGTGCATAGCCCTGCGCCATCGAGCTCCTCTGCGGCTCCGGTGGAGACGCGGCCCACCATCGGCACCCTTTCTCCAAGCCGTCCAGTGCCTCCGTCTCCGCCTCCGCAGCAGGCAGAGGCTGTCGAACCGCAGCTACCGCAGCAACAACAGCAGCAGGAGCCGCAACAGCAGCACGCACAGGTTATTGTCTTCGGGGTGCCCCCGCTGCAGGTCAACGTCTCTCTACGCGTCCTTGACCGAGCAATTCTGTGGAGCTTCGCGCTTGTCATGCTCATCCTTGCCCGCCGTGGGCTGTGTGACTTGGTCATGGGGTAAGTCGTGGTGTGGAGCCGTGGCGGTCGGCATCACCGCCGCCGCCCCGCCCCCCGCTGCGAGCCTCGAAGTCGTAGAAAAGTGCTTGGTCTTGTGCGGTTGTGTGGTGTTCTGCTTCTTTCTTACTCCCGCTCTATCATTACCTCTCTGTGTGTCTCTGTATGTCTGTGTGTGTGTGTGTGTGTGTGTGTGTTACGAGTGATGATGCCCTCATACACGTCTGTGCTGCGTGTTAGGGGGGTTCGTGGGGGGAGGAATGCACCACGAGCTCGGAATGAACCTCCATAAAGGGGGATCAGACGTACGTACGTGTGTCTGTGTGTGTATGCAGTACAGTACGCTGCACGCTGTGTCTGCTTGTACTTTGTTTCTCTCCTTTGTGTTACGTTCCCCGCCTCCACCCCACCCCACACCATCCACACGCAGACACAGACACATACACACCCCCTCCTTCTATTTATCTTTTCTGGCCTTCATGTGGTCTCTTGTGGTCGTCGTGCGGGTGATGGCGACGACGATGAGGATGATGACGATGTTGCTGATGGGCTCCAACACCGCACAGATGGGAAAAACAAGGCCTTCTTCTCGAATGTAGGCCATGGCAAGCGTCGTGCAGCACCGCACCACCGCTTTGTTGCGCTGAACCACGCTTAGCCTCCCTCGACGTTGACGAGATGGAAAGAAGGTTCCTCCTCCTCCTCCTCTCACGAGGCGCGAGGGGGGGGGGCAGTTTCCCACACCTCTGTTACATCTGTCGTCAGCATGTCTGCACCTCCGTCATGATGGCCTTTGTCTCACTCCTCCCCCCCTCCCCCCCCTACACACACGCACACACACACATACACAAAACACGCAAGCTTGGCGTCTGCACCGCACGCCGACACGTCCAGCATACACACATACACACATATGTACATACACCGCCTCCTCCCCCTCCCCCCTCTCCACTTCCTCCGCCGCACTGTCGGTCTTGTCTGACTTGGGGCACCCTTGTTCCCCCCTCCCTCCCTGCGTGTGTGTGTGCCAGCGTTTCACAAACAATGATGAAGCTCGAGGCATCCACAGCCGCCGCGACGGCCACCCCGAGCAGGCTGCGGGGCTACTCCAGCATGGATGACACCGCGGCTACCCCCACCACCATCACAACTACCGCCGCCGCCGCTGTGCGAACCGACGGCCCCGTCACCCTTTCTGGTTCCGCCTTTGCGCCGATGCGGACGTGGTGTGATGAGGTGCAACGCATCACGCAGCAGCACTTCGCTGCGATGGGCATGCTTGCCATAACCTTTCTTCGGGCTGGCGGCGTCTCACAGCCGGGCAGCCGCCATGGCAACAGCAGTCGCGGCGCGGGTGGACTAGACCGTGTCCTGCGTGGCGTGCGCGGCGACATCGCGGACGACGAGGAGCTGCACGTGCAGGCACATGATGTGGCGGCGACGCAAATCGCACTTCTTCAGCAGCTCTACGCGCATCGGGAGCTGCTGCAGTACCGTGACAGCGCGCGGCATCGGACGGCGGCGTCGCTGCGCGCGGCGGAGGGAGGCGCGACGACCATGGCGCATCCCTCCAGCGCGTTGGCCGGCATGGGCGATCAAGGTGCCGTTGCTGCTCAACACTCATTGTGGAACGGAAAGGACGGTGAACTCAGCGATGTGGCCGTGCCGGCCCGCAACGTGGCCGCGTTGCTCGGCTCGCGCCTCCCACCCGAGCTGCTACAACTCTTCCGCACCGCACAGGCACTCCGCGCCTGTACCCCCGCCGGCGCCGTCACCTCGCAGTCCTCCAACTCCGTGGCCGCCGCAGGTCGGGCATCCCCACTGGCAGGCACGCACCGGCAGCGCAGCGCGCGGTCACGGGAGAAGGGAGGGCACGCAACGCCGGACGAGCGCGACGACGACGACGAGGAGGTGGACTCCGTCGACGATTTGGGCATGGACGCCGAGAGCGCCGATGTTGCTGATCGTCCGTTCTCGCGGGAGAGTGCTAAGTCGGCGACGCCGCTGATGTCAGAGCGGCCGCGCTCGTCGCCCGCCTCCGCTGCGGCCGCGTCCCAGTCCGCTGCTGGCAGTCCCTCGCGTCTGGGCAGCGCGGGGCTGTCGCGGGCAGAGCCTCCTCAGCACCTTGTCCCTGCCTCCACCCCCACATCGCCGCCCCACCGCGCTGCAGTGGCGCTGGTGGAGATGGGCGATGACGAGGCAGCCGAGGCGGCCGCCATGGCGACGCTGTGCTACGAGTACTTCTACACTGCCCGCCACGGCTCCCCACCCACACCCACTGCTGCTGCTGCTGCTGCTACCGCCGCCCCTGCCTCCTCCAAGGCATCCGGCCTCCCCGCCTCCGCAGCGCCACGCCACGCCGCGCAGCCCACGTTGACGTCCAAGGTCGTGCCAGCAGCGGCATCGGCAGGGACCGTAGGACTGGATGTAATTGCGATGATGCAGCTGCCGCCGCCGCGCCGCGCCCCCCGCTCCACGGCGCCGCTGACAAAGACGGCAGGCATGTCCGTGTCGGCCAGCGGCACGGGCGGTGGCGGGTGGTCGCCTTTTGCGACGACGTACACCGCAGCGCCTGGGCCGCCGCCCACCGTCTCACAGTCGTCGCTGCAGCCTGACGTCCCGGCACCAGGGGACCTCGGTGCCCCGGCGGCCTGGCGCCGGCTCATTGCCCAGCGTGTTGCCTCCGAGCGCGCAGTGAAGGCGCTGGCCCACCCGACGAACGGCACGCAGCCCAACACGGCCACCGCGGCGACTTCCGCAGCCGCCGCGGCCGCGGTGACAGCGCTGCCACCGCCCGCCACGAGGGCCAGCGTCGATGGGCTGGCGCAGACGGCGGCGGCGGGTCTTGCGCCGGAGTTGGCGGCCGTGGTGCGTCAGCACGTGCACGCCCAGCTGTCCTTTAGACTTCCGTCGAAGCCGAAAGAGGAGGAGGGACAGGAGCAGCAACCGCTGGCGGTGGTGTCGGCGCAGAACGCATCAGCATCGGCGGAAGCCGCTCACGACGACGACGACGACGTTGACGATGAGGAGGCGATGCAGGCCTCCCCCGCGACGGCGGGAAGTGCGGCGCCTGGGTCGCGTGCCGCACACGTCAGCAGTGGCAGCGGCGTTGGTGGAGGGGACTGTAAGACGGAGAGCCACGCGCGGGCCGGTGAGACGCCGCCGGCGGCACTCACGGCGGCCGCGGCGGTGAAGCTCGAGTCCTCTGGGGACGGGACGCGGCTGCCGGCGCTGCCCTCGCGTGTCCTCTCCCGTGCGACGAGCGGCTTGGACGATGGAGGTGCGCAGCAGCGGGACACCGGAGCCGCCGCCGCCGCCGCGGTCTTGCCGCCTGTCTTGCCGCAAGGCACTGGGGCGGTGGAGGAGGGCAGCGATGACGGCACCACCAGCGCGGTGGCCGCTGCTGATGAAGAGGACGCAGCAGCAACGGCCGCCACCCCGATGCCAACGGCGCTGTCCACGGTGCTGATGGATGTAACGACTACGGCAACAGCGACGACCTCGTCGCCGTCCCGCTCGGGCCGCGACGCGACGCAGCCGCCGCCGCCGCTGCCATCGAAGAAGCCGAACAAGAAGATCCGCGTGGACAGTGCCCACCTGCGCCGCGCCCGGGGCCTGCAGCCGTCGCCAACGAACGTCGTCCTCCCACCCGGCTACAGCGGCTTCAACGGGGAGGAGCTCACCACCGCCCAGCTGACGCAGCTCATGGCAAATGTCAAACAGGATGGGGCGGCGGCGCAGGCCAATGCGCAGCAGGAGCAGGCCGCCGGTGACGAGGCCGCCGCAAAACTGTACCGGCTGCAGCGGGCGGTGGCGCAGGTGCTGCTGGAGAACGTTCAACTGGAGAAAGACATCGCGACCCTCGCGGCGAACGGATCTGGAAAGGCTGCTGCTGCCGTTGCCGCGACGACGACGACGACGGCGACAACGCCGGGCGTGTACGGTGACACCAGCGGCGTCGCTGTGCCACCATCGAATTCGCGAGCCGAGGCCGTGGCACCCGTCGAGTCCCGCCGACGTCCTCTCATTCTGCCGCCTGCACCGCTGCCACTGCCCCACGCGACCGCCGCGCTCACCGCCAGCTCTCTCCTTGTTGGACGTCTGGCCACGGACCGCAAGAGCAAAGCCCGCCGTGGCGGCGGCGGCGCTACCGCATCAGCGTCTTGCGCGGGGCAGTGCCCCGGGGATGATGTCGTGGTCGTGCCGCAGCGTCCGTGGCAGCAGCAGGTTGCGGCGTTGAGCAAAAACGTACGAACGACCGTGCAGATGTCTCGCAAGGCCGCACCGCACGTCTACTCCCACACGGCTGCTGCTGCTGCTGCCGCGCGGACGGCTTCGGAGGCGGCGTCAGCAGCAGCAGCAGCGTCAGCCGACGACCCAGCTGCCATTCTTCAGGAGTTGAGCAGCGCTGTGAGCCAACGCGAGGAGGAGCGCGCCCGCACTCTGGAGGAGATCGATGCCCTGACCAGCCGCGTCGAGCACCACGACACGCTCTTGTCCGCCGTGGCCGAGTACTGGCGACGCAACGCAGCCATCATGAAGCGGCAGCAGTACGCCGTGCAGTCGCAGCCCAAGAACTCAGCCACCACAACCGCAGCAACATCGTCGGCCGCCACCCGTGCGATGTTCTCGCCTGTCGGTGCATCCCCGCTGTGGGAAGGCGGGCTGCCAGGCGAGAGCGGCTCCGCAGCGGACGCCGACGTGCACGCCATACCGGTGCCCTACCTCATGCAGGCCGCCACCGCCGCCGCCGCGTTCTCGAGTGGCAGCGACGGCGACAGCAGCGCCGCGTCGCGCTCGGCCTCGACCCTCACGGTTGTCACGAGCCCCTCTGAGAAGATGACGACGCTAGACGCATCGCCGTCGCAGCTGCAGCGGACGCTGGCGCAGATGGAAGCCGTCTCGCCCAACCCACCCAGCAGCACCCTCTCCTTCGACCTGCGCCCCAGCCACGCACTCGTGTCCTGCCTCGGCTCGTCGCCCGAGGCTACGAGGGAGCTTGTGCGGCGGCAGCTCCTCCCGGTGCGCGTGAAGACGACGGCCCCGACGAGCACCCCGCTGAGGAAGGCGGTCGTGCTGCCTCCTGCGGCGGTCACGGAGTGGACGCCGTCAGACGGGACGAGCAGGAGCACCGCCACCATCATCGCGGGTGTCGTCACCTCAGCGACACCAGCGGATCTGCAGCCGCAGGTCAACGCGGCACCCTCTGCCACCACAACAACAACTACTACCACGAACGCACCCTCAACGCTGCTGTACTCCCGTGGTGGGCGTCGCATCGACGCCGGCGGCCGTGTCGGTGCGAGGTCTCCTGCAGCAGTGACAACGCCCGAGTACAGCGTGGGCGCCATTGCACGGATCGATGCAGAGCTGCAGAGCGACAGCTTCAACGTCTCCCCTGGCTTCTCCTTCTCCCCCGCACCATGCCTCAGTCTAGAGCACGGCATATACACGGGGGATGACAACGCGAAGACCGCACGGGGCCGCGGTGCTGTCCTGCCTGCCTCCACAAAGACCATAACGCGGACAGGTGCCGCTGGTGTGGTGCATCGTCCGCTCTCGGTGGACGAGACGTCCGTGACGGTCGCCGGCTTGCCCGACATGCACACGAGTCGCACGAGCACGTCGACGATGAGCCGCCACCACGCGAGCGTGAGCAGCCGACGGGAGGACGAGGACGTGCTGGCGCGGGGTCACTGGTGCACCATCCCGGCTCTGCAGCTCGATCATCTCGACGAGATCGCAGAGTTCATCTACAGCGTATTCGAGCAGCCTTGACTCCGCATCCCCCTGCACACATACACACACACAAAGGCTTTGGCCAACCTCCTTTCTCCTGCCGCCCTTCCAGTGTGTGTCTCCTCCTCCTTGTCGTTGTGCGTCTGTGTGTCTGTGTGTGTGTGTGTGTGTGTGTTTATTTTTGTATGCAACTTCGAGCGCAGGGTTACCCCGTCTCGCTCTCTCACCTCGATGTACGAGCAGGGCGACGACGGCGACAACGACGACACGCTCTTCTGTTTGCTTTACGATGTACAAGGGGGGCCTCGATGCCAATCCCCCACCCACCTACCCCCTCTTCAACGTTGCGATGTCGCTGTGCATCCTTCCACAGCGTTCTCTTTGTCCGTCTACTGTCCCGCCCCCCTGCAACCCTGTCCCTCTCCAAGGCAAGCAAGAACGAGTAAGCGCTACGTCAAAGGAAACATCAGCAGAGCGAGCTGGTCGACTGTGTGTGTGTGTGTGTGTGTGTGTGTGTGTGTGTGTGAATGTAGCACCACGGCAAAGAGGAGGAGGAGGCGAAGACGAGGGACTCGATGGTGGAGCAGCGTCAGCAAAGAACCGTTGGCGGCTCACGCAGCAGGCACACGCTGTCCGTCTAGCCACGACAAGGGAAGGCACAGCTCGCTCCTCGGGTTGTCACACGGCCCTTATCCCCCCCCTCCCTACCCCCCCCCCCCCCCGCCAACCCCTCCCTCTCTCCACATCTCTCTCTCTTCATCTTGCCAGTCACACGCATCAACTCCAACGCAGTACACCCAACCATCCGCGCGCCGTCCCCAGAGAACAAAAAAAAAAAGAAACGCATCTCGCTGTGTGTGCAGCCCTGCACACACATACACACACCCACAAACACACACACAGACAGAGAGAGCTGAGGCGTCTCTCCGTTGGACAACCGCACCTCTCGCCCCTTCCTGTTCCCCCCCCCCCCTCGCCAGCGCTGTCTCCCTCTCTCTCTGTGTGCTCATGCGCACCCTGCACACAGCTCATGCATCTCCAGAGCCACCAACCCCGCCAGCAGCAGCAGCAGCAGCAGTCTGTGTATGCCTCGCTGACGGCGCGTCGGCAGCGTGCCCCTCGCGTGGGCCGCGACGACGACACAACCTTCTGCATCAGCCTCCTGATGCGGTGTCTGCCTCTTATGACGTGGCGGAAGCTTCGCGCGCGCAGCCGGTCCCCGCGCGCGCGGCGGTTGGTCTACCTCATCATCGGCCTCCTCGCCGCCACCGCCGTCTTTCTTCTCGGTCTTCTCGTCCATGCTGTGTTGTTCTCGGACTCCCTGGCCCAGTACGGCGGGAACGGCGCGGCGGCGGACGCGACGGGGCAGCCAGCGACACCGGCATCGCCGCATGAGCCGCTCGGGCAGCCCAGTCTCGTCGACCCCGACTCCGCCGCCGGAGCAGCGGAGAAGAAGCGGGAGGAAGAAGCCCTTGCACACAAGTGGCGTGCACGCCGCATCCCCATCACATACTGGGACGTCGAGGGCCGCAGCACGCCGCCGCTCACGATGGAGGCCCTGAACGCCTGGTCCGCACACGAGCAACGAGCCACCGCCGAAGTGGCGGTGGACATCACGGAGGATGTGTTGGCGCGGCACGCATGGCGGTGGCCCTCCACTGACGCCACCGCAGTAGCAGCAGCAGCAGACGCGGCGCCGTCGCAGGCCAGCGAGGCGGACTTCTTCGACGCCCTCGCCTTCCTCTTCCCGCCGCAGCAGCAGCGGCAGTACTACCGTAACGCGATGAACGCGATCCTGCGCCACGGCCCCCGCGTCGGCGGCACGCGGCGCGAGGCGCTTCTCGCCCACCTCGTCGACGAGGGGCTCGGCCGGCGGCGCTACGATGCGGAGCGGCAACGCTTCCGCGACGGTGGCGCCCCGCACCTCAGCCCACGCGGACGGGCCCTGCTAGACGCCGCGTGGCCCACGGCGCCGCCCCTCCTCGCGACCCCAGACGCGGCCCGCGTGCGGGGCTGGCGGTGGTCGCTGAGCTGGGACAACTTCACCGCCGACATCCCTGTGCTGATCGACAACGCCCGGCGCGCCGCGATGCAGAACTTGGTATTCCAGTTCCCCGGCGGCTCACAGTTCCGTCGCAAGTGGGCGAGTCGGGCCTTTGCGGGGGAGGTGCCGGCCGACGCCAACGCCCCAGCGGACGGCCACGCGGAGCTGCTGCCGGGCGAAGGGGTCGACGCGGACGCCACCGGGCAGCGCGTGTACGCGCAGGAGACAATGTTGCGCTTTGCCAACGGCACATCGGGCTTCAACCGCCGCCAAGCGCTGGAGCGCGGGGTGCCGGGGACGCGGGTGGTCCTCACGAAGGAGGCGACCGGTGAGAAGGTGCCGCTGAAGCCCAGCCTCTCCGCGGCCGACGCGCAGCCGACGCCGCAGCAGCCGATCAAGCACATCATGCTCGCCGCGCACTGGGACTCGAAGCACTTTAGCCGGTTTTCGTTCCTCGGGGCCTGCGACTCAGCCATGCCGATGGTGTTCCTGCTCCGCACCATCAAGAACATCGCCGTCCTGACCGATGTGGTCGAGGCGCTCGCCGCGTCGTACGCGGAGGAGCGCACCGCGGCCGGTGGTGCGGTGGTGGTGGTGCCTGGCCGCACGCACACGTTCCGAAACTCCACCACCGACGCCGAGGTGCGCGCGCGCCTCGCCACGCTCCTCTCCCCGGCGCACCACGCGCTGCTCTACCAGTACTTCTTCGCGCGCCCGTACGCCGCCGGTGATGGAGCGGCGCCGGATGGCAGTCCACAAGGTGCGGCGCAGCGAGTCGATGTGCGGGCGTGGCTGGACTGGGTGCAGCACCTGCCCGTCATCTCCGTTGCGCTCTTTGACGGCGAGGAGGCGTTTGCAGAGTGGCGTGGCGAGGACAACACGTACGGCTCGCGGCACCTGGCCCGGCGCTGGCGCGACACCGCCGCGACGACCACAACCGCCTTCTCGGACGGCGCGCAGTCCCTGTATGACTCGCTCGATCTTTTCGCGCTGTATGACTTGATGGGACCAGCGGGGACGACCTTCTCAAACATGTTCCCCACACAGAGCGGGATCTTCTTCGCCGGGCTCGTGCAGCGGGAGACCGACATGCGCCAGTGTGCCCTCCACTTCACATCCGCCATCGCCGCGGAGCTGCTGTGGCGGCTCCAGGACTCGAGGGACACGGCCAGCGGCCAAGCTCACATCGGAAACACCACTGCAGACGCCTTCTTACGCCAGCTCACCCCATCGCCCGCTGCCGCCGCTGCGAGCCTGAACCCCGCCTACACGCGTCAGCTCCTCGCCAGCGCGGGGTCGCGTCCGTCGGCCGCAGCGCTGCCCCGCACCTGGCTGATGTACGGCGCGCCGCATGAGCTGCACACCCTTCATGGTGTGCCGCGTGTGCAGGACGCCGCCCTCCCCGTCGACCACTTAGAGCAGCGTCGCACGTACGACAAGCTCCCTCGCGCCGCGGCCACGAAGGATGGCTTCGACGCCGTGGCGTACCTGCGCAGCGTGAACTCCAACATCTTCTTCAAGTCGGCGACGGCCAGAGATGGGCGCCGCGGGTCAGGCACGCACCTGGCAGACGACGACCACAAGCATTGGCTGGACACGCAGCGGGTGCTGCACCTCATCGCGATGCCGTTCCCGCGGTCGTGGCACGCAGTCGAGGACGACGGGCGCGACATCCACGACGGGACTGCCGTGGACCTGGGCCGGCTCCTGTGGTCGGAGGTGCTGGAGCTGGGCAACTACTGGACGCACATCGCGTAAGTACGTCGCAAACACGTGCGCGGTGGGAGGGACAAGCGTCGCCTGCTGACGGCCCCCAGCCTCTGCCATGGCTCTCCCGCGTTTCTTTCGTTACTTCTTTCTCCCTCGTCCCGCGTCGTGATGAGGTGTGTGTGTGTGTGTGTGTCTGTGTGTGTGTGGAAGGGGATGCCACACCGTCCGCCTCCCGTAGTCTTCACGCCGTGCGCTTCTTGAGGCGTCGGATGCCGTCATGGGGGCACCTCATGTCCTCGAACACAACCACCGCCACCCGACTGGGACACGGAGCCCCCCTGTGAACCGTGCGCCGGTGCACCGCTTCTTGGCGTCCTGCTGGAGTCAGCGATGGAGCTGGAGCGACTCGAGGCGTCAGCGTCCACCTCCCTCCCCCCCCCCCCTCACCATGCGCTGCGACCCCGCGTCCCTCTACAATCTTTGTCCTCTTGTGTTCCCCATTCTTAACACACACACACACACATGCCCGCCCCTGCCCTACATCCGCCACCACCACCACCACTATCCAGTCCATCAGATCTTCCTCCCCACTGTTCCTCCAAACTAGCGTCGCTCCTTCCTCTTCTTCTCCTAACTATCAGTGTTCGCTCGCCGCCCCGCCCCGCCTCCCCCCCCCTCCCTTCCCCGTCCTTCTCTCTCCCTATTACCCCAACACACACAGACACAGACAGCCGCCACCACCTCCACGTAAACCCTTTGTTGAACTCCCTTACCCCCCCCCTCCCCTCGCGCTCTCTTCGCAGCAACGCGCCATGGCTAGCAAAGCTCTGTATGTGACGCCGCGGGCCGTGCCGTACTGCACGCTTGCCATCGCAAATGCCTTCAAGGACCTCACGCCGAAGCAGCGCAAGTACGCCCACCACATGATGGCGGCCGGCTGGTGCGGCACGGCGGTCGTGGCCGAGCAGCTCAGCGCCGAGTCGCTGCCGCTCCTGCGCCTCTTCTACACGGTGCTGAGCGCGCAGCCGTTGGACGCCTTCAAGGCCAGCGCTGCACAGGCCGGCGCCGACGCTGACGAGATCAGCCAGTTCCTCGAGTACTTCGCTATGGTTTACTCCAACATGGGCAACTACATCTCCTTCGGCGACACCAAGTTTGTTCCTTCGATCTCGAAGGAGGTGTTCGCGAAGATCGTGGCCAGCGCGGCCGGGGCGCCGGCGGTGGAGGCGTCGCTGCTGGACGCGATCTACGACCTCGCGGACGACAAGCTCGCGCTTAACTACCCGCCGCAAGGCGTGTCGCGCTACTACAGCCCCGACATTACCCCCGAGGACGCTGTGGCGGCCAACGACTTCCTCGCGTCTCGCGGCATTGACGGTGTCAACACGCGCGTCTTCAAGGAGGCGGACGGCACCCTGGTCATCCGCTTCGCCGCGGCGACGGAGAAGTCGGTGCCCGCGGTTGACTTCAACGGCCGCGCCATCGCGCTGTACTACGGCGACTTCAAGGAGGAGATGGCGCGCGTCGTCGCGGAGCTGCAGCAGGCGCGGCCGTACGCGGAGAACGAGACGGAGGTGCGCATGCTTGACCACTACATCGAGCACTTCACGCACGGCGACGTCGAGGCGCACAAGGAGAGCCAGCGGGAGTGGGTGAAGGATGTGGGGCCGACGGTGGAGACGAACATCGGCTTCATCGAGTCGTACCGCGACCCGTCCGGCGTGCGCGCGGAGTGGGAGGGCTTCGTCGCCGTGGTGA
This sequence comes from Tiliacea citrago, assembly GCA_963921375.1. Lineage (NCBI taxonomy): Eukaryota > Metazoa > Arthropoda > Insecta > Lepidoptera > Noctuidae > Tiliacea > Tiliacea citrago. Next base: position 911,778 of record CAWUFJ010000003.1, read on the forward strand.
ACAAGGAGCAGTCCAAGGTGTACGGTGCCCTCGTCGCGCACGGCGAGGAGTTCATTGCGCAGCTGCCGTGGGGCAAGGCTTTCGAGAAGGACGTCTTCTCGAGTCCGGACTTCACGAGCCTCGACGTGCTCGGCTTCGCCAGCAGCGGCATCCCGGCGGGCATCAACATCCCGAACTACGATGACATCCGCCAGGCCGTCGGCTTCAAGAACGTGTACCTGTCCAACGTCGTTAGTGGCGTCACCTTCAACGACAAGATCAGCTACATCACGGACGCCGACTGGGAAATCTACAAGGGGAGCTTGATCGCCGCGACGTCCGTGAACGTCGGCATCCACGAGCTGCTCGGCCACGGCACGGGCAAAATACTCTCGGAGGACGCCAACGGCACGCTGAACTTCGACCGCAGCACGATCGACCCGATCAGCGGGCAGCCTGTGGCGACGTGGTACAAGCCCGGCGACACGTACTCCAGCGTCTTTGGCGGTCTGGGCAGCTCTTACGAGGAGTGCCGCGCCGAGGCCGTGTCGCTGTACCTGTGCCTGCTGCCGGACCTGCTTGAAATCTTCCACCTGACGACGCCGGAGGCGCAGCAGGACGCCATCTACATCTGTTGGTTGAACATGGTGCGCGCTGGCCTCGCTGGGCTGGAGATGTACACGCCGGAGACAAAGCAGTGGCGGCAGGCGCATATGCGTGCCCGCTTCTGCATCCTGGAGGCGCTGGCGCGGGCGCCGAACCCGGTCGTGCACATCGCCGAGGACGAGAAGGAGGGCCTGCTCATCACGCTGGACCGCGAGCGCATCGCCACGGACGGCCGCCAGGCGATCGGCGAGCTGCTCGTGAACCTGAACGTGAACAAGTCGACGGCCGACGCGAAGCGCGGTGGGGCGTACTACGAGAACATGACGGCGGTAAACGACACGTACGTGCGCTACCGCGAGATCATCATGTCGCGCCGCAAGCCGCGCCGGCAGTTTGTGCAGCCGCACACGTTCGCTGCCGGGGACACGATCGAGGTGAAGGAGTTCCCGGGCTCCGTGGAGGGCGTCGTCGAGTCCTTCGTGACGCGCCACCGCGACATTCCGCTGTAGGGGAGGGGGGATGATGGGTGGCCCGTCTGGAGCGGAGGAGCACGGGAGTGTTCCCGTAGCCTTCTCTCCACGCGCCTCCCCTCAAGCGAACGGAGTTGACACGTGTGTGTTGTTTTTTTTTCCTTGTTTGTCTTTTGTCTTTTCTCCGTCGGGTTCTCGCGCCAATTATGGTCGCTGTTCCTCCTCGTTGTCCCCCCCCGCGCACTGCGCCTCTCTCTCGCTCTGTCCGTTCTAGGGGCGCGCGTGTGTTTGTGCGCGGTTGGATGCGCGAGAGGGCATGACGAATTGTCAAGCGCGACTTTCCCGACGTATGAGCGTGTCCGAAGGCCACAAGTGTTGTCTGAGTCCGACCCGCACACCTACAGAGGATGAAGCCGAGTTGGATGAGGGGGGGTGGGGTTTGGGTCACCCCGAACCAAGCATCACGTCTCCTACCAGACACCCACTGGCCCTCCTGCATTTCCAAGTGCAACGACGCTCGTCTCCTCACCCTTTAAATCTCTTCGTTCCCCCTCCCCCCCCCCCACTCCATCTCTCTGCCCATTCCCACATCAGTGTTGGTTCGTCTGCCCTTCCGTCACATACCTTAATCAAACAGACGGCGCATTCATCACACTCGCGGACACCTGAAAGGGAGAGGACCCAAGTGACACGAGAGGAGCGGAGCAGTAAGTTCGAGACTCTCACCAGGAATCAAAGCCGTTCCGCCTCATGCGGTGCTGGTGTGTCTGTGTGCGTGTACCTACCCAACGCAAAGGATGAGCACCAAGGTGCGCGGAACCTCGTCGGCTTGCTCCTGTACGGCCCCCCTCTGGTGACCAGGCGTCGATCCACAGCTGGCAGGTATTTGAGGCTCTGCCCGTGGGGAGGGGGACGGGGGGGGCCAAGGCAATGTTCGGGAAGGTCGTCCCGAGGCTCCCCGTGCCGCTGTACCCATCATGCACGAAGCTGCCTTTTCTCGATGATCCGCTGCACGACTTCCTGGACACACACACAGGGAGAGTGCGTGAAAGGTCGCTCTGTTCCCGGAGAGAGGGAAGGTCTCAACCTTTCCACCGCCCGAGCACGGAGTTTTTCGAAGGCGTCTCCTGCACGGAGGCGGTGCGTGACCGGCGCCGAAAAAAAAACGGCTGCCGCGGACATGCCCCACACGCACAGCCAGCGTCATGCAGAGCATCAGCAACAAGCCCCATCGGATCCAGCAGCCGCCTGCCCCCGCGACCAGAGGCGAAAAACAACGCGACGCCGAAGAACACCGCAAAAAAAAGGCTTTGCGACGACGCGTGGGGCTCAAGTGCTGACATGCTCCGCGGTGTGATTCTGCAACGGCAGACGTGCGCGGGGTGGGCTGTTCCGTTGCCGGCCTGACCCAGTTCCCCTACTTTAACGGCGGCCCCGCGGAGCACTCCTCTGCAGGAGGGCGGGACTCACCGACACACAGCCAAGCAGAGCACCACGTCAACGCAGCAAGACACCCTTGCTGTTCCACGACCTCCCCGCTCCACCTACGAAGCCCCCGAAGGTTACAGAGCGAAGCTCCGGCTTACTCTTCAACCACGCGAACACGTTCGGTACCCCGCGTTTCCCGTCAAAATGAACTTCGCCACAAATACAGTGACCCCTAAATCAGCTTTCAATCCACAAGTCCGTGTGGCTCAATGGAAGAGCATCTGACTACGGATCAGAGGGTTGCAGGTTCGAATCCTGTCACGGATGACTTTTTTGACAAGCGGTTTTTTTAACCCGGCGCCCTCCTGCGCGGTGGCCGACCTGGCGCGGGGTGCACGTGGGGGCTCGCCGGCGCGGGTCCCGGCGCCCTGGCCGCACCCCGCCCGACCCGCCCCGACCCCCCCCGACCGCCACCACCCACCACAGAATTTCCCACCCAATATTGAGTACGACCATACTTGAGTGAAAACACCATATCCCGTCCGATTTGTGAAGTTAAACGCTCACAGGCTCGGTTCGAACTGAGGTCAGTGATGACTCGGATCGGCCGGGTGCCGTACCCCCCCTCCCCCAGCACCGCGCTTCCACGCTGGGGTGGCGGTATCCAAGTGGAGCGCAACGCCTAGTCATACCAGCCGTGTGAACCCAACGGTGCTCCCGGGTCCTGGCAGTAGCCGGCTGGTCACGCGGATTGGTCCGCGCAAAATCCTGAGGTCGCACAATATGGAGTAACGGCGCGGCCCCCTGTAAGTGCAAAGGTGGAGGTTCTGGTTGCCAAACCCACCGGCAGAGGCATTGGAAGTTCAAAGGATCTTCAGCTGACGAAGCGAACGGGGTGGGGAATACCGCTTCAGGTCCCCACGGGCGTGACCCCACCCCCCCGGTGAGAAAGACCACGGCAACGAGGACCTAGGAAAGGAGCGGTGGGTTCGAATCGACCCAGGAATTGTCCGACGCGGCGATCATGACCACCACCGGACCGAGAGACAAGCCGTGGCCAGGACGTGCGCGCAAGCGTGCCTCACACTAAACCCATTCGACACCGTTCTCCGGGGGCGACCACCCGACAGGTGCCGAGAACGCCCACTTCACATCTCGGCCACGGATTTACCTCCGCGGAACCACGACGATAGCCTCTTGTGCTGTCGGGCGGTGGCCCCCGCAACCTCGCGGGTCCGGCCGGCTATCAGCCGGGCCACGCACAAGCCAGCAGCTGGGAGTAATGCCCCACGCACGCAGGCGGCCCCCAGCGGGCGCTGAACAAAAACACCATATCCCGTCCGATTTGTGAAGTTAAGCACTTACAGGCTTAGTTAGTACTGAGGTCAGTGATGACTCGGGAACCCTGAGTGCCGTACTCCTCCCATTTTTTCCCACCCGGCGCCCTCCTGCGCGGTGGCCGGCCTGGCGCGGGGTGCACGTGGGGGCTCGCCGGCGCGGGTCCCGGCGCCCTGGCCGCACCCCGCCCGACCCGCCCCGACCCCCCCCGACCGCCACCACCCACCACAGAATTTCCCACCCAATATTGAGTACGACCATACTTGAGTGAAAACACCATATCCCGTCCGATTTGTGAAGTTAAACGCTCACAGGCTCGGTTCGAACTGAGGTCAGTGATGACTCGGATCGGCCGGGTGCCGTACCCCCCCTCCCCCAGCACCGCGCTTCCACGCTGGGGTGGCGGTATCCAAGTGGAGCGCAACGCCTAGTCATACCAGCCGTGTGAACCCAACGGTGCTCCCGGGTCCTGGCAGTAGCCGGCTGGTCACGCGGATTGGTCCGCGCAAAATCCTGAGGTCGCACAATATGGAGTAACGGCGCGGCCCCCTGTAAGTGCAAAGGTGGAGGTTCTGGTTGCCAAACCCACCGGCAGAGGCATTGGAAGTTCAAAGGATCTTCAGCTGACGAAGCGAACGGGGTGGGGAATACCGCTTCAGGTCCCCACGGGCGTGACCCCACCCCCCCGGTGAGAAAGACCACGGCAACGAGGACCTAGGAAAGGAGCGGTGGGTTCGAATCGACCCAGGAATTGTCCGACGCGGCGATCATGACCACCACCGGACCGAGAGACAAGCCGTGGCCAGGACGTGCGCGCAAGCGTGCCTCACACTAAACCCATTCGACACCGTTCTCCGGGGGCGACCACCCGACAGGTGCCGAGAACGCCCACTTCACATCTCGGCCACGGATTTACCTCCGCGGAACCACGACGATAGCCTCTTGTGCTGTCGGGCGGTGGCCCCCGCAACCTCGCGGGTCCGGCCGGCTATCAGCCGGGCCACGCACAAGCCAGCAGCTGGGAGTAATGCCCCACGCACGCAGGCGGCCCCCAGCGGGCGCTGAACAAAAACACCATATCCCGTCCGATTTGTGAAGTTAAACGCTCACAGGCTCGGTTCGAACTGAGGTCAGTGATGACTCGGATCGGCCGGGTGCCGTACCCCCCCTCCCCCAGCACCGCGCTTCCACGCTGGGGTGGCGGTATCCAAGTGGAGCGCAACGCCTAGTCATACCAGCCGTGTGAACCCAACGGTGCTCCCGGGTCCTGGCAGTAGCCGGCTGGTCACGCGGATTGGTCCGCGCAAAATCCTGAGGTCGCACAATATGGAGTAACGGCGCGGCCCCCTGTAAGTGCAAAGGTGGAGGTTCTGGTTGCCAAACCCACCGGCAGAGGCATTGGAAGTTCAAAGGATCTTCAGCTGACGAAGCGAACGGGGTGGGGAATACCGCTTCAGGTCCCCACGGGCGTGACCCCACCCCCCCGGTGAGAAAGACCACGGCAACGAGGACCTAGGAAAGGAGCGGTGGGTTCGAATCGACCCAGGAATTGTCCGACGCGGCGATCATGACCACCACCGGACCGAGAGACAAGCCGTGGCCAGGACGTGCGCGCAAGCGTGCCTCACACTAAACCCATTCGACACCGTTCTCCGGGGGCGACCACCCGACAGGTGCCGAGAACGCCCACTTCACATCTCGGCCACGGATTTACCTCCGCGGAACCACGACGATAGCCTCTTGTGCTGTCGGGCGGTGGCCCCCGCAACCTCGCGGGTCCGGCCGGCTATCAGCCGGGCCACGCACAAGCCAGCAGCTGGGAGTAATGCCCCACGCACGCAGGCGGCCCCCAGCGGGCGCTGAACAAAAACACCATATCCCGTCCGATTTGTGAAGTTAAACGCTCACAGGCTCGGTTCGAACTGAGGTCAGTGATGACTCGGATCGGCCGGGTGCCGTACCCCCCCTCCCCCAGCACCGCGCTTCCACGCTGGGGTGGCGGTATCCAAGTGGAGCGCAACGCCTAGTCATACCAGCCGTGTGAACCCAACGGTGCTCCCGGGTCCTGGCAGTAGCCGGCTGGTCACGCGGATTGGTCCGCGCAAAATCCTGAGGTCGCACAATATGGAGTAACGGCGCGGCCCCCTGTAAGTGCAAAGGTGGAGGTTCTGGTTGCCAAACCCACCGGCAGAGGCATTGGAAGTTCAAAGGATCTTCAGCTGACGAAGCGAACGGGGTGGGGAATACCGCTTCAGGTCCCCACGGGCGTGACCCCACCCCCCCGGTGAGAAAGACCACGGCAACGAGGACCTAGGAAAGGAGCGGTGGGTTCGAATCGACCCAGGAATTGTCCGACGCGGCGATCATGACCACCACCGGACCGAGAGACAAGCCGTGGCCAGGACGTGCGCGCAAGCGTGCCTCACACTAAACCCATTCGACACCGTTCTCCGGGGGCGACCACCCGACAGGTGCCGAGAACGCCCACTTCACATCTCGGCCACGGATTTACCTCCGCGGAACCACGACGATAGCCTCTTGTGCTGTCGGGCGGTGGCCCCCGCAACCTCGCGGGTCCGGCCGGCTATCAGCCGGGCCACGCACAAGCCAGCAGCTGGGAGTAATGCCCCACGCACGCAGGCGGCCCCCAGCGGGCGCTGAACAAAAACACCATATCCCGTCCGATTTGTGAAGTTAAACGCTCACAGGCTCGGTTCGAACTGAGGTCAGTGATGACTCGGATCGGCCGGGTGCCGTACCCCCCCTCCCCCAGCACCGCGCTTCCACGCTGGGGTGGCGGTATCCAAGTGGAGCGCAACGCCTAGTCATACCAGCCGTGTGAACCCAACGGTGCTCCCGGGTCCTGGCAGTAGCCGGCTGGTCACGCGGATTGGTCCGCGCAAAATCCTGAGGTCGCACAATATGGAGTAACGGCGCGGCCCCCTGTAAGTGCAAAGGTGGAGGTTCTGGTTGCCAAACCCACCGGCAGAGGCATTGGAAGTTCAAAGGATCTTCAGCTGACGAAGCGAACGGGGTGGGGAATACCGCTTCAGGTCCCCACGGGCGTGACCCCACCCCCCCGGTGAGAAAGACCACGGCAACGAGGACCTAGGAAAGGAGCGGTGGGTTCGAATCGACCCAGGAATTGTCCGACGCGGCGATCATGACCACCACCGGACCGAGAGACAAGCCGTGGCCAGGACGTGCGCGCAAGCGTGCCTCACACTAAACCCATTCGACACCGTTCTCCGGGGGCGACCACCCGACAGGTGCCGAGAACGCCCACTTCACATCTCGGCCACGGATTTACCTCCGCGGAACCACGACGATAGCCTCTTGTGCTGTCGGGCGGTGGCCCCCGCAACCTCGCGGGTCCGGCCGGCTATCAGCCGGGCCACGCACAAGCCAGCAGCTGGGAGTAATGCCCCACGCACGCAGGCGGCCCCCAGCGGGCGCTGAACAAAAACACCATATCCCGTCCGATTTGTGAAGTTAAACGCTCACAGGCTCGGTTCGAACTGAGGTCAGTGATGACTCGGATCGGCCGGGTGCCGTACCCCCCCTCCCCCAGCACCGCGCTTCCACGCTGGGGTGGCGGTATCCAAGTGGAGCGCAACGCCTAGTCATACCAGCCGTGTGAACCCAACGGTGCTCCCGGGTCCTGGCAGTAGCCGGCTGGTCACGCGGATTGGTCCGCGCAAAATCCTGAGGTCGCACAATATGGAGTAACGGCGCGGCCCCCTGTAAGTGCAAAGGTGGAGGTTCTGGTTGCCAAACCCACCGGCAGAGGCATTGGAAGTTCAAAGGATCTTCAGCTGACGAAGCGAACGGGGTGGGGAATACCGCTTCAGGTCCCCACGGGCGTGACCCCACCCCCCCGGTGAGAAAGACCACGGCAACGAGGACCTAGGAAAGGAGCGGTGGGTTCGAATCGACCCAGGAATTGTCCGACGCGGCGATCATGACCACCACCGGACCGAGAGACAAGCCGTGGCCAGGACGTGCGCGCAAGCGTGCCTCACACTAAACCCATTCGACACCGTTCTCCGGGGGCGACCACCCGACAGGTGCCGAGAACGCCCACTTCACATCTCGGCCACGGATTTACCTCCGCGGAACCACGACGATAGCCTCTTGTGCTGTCGGGCGGTGGCCCCCGCAACCTCGCGGGTCCGGCCGGCTATCAGCCGGGCCACGCACAAGCCAGCAGCTGGGAGTAATGCCCCACGCACGCAGGCGGCCCCCAGCGGGCGCTGAACAAAAACACCATATCCCGTCCGATTTGTGAAGTTAAACGCTCACAGGCTCGGTTCGAACTGAGGTCAGTGATGACTCGGATCGGCCGGGTGCCGTACCCCCCCTCCCCCAGCACCGCGCTTCCACGCTGGGGTGGCGGTATCCAAGTGGAGCGCAACGCCTAGTCATACCAGCCGTGTGAACCCAACGGTGCTCCCGGGTCCTGGCAGTAGCCGGCTGGTCACGCGGATTGGTCCGCGCAAAATCCTGAGGTCGCACAATATGGAGTAACGGCGCGGCCCCCTGTAAGTGCAAAGGTGGAGGTTCTGGTTGCCAAACCCACCGGCAGAGGCATTGGAAGTTCAAAGGATCTTCAGCTGACGAAGCGAACGGGGTGGGGAATACCGCTTCAGGTCCCCACGGGCGTGACCCCACCCCCCCGGTGAGAAAGACCACGGCAACGAGGACCTAGGAAAGGAGCGGTGGGTTCGAATCGACCCAGGAATTGTCCGACGCGGCGATCATGACCACCACCGGACCGAGAGACAAGCCGTGGCCAGGAC
>CAWUFJ010000003.1:920597-1004881 GCA_963921375.1 Tiliacea citrago
ATTCCTCTTGTGTGGAAAGAACAATGGAACGGGGAAAAGAAAGAAGGAATGAAACGGAGGGTCCCGCCGTCCCCAGCCGTGACCGGGTTCTCTTCCACGCTGTACACATGAGGGAGCCAAAACCTGTGGGGGGTGGGGGGGCGTGTGCCATGCCAGTGCGCAACGACACGCCTCACCACAAGACGGCAAGGGCTCATTTCTCTTCTACAAAACACGGCGCGCAACCGCATCCGCAAGCCTGCCGCAGACTCCCAAGCGGGACAACAGGCGAAGCGAGAGGGGGCGCGCATGAAGGAGAGGGGGGCGGGGGGCGGGAAGCGAGCCAGGAGGAAAGCGACGAGGAGACGGAGGGGGAAGGAGGGGGAAGGAATGGAAAACAGGCGAGGAATGGGGGGGCGGTGAGGGGCGGTGAGAGGCTGTGCACAGGGGGAAACACGCGAGAAGTGTGAGGAAGGCACCTCGGAAAAAAGACAAATCAGTAACGTAGCCAATAAAAAAACACTGAGAGGCGTGCGACTCCACATCATCCCCACCGCGCGTAATGCACGCCAGCTAACAATCCCACGAGGAGTCCGCACGTGCGGTGGGGGAGGCGGCGTATCGTTTAGTGTTGTGTCCCACTCGGCGGAGTTCACGGTGGAAGAGCGGCGGTGCATCGAGGCGTCCCACGTGTTCGGGGCGTGCACATCACCCGGCGGCGGCGCCTAACAGATTTGTGAGTCGTTGCGTGCCGTCGGCTGCTGCACCGGCATCGTGTGCGGTGGCACGGCCATCGGGACTCTGACAGCCCCAGGCGGCGGAGCGGCGGTCGTGTTGGCAGTCGACGGCGTCCGCATGTACTGCGGACTCGCAACCGACGCCATTTCCTCGTCGCTCTGCCACGGTACCGCGTCGTCCTCGAAGCTGCGGGCACTGGAAGAGCGGCTGCTGCCGTTCCTCCTCAGCGCACCGTCGTGGAGGGAACGACTGCCGCATGTGTCCGTGCCGCTGCTGCGCGAGTGCAAGGAGCTGCCTCGCGACACGCTCCCCCCACCCCCGCGACGCAGCTGCCTAGCACTCGAAGCCGTACCCGAGTCGCAACGCAGCGGGGGTGGACGACGCAGGTGCCGCTCCGGGCTCCCCAGCCAGGCGAGAGCACCCAGCGCAGCACACCAGGCTCACAGCCACGCGACAACGGCCATCACAACGAGGGCAGCCGCGACAGGAAGGCCGACCACCAGGGGCCGGCTCGCCACGCTGTTCGCTGGCGCCGCAGTGGTCGTCACTTTGACGGCCGTGTCGACCCCGCAAAGATGGTAGTTACTCCGGCTGACAGTGGAAGCGGAAGCGTAGCTGTAGGTGGTGCTGCTGGTATCGGACCAGTACGGCAGTCCGTTGTCATCGCGAAGCACCGCGCCGTAGCGCTCCATTTTCTCGCAGGGGCAGCTCTCGGTGTCGGAGACCACGTGCCAGTGGTTGTTCACCGTCGAGATCATCATCCCGGCATCAGTCAAGTTCGCGGCGTTGCGGTTGCCCCTGTAGAAGGGGAGGACGTTCTCCACGCCTTCGTACCGCCCCTGGTCCCAGTACCAGATGCACTTCAGCGACGGCGCCGACGTTGTGCACTCCCACGACGACAGAGTCGAGGAGCCGCCCATGTAACTGAAGGAGCTCACCACACTCGCCTCGTCCATAGCCTGCATCACGAGCGTGTACACCGCCTCTGTGACAATGGGCACGAGCGATCCTCCTTTCGACGTGCAGTACGCGGCCTGCGACACCTGCGTCGTGCTGGACCCGTCGCTGTAGGCGGTGACGCTCAGCTCACCCGTCTCATACACCGGCGCCGCTGCGGTGGCAGCCGTGACGGCCAAGGCGAGCAGCAGCCCGCACAGCGGCAGCAGCAGGCGTGACAGCGGCATGGTGGGCGCAAGAAGCAGCCGCAGAGGAAGAAGACACAAGACAGCTAAAGCGAAGTGAGGAGCAAACGGAGCTCACGCTCGAGCGACGACGGCTACACACAAGACACCACACAAGAGAGGACGGCGCTGTACGCGGCAAACACGTGCACCTATGCCGGTCTGCAGACACACAACACAGGAGGATGTGACGGTGCGGGAGAGAGAGTCACCCGGCGTTTGGAGATCCAGCTGTTGGTAACTCAAATGAAACAAAGCAAAAGAAGAAGAAGTCACTCGAGGAGCGAAGGTAACACGAAATGATAAGCTGAACGAAGTACAGAAGAGAATATCTTGCCGTCTAGCGTCTTATCTGGCCGTATCGTACAGGTGTGTGGGTGTGTTGTGGGATGGGGCAGGGGGATGCCGGGGGGGAAGCAGGGAGGGAGGGAGGACAGAGAGTGCAGCAGCATGCATGAGTCAATGGCGCAGCGGGTTCCATTCCACCAGCAGCCGGCGTCGCGGCCGTGAGCCCGTCACAGCGCTCTCTCTCTGTCACAGCAGCCACAGCATTCGATACCGCTGTGGTGGCCACAACGCAGGGCAGGCGTGTTTGTTGCTTCTTGTTGGGCTCTGACACGGGAACTGAAGTCTCCACCGCGCCGCTGCGGCCTCGCGGTGCTCCTGCCCCTGCAGCGAGGAGGGGTGGGGGAGGCAGTGGGAGCGGAAAGTAAATCCGGAGTTCCGGTTGATGGGCACATGACAACAGCAGACACAAAAGAGAGATGGGTGCGTACAACCGGAGGGAGGGGGGATAAAGAACAGCAGATAATAGCGCACACACACAGACACACACGGGTGCACATACAGAGGTGTTTCCATGGGTGCACACGGGTACAACATGACAGACGTGCCGCGGCTACCGACACGGGGCAGGCGCGCACCTCTTCCTCAGCGAGGAGAGCTGCTGAGGGAAACGAGCGACAGAGATGGCGCAACGTCCGGTGAGGGCGGAAGGAAGAGGAGGGACGTGGAAGGAGGGAGACACGCAACGTTGGCGGCGCGCCGCCTCCTCCAACACGAGCGAGGCGTACACCAATCAAGCAACGAAACGAAGTCAGGCAGCTGGGGGGGGAGGGGGGGAGGCGGACCGCAGCGACACCGGACGCGGGGTCCGACCGGGCAGTGTGGTTCATCTGCGCGGCGTCTCCGGTGTGCAGCTGCTCCACCACGCCCACTCGCAGCCTCACGCCGGCGCGCGCTGTCGCCCAGACACCTGCGCAGGGCAAAAGAAGGAGAGAGAGGGAGGGAGGGAGAGCGACGGAGCAGGCGTTGGTTGGGGGCTGCAAGGGTGGCGCACGGTGGCTGGCACAGCAAAGAGTTAACGACACGCACTCGTGCCGTCAAGCGGTGCGGCCCTGCATCATGTCTTCGGTGAAAGAAGGGCGGAAGCAGTGAATTGAAGTAAAACACGGGTTGTCGCGTGCGGCGGTGGCGGAGGGCCGACAACTCGCATGCGTCTCCGAGACACCAGCGGTGCCGCACGTCACAGCGGGCGGCTACCGCGCAGCCCGAGGCGAGGGGCGACTCCCACCGGTCACGTCCTTGAAGGTGTTTCACTGACACACCGGTGGGCCAGTAGGCTCCGTAGTCCCGCCGCACGCGCGAGCTCCGCCGTGTCGAGCGTCCCGCCTGGCACCACAGACCAAGGGACAGGGAGGCGAGTTGCGGCAGCTGCTGCACTGCGCAACGCTCACTGCGGCGGGGGTGCACGCCTGCAGAGTCAGTGTGCGGCACGCCTCACCGGGGAGGGGCACACTCAGACCGCAGAGAGAAGTGCTGCACAGAGAGACGGCGATCTCCTCCAGCCGCTCTGCTATGACGGCCTCGACAGTCACAGCGGCTCCGTCGGTGCCGTGCAGCGTGGCGGCCCCCCACCACGGCACGACGTCGGGTGGCGCGCTGCGCATCGCTCGTGCGGCGGCGGCACCCTGGATACAGACGGGGAGGTCACCCTGCGCGACCCACCCGGGCCGACAGCGTCTGCACCGAAGCGAGCCGGTACCCGGTGTCGCCGCGTAGAGCGTGCCGAGGTGTGCTGCGGGAGAGGTCGACGCGCAGCAGCACGGGTCGGTGGTGCACGCCTTGACGCAGCGTAGCACACACGCGGACCCTCTGCGACAGCGCAGACACCGCTAGGCGCAGCTCACGGGAACCGAGGCGTACCACCCGCGCCACGGCGTCGCAGGGGGACCCATCCAAGAAGCCGTGGGCCTCCGTTGTGGTCAGGTTAATGCTTCATTTCGTTGAGAAGTTCCTGATGCGCGTGGTGCGGGGTGCGAGAGACAGAGCTCATCGTGTGGGTGGAGTGCTGGCGAGGGCCGGTGGTGTGCAGAAGAGGTGTGTGCAGGAGCCGGCGAGTGTCGGCGTGCTGTGCGAAGAAGGGAAGGAACCGAGGCGATGCGGGGTGCCGTCTGGTGGGTATTGCAGGAGTGACGAGGGGGGCCGCCGTCGAGGGTGTGCGAGGGCACAACACGAGAGCGGAGAAGGGGAGGAGCAGATGGTGGAGGGAGCACCGGCGATGGCGTGCCGCGCCGCATGGGCACCGTCTGCAAGGAGGTCGGGGAGTGCGTCGTTCGGGCATCGACGGCAGTGACGTGGGAGCGGGGACAGCGTTTCAACGACCGCGCCAGAGCGCACGGCCGCTGTCACCCGGGAGCGGAGCGGCAGGGCCGTCCCACGACACGCGCAGGAAGTCCACCACGTGCGACATCGTGTTGTCTGTGTGTGTGTGTGTGTGTGTGTGTGTGTGCGCGACTGTCTACGGAGGAAAAAGGCGCGTGGCGGAAACAGTGAAAGGCGTGGACACTTTTATTCCTCTTGTGTGGAAAGAACAATGGAACGGGGAAAAGAAAGAAGGAATGAAACGGAGGGTCCCGCCGTCCCCAGCCGTGACCGGGTTCTCTTCCACGCTGTACACATGAGGGAGCCAAAACCTGTGGGGGGTGGGGGGGCGTGTGCCATGCCAGTGCGCAACGACACGCCTCACCACAAGACGGCAAGGGCTCATTTCTCTTCTACAAAACACGGCGCGCAACCGCATCCGCAAGCCTGCCGCAGACTCCCAAGCGGGACAACAGGCGAAGCGAGAGGGGGCGCGCATGAAGGAGAGGGGGGCGGGGGGCGGGAAGCGAGCCAGGAGGAAAGCGACGAGGAGACGGAGGGGGAAGGAGGGGGAAGGAATGGAAAACAGGCGAGGAATGGGGGGGCGGTGAGGGGCGGTGAGAGGCTGTGCACAGGGGGAAACACGCGAGAAGTGTGAGGAAGGCACCTCGGAAAAAAGACAAATCAGTAACGTAGCCAATAAAAAAACACTGAGAGGCGTGCGACTCCACATCATCCCCACCGCGCGTAATGCACGCCAGCTAACAATCCCACGAGGAGTCCGCACGTGCGGTGGGGGAGGCGGCGTATCGTTTAGTGTTGTGTCCCACTCGGCGGAGTTCACGGTGGAAGAGCGGCGGTGCATCGAGGCGTCCCACGTGTTCGGGGCGTGCACATCACCCGGCGGCGGCGCCTAACAGATTTGTGAGTCGTTGCGTGCCGTCGGCTGCTGCACCGGCATCGTGTGCGGTGGCACGGCCATCGGGACTCTGACAGCCCCAGGCGGCGGAGCGGCGGTCGTGTTGGCAGTCGACGGCGTCCGCATGTACTGCGGACTCGCAACCGACGCCATTTCCTCGTCGCTCTGCCACGGTACCGCGTCGTCCTCGAAGCTGCGGGCACTGGAAGAGCGGCTGCTGCCGTTCCTCCTCAGCGCACCGTCGTGGAGGGAACGACTGCCGCATGTGTCCGTGCCGCTGCTGCGCGAGTGCAAGGAGCTGCCTCGCGACACGCTCCCCCCACCCCCGCGACGCAGCTGCCTAGCACTCGAAGCCGTACCCGAGTCGCAACGCAGCGGGGGTGGACGACGCAGGTGCCGCTCCGGGCTCCCCAGCCAGGCGAGAGCACCCAGCGCAGCACACCAGGCTCACAGCCACGCGACAACGGCCATCACAACGAGGGCAGCCGCGACAGGAAGGCCGACCACCAGGGGCCGGCTCGCCACGCTGTTCGCTGGCGCCGCAGTGGTCGTCACTTTGACGGCCGTGTCGACCCCGCAAAGATGGTAGTTACTCCGGCTGACAGTGGAAGCGGAAGCGTAGCTGTAGGTGGTGCTGCTGGTATCGGACCAGTACGGCAGTCCGTTGTCATCGCGAAGCACCGCGCCGTAGCGCTCCATTTTCTCGCAGGGGCAGCTCTCGGTGTCGGAGACCACGTGCCAGTGGTTGTTCACCGTCGAGATCATCATCCCGGCATCAGTCAAGTTCGCGGCGTTGCGGTTGCCCCTGTAGAAGGGGAGGACGTTCTCCACGCCTTCGTACCGCCCCTGGTCCCAGTACCAGATGCACTTCAGCGACGGCGCCGACGTTGTGCACTCCCACGACGACAGAGTCGAGGAGCCGCCCATGTAACTGAAGGAGCTCACCACACTCGCCTCGTCCATAGCCTGCATCACGAGCGTGTACACCGCCTCTGTGACAATGGGCACGAGCGATCCTCCTTTCGACGTGCAGTACGCGGCCTGCGACACCTGCGTCGTGCTGGACCCGTCGCTGTAGGCGGTGACGCTCAGCTCACCCGTCTCATACACCGGCGCCGCTGCGGTGGCAGCCGTGACGGCCAAGGCGAGCAGCAGCCCGCACAGCGGCAGCAGCAGGCGTGACAGCGGCATGGTGGGCGCAAGAAGCAGCCGCAGAGGAAGAAGACACAAGACAGCTAAAGCGAAGTGAGGAGCAAACGGAGCTCACGCTCGAGCGACGACGGCTACACACAAGACACCACACAAGAGAGGACGGCGCTGTACGCGGCAAACACGTGCACCTATGCCGGTCTGCAGACACACAACACAGGAGGATGTGACGGTGCGGGAGAGAGAGTCACCCGGCGTTTGGAGATCCAGCTGTTGGTAACTCAAATGAAACAAAGCAAAAGAAGAAGTCACTCGAGGAGCGAAGGTGACACGAAATGATAAGCTGAACGAAGTACAGAAGAGAATATCTTGCCGTCTAGCGTCTTATCTGGCCGTATCGTACAGGTGTGTGGGTGTGTTGTGGGATGGGGCAGGGGGATGCCGGGGGGGAAGCAGGGAGGGAGGGAGGACAGAGAGTGCAGCAGCATGCATGAGTCAATGGCGCAGCGGGTTCCATTCCACCAGCAGCCGGCGTCGCGGCCGTGAGCCCGTCACAGCGCTCTCTCTCTGTCACAGCAGCCACAGCATTCGATACCGCTGTGGTGGCCACAACGCAGGGCAGGCGTGTTTGTTGCTTCTTGTTGGGCTCTGACACGGGAACTGAAGTCTCCACCGCGCCGCTGCGGCCTCGCGGTGCTCCTGCCCCTGCAGCGAGGAGGGGTGGGGGAGGCAGTGGGAGCGGAAAGTAAATCCGGAGTTCCGGTTGATGGGCACATGACAACAGCAGACACAAAAGAGAGATGGGTGCGTACAACCGGAGGGAGGGGGGATAAAGAACAGCAGATAATAGCGCACACACACAGACACACACGGGTGCACATACAGAGGTGTTTCCATGGGTGCACACGGGTACAACATGACAGACGTGCCGCGGCTACCGACACGGGGCAGGCGCGCACCTCTTCCTCAGCGAGGAGAGCTGCTGAGGGAAACGAGCGACAGAGATGGCGCAACGTCCGGTGAGGGCGGAAGGAAGAGGAGGGACGTGGAAGGAGGGAGACACGCAACGTTGGCGGCGCGCCGCCTCCTCCAACACGAGCGAGGCGTACACCAATCAAGCAACGAAACGAAGTCAGGCAGCTGGGGGGGGAGGGGGGGAGGCGGACCGCAGCGACACCGGACGCGGGGTCCGACCGGGCAGTGTGGTTCATCTGCGCGGCGTCTCCGGTGTGCAGCTGCTCCACCACGCCCACTCGCAGCCTCACGCCGGCGCGCGCTGTCGCCCAGACACCTGCGCAGGGCAAAAGAAGGAGAGAGAGGGAGGGAGGGAGAGCGACGGAGCAGGCGTTGGTTGGGGGCTGCAAGGGTGGCGCACGGTGGCTGGCACAGCAAAGAGTTAACGACACGCACTCGTGCCGTCAAGCGGTGCGGCCCTGCATCATGTCTTCGGTGAAAGAAGGGCGGAAGCAGTGAATTGAAGTAAAACACGGGTTGTCGCGTGCGGCGGTGGCGGAGGGCCGACAACTCGCATGCGTCTCCGAGACACCAGCGGTGCCGCACGTCACAGCGGGCGGCTACCGCGCAGCCCGAGGCGAGGGGCGACTCCCACCGGTCACGTCCTTGAAGGTGTTTCACTGACACACCGGTGGGCCAGTAGGCTCCGTAGTCCCGCCGCACGCGCGAGCTCCGCCGTGTCGAGCGTCCCGCCTGGCACCACAGACCAAGGGACAGGGAGGCGAGTTGCGGCAGCTGCTGCACTGCGCAACGCTCACTGCGGCGGGGGTGCACGCCTGCAGAGTCAGTGTGCGGCACGCCTCACCGGGGAGGGGCACACTCAGACCGCAGAGAGAAGTGCTGCACAGAGAGACGGCGATCTCCTCCAGCCGCTCTGCTATGACGGCCTCGACAGTCACAGCGGCTCCGTCGGTGCCGTGCAGCGTGGCGGCCCCCCACCACGGCACGACGTCGGGTGGCGCGCTGCGCATCGCTCGTGCGGCGGCGGCACCCTGGATACAGACGGGGAGGTCACCCTGCGCGACCCACCCGGGCCGACAGCGTCTGCACCGAAGCGAGCCGGTACCCGGTGTCGCCGCGTAGAGCGTGCCGAGGTGTGCTGCGGGAGAGGTCGACGCGCAGCAGCACGGGTCGGTGGTGCACGCCTTGACGCAGCGTAGCACACACGCGGACCCTCTGCGACAGCGCAGACACCGCTAGGCGCAGCTCACGGGAACCGAGGCGTACCACCCGCGCCACGGCGTCGCAGGGGGACCCATCCAAGAAGCCGTGGGCCTCCGTTGTGGTCAGGTTAATGCTTCATTTCGTTGAGAAGTTCCTGATGCGCGTGGTGCGGGGTGCGAGAGACAGAGCTCATCGTGTGGGTGGAGTGCTGGCGAGGGCCGGTGGTGTGCAGAAGAGGTGTGTGCAGGAGCCGGCGAGTGTCGGCGTGCTGTGCGAAGAAGGGAAGGAACCGAGGCGATGCGGGGTGCCGTCTGGTGGGTATTGCAGGAGTGACGAGGGGGGCCGCCGTCGAGGGTGTGCGAGGGCACAACACGAGAGCGGAGAAGGGGAGGAGCAGATGGTGGAGGGAGCACCGGCGATGGCGTGCCGCGCCGCATGGGCACCGTCTGCAAGGAGGTCGGGGAGTGCGTCGTTCGGGCATCGACGGCAGTGACGTGGGAGCGGGGACAGCGTTTCAACGACCGCGCCAGAGCGCACGGCCGCTGTCACCCGGGAGCGGAGCGGCAGGGCCGTCCCACGACACGCGCAGGAAGTCCACCACGTGCGACATCGTGTTGTCTGTGTGTGTGTGTGTGTGTGTGTGTGTGTGTGCGCGACTGTCTACGGAGGAAAAAGGCGCGTGGCGGAAACAGTGAAAGGCGTGGGCACTTTTATTCCTCTTGTGTGGAAAGAACAATGGAACGGGGAAAAGAAAGAAGGAATGAAACGGAGGGTCCCGCCGTCCCCAGCCGTGACCGGGTTCTCTTCCACGCTGTACACATGAGGGAGCCAAAACCTGTGGGGGGTGGGGGGGCGTGTGCCATGCCAGTGCGCAACGACACGCCTCACCACAAGACGGCAAGGGCTCATTTCTCTTCTACAAAACACGGCGCGCAACCGCATCCGCAAGCCTGCCGCAGACTCCCAAGCGGGACAACAGGCGAAGCGAGAGGGGGCGCGCATGAAGGAGAGGGGGGCGGGGGGCGGGAAGCGAGCCAGGAGGAAAGCGACGAGGAGACGGAGGGGGAAGGAGGGGGAAGGAATGGAAAACAGGCGAGGAATGGGGGGGCGGTGAGGGGCGGTGAGAGGCTGTGCACAGGGGGAAACACGCGAGAAGTGTGAGGAAGGCACCTCGGAAAAAAGACAAATCAGTAACGTAGCCAATAAAAAAACACTGAGAGGCGTACGACTCCACATCATCCCCACCGCGCGTAATGCACGCCAGCTAACAATCCCACGAGGAGTCCGCACGTGCGGTGGGGGAGGCGGCGTATCGTTTAGTGTTGTGTCCCACTCGGCGGAGTTCACGGTGGAAGAGCGGCGGTGCATCGAGGCGTCCCACGTGTTCGGGGCGTGCACATCACCCGGCGGCGGCGCCTAACAGATTTGTGAGTCGTTGCGTGCCGTCGGCTGCTGCACCGGCATCGTGTGCGGTGGCACGGCCATCGGGACTCTGACAGCCCCAGGCGGCGGAGCGGCGGTCGTGTTGGCAGTCGACGGCGTCCGCATGTACTGCGGACTCGCAACCGACGCCATTTCCTCGTCGCTCTGCCACGGTACCGCGTCGTCCTCGAAGCTGCGGGCACTGGAAGAGCGGCTGCTGCCGTTCCTCCTCAGCGCACCGTCGTGGAGGGAACGACTGCCGCATGTGTCCGTGCCGCTGCTGCGCGAGTGCAAGGAGCTGCCTCGCGACACGCTCCCCCCACCCCCGCGACGCAGCTGCCTAGCACTCGAAGCCGTACCCGAGTCGCAACGCAGCGGGGGTGGACGACGCAGGTGCCGCTCCGGGCTCCCCAGCCAGGCGAGAGCACCCAGCGCAGCACACCAGGCTCACAGCCACGCGACAACGGCCATCACAACGAGGGCAGCCGCGACAGGAAGGCCGACCACCAGGGGCCGGCTCGCCACGCTGTTCGCTGGCGCCGCAGTGGTCGTCACTTTGACGGCCGTGTCGACCCCGCAAAGATGGTAGTTACTCCGGCTGACAGTGGAAGCGGAAGCGTAGCTGTAGGTGGTGCTGCTGGTATCGGACCAGTACGGCAGTCCGTTGTCATCGCGAAGCACCGCGCCGTAGCGCTCCATTTTCTCGCAGGGGCAGCTCTCGGTGTCGGAGACCACGTGCCAGTGGTTGTTCACCGTCGAGATCATCATCCCGGCATCAGTCAAGTTCGCGGCGTTGCGGTTGCCCCTGTAGAAGGGGAGGACGTTCTCCACGCCTTCGTACCGCCCCTGGTCCCAGTACCAGATGCACTTCAGCGACGGCGCCGACGTTGTGCACTCCCACGACGACAGAGTCGAGGAGCCGCCCATGTAACTGAAGGAGCTCACCACACTCGCCTCGTCCATAGCCTGCATCACGAGCGTGTACACCGCCTCTGTGACAATGGGCACGAGCGATCCTCCTTTCGACGTGCAGTACGCGGCCTGCGACACCTGCGTCGTGCTGGACCCGTCGCTGTAGGCGGTGACGCTCAGCTCACCCGTCTCATACACCGGCGCCGCTGCGGTGGCAGCCGTGACGGCCAAGGCGAGCAGCAGCCCGCACAGCGGCAGCAGCAGGCGTGACAGCGGCATGGTGGGCGCAAGAAGCAGCCGCAGAGGAAGAAGACACAAGACAGCTAAAGCGAAGTGAGGAGCAAACGGAGCTCACGCTCGAGCGACGACGGCTACACACAAGACACCACACAAGAGAGGACGGCGCTGTACGCGGCAAACACGTGCACCTATGCCGGTCTGCAGACACACAACACAGGAGGATGTGACGGTGCGGGAGAGAGAGTCACCCGGCGTTTGGAGATCCAGCTGTTGGTAACTCAAATGAAACAAAGCAAAAGAAGAAGTCACTCGAGGAGCGAAGGTGACACGAAATGATAAGCTGAACGAAGTACAGAAGAGAATATCTTGCCGTCTAGCGTCTTATCTGGCCGTATCGTACAGGTGTGTGGGTGTGTTGTGGGATGGGGCAGGGGGATGCCGGGGGGGAAGCAGGGAGGGAGGGAGGACAGAGAGTGCAGCAGCATGCATGAGTCAATGGCGCAGCGGGTTCCATTCCACCAGCAGCCGGCGTCGCGGCCGTGAGCCCGTCACAGCGCTCTCTCTCTGTCACAGCAGCCACAGCATTCGATACCGCTGTGGTGGCCACAACGCAGGGCAGGCGTGTTTGTTGCTTCTTGTTGGGCTCTGACACGGGAACTGAAGTCTCCACCGCGCCGCTGCGGCCTCGCGGTGCTCCTGCCCCTGCAGCGAGGAGGGGTGGGGGAGGCAGTGGGAGCGGAAAGTAAATCCGGAGTTCCGGTTGATGGGCACATGACAACAGCAGACACAAAAGAGAGATGGGTGCGTACAACCGGAGGGAGGGGGGATAAAGAACAGCAGATAATAGCGCACACACACAGACACACACGGGTGCACATACAGAGGTGTTTCCATGGGTGCACACGGGTACAACATGACAGACGTGCCGCGGCTACCGACACGGGGCAGGCGCGCACCTCTTCCTCAGCGAGGAGAGCTGCTGAGGGAAACGAGCGACAGAGATGGCGCAACGTCCGGTGAGGGCGGAAGGAAGAGGAGGGACGTGGAAGGAGGGAGACACGCAACGTTGGCGGCGCGCCGCCTCCTCCAACACGAGCGAGGCGTACACCAATCAAGCAACGAAACGAAGTCAGGCAGCTGGGGGGGGGAGGCGGACCGCAGCGACACCGGACGCGGGGTCCGACCGGGCAGTGTGGTTCATCTGCGCGGCGTCTCCGGTGTGCAGCTGCTCCACCACGCCCACTCGCAGCCTCACGCCGGCGCGCGCTGTCGCCCAGACACCTGCGCAGGGCAAAAGAAGGAGAGAGAGGGAGGGAGGGAGAGCGACGGAGCAGGCGTTGGTTGGGGGCTGCAAGGGTGGCGCACGGTGGCTGGCACAGCAAAGAGTTAACGACACGCACTCGTGCCGTCAAGCGGTGCGGCCCTGCATCATGTCTTCGGTGAAAGAAGGGCGGAAGCAGTGAATTGAAGTAAAACACGGGTTGTCGCGTGCGGCGGTGGCGGAGGGCCGACAACTCGCATGCGTCTCCGAGACACCAGCGGTGCCGCACGTCACAGCGGGCGGCTACCGCGCAGCCCGAGGCGAGGGGCGACTCCCACCGGTCACGTCCTTGAAGGTGTTTCACTGACACACCGGTGGGCCAGTAGGCTCCGTAGTCCCGCCGCACGCGCGAGCTCCGCCGTGTCGAGCGTCCCGCCTGGCACCACAGACCAAGGGACAGGGAGGCGAGTTGCGGCAGCTGCTGCACTGCGCAACGCTCACTGCGGCGGGGGTGCACGCCTGCAGAGTCAGTGTGCGGCACGCCTCACCGGGGAGGGGCACACTCAGACCGCAGAGAGAAGTGCTGCACAGAGAGACGGCGATCTCCTCCAGCCGCTCTGCTATGACGGCCTCGACAGTCACAGCGGCTCCGTCGGTGCCGTGCAGCGTGGCGGCCCCCCACCACGGCACGACGTCGGGTGGCGCGCTGCGCATCGCTCGTGCGGCGGCGGCACCCTGGATACAGACGGGGAGGTCACCCTGCGCGACCCACCCGGGCCGACAGCGTCTGCACCGAAGCGAGCCGGTACCCGGTGTCGCCGCGTAGAGCGTGCCGAGGTGTGCTGCGGGAGAGGTCGACGCGCAGCAGCACGGGTCGGTGGTGCACGCCTTGACGCAGCGTAGCACACACGCGGACCCTCTGCGACAGCGCAGACACCGCTAGGCGCAGCTCACGGGAACCGAGGCGTACCACCCGCGCCACGGCGTCGCAGGGGGACCCATCCAAGAAGCCGTGGGCCTCCGTTGTGGTCAGGTTAATGCTTCATTTCGTTGAGAAGTTCCTGATGCGCGTGGTGCGGGGTGCGAGAGACAGAGCTCATCGTGTGGGTGGAGTGCTGGCGAGGGCCGGTGGTGTGCAGAAGAGGTGTGTGCAGGAGCCGGCGAGTGTCGGCGTGCTGTGCGAAGAAGGGAAGGAACCGAGGCGATGCGGGGTGCCGTCTGGTGGGTATTGCAGGAGTGACGAGGGGGGCCGCCGTCGAGGGTGTGCGAGGGCACAACACGAGAGCGGAGAAGGGGAGGAGCAGATGGTGGAGGGAGCACCGGCGATGGCGTGCCGCGCCGCATGGGCACCGTCTGCAAGGAGGTCGGGGAGTGCGTCGTTCGGGCATCGACGGCAGTGACGTGGGAGCGGGGACAGCGTTTCAACGACCGCGCCAGAGCGCACGGCCGCTGTCACCCGGGAGCGGAGCGGCAGGGCCGTCCCACGACACGCGCAGGAAGTCCACCACGTGCGACATCGTGTTGTCTGTGTGTGTGTGTGTGTGTGTGTGTGTGTGCGCGACTGTCTACGGAGGAAAAAGGCGCGTGGCGGAAACAGTGAAAGGCGTGGGCACTTTTATTCCTCTTGTGTGGAAAGAACAATGGAACGGGGAAAAGAAAGAAGGAATGAAACGGAGGGTCCCGCCGTCCCCAGCCGTGACCGGGTTCTCTTCCACGCTGTACACATGAGGGAGCCAAAACCTGTGGGGGGTGGGGGGGCGTGTGCCATGCCAGTGCGCAACGACACGCCTCACCACAAGACGGCAAGGGCTCATTTCTCTTCTACAAAACACGGCGCGCAACCGCATCCGCAAGCCTGCCGCAGACTCCCAAGCGGGACAACAGGCGAAGCGAGAGCGGGCGCGCATGAAGGAGAGGGGGGCGGGGGCGGGAAGCGAGCCAGGAGGAAAGCGACGAGGAGACGGAGGGGGAAGGAGGGGGAAGGAATGGAAAACAGGCGAGGAATGGGGGGCGGTGAGGGGCGGTGAGAGGCTGTGCACAGGGGGAAACACGCGAGAAGTGTGAGGAAGGCACCTCGGAAAAAAGACAAATCAGTAACGTAGCCAATAAAAAAACACTGAGAGGCGTACGACTCCACATCATCCCCACCGCGCGTAATGCACGCCAGCTAACAATCCCACGAGGAGTCCGCACGTGCGGTGGGGGAGGCGGCGTATCGTTTAGTGTTGTGTCCCACTCGGCGGAGTTCACGGTGGAAGAGCGGCGGTGCATCGAGGCGTCCCACGTGTTCGGGGCGTGCACATCACCCGGCGGCGGCGCCTAACAGATTTGTGAGTCGTTGCGTGCCGTCGGCTGCTGCACCGGCATCGTGTGCGGTGGCACGGCCATCGGGACTCTGACAGCCCCAGGCGGCGGAGCGGCGGTCGTGTTGGCAGTCGACGGCGTCCGCATGTACTGCGGACTCGCAACCGACGCCATTTCCTCGTCGCTCTGCCACGGTACCGCGTCGTCCTCGAAGCTGCGGGCACTGGAAGAGCGGCTGCTGCCGTTCCTCCTCAGCGCACCGTCGTGGAGGGAACGACTGCCGCATGTGTCCGTGCCGCTGCTGCGCGAGTGCAAGGAGCTGCCTCGCGACACGCTCCCCCCACCCCCGCGACGCAGCTGCCTAGCACTCGAAGCCGTACCCGAGTCGCAACGCAGCGGGGGTGGACGACGCAGGTGCCGCTCCGGGCTCCCCAGCCAGGCGAGAGCACCCAGCGCAGCACACCAGGCTCACAGCCACGCGACAACGGCCATCACAACGAGGGCAGCCGCGACAGGAAGGCCGACCACCAGGGGCCGGCTCGCCACGCTGTTCGCTGGCGCCGCAGTGGTCGTCACTTTGACGGCCGTGTCGACCCCGCAAAGATGGTAGTTACTCCGGCTGACAGTGGAAGCGGAAGCGTAGCTGTAGGTGGTGCTGCTGGTATCGGACCAGTACGGCAGTCCGTTGTCATCGCGAAGCACCGCGCCGTAGCGCTCCATTTTCTCGCAGGGGCAGCTCTCGGTGTCGGAGACCACGTGCCAGTGGTTGTTCACCGTCGAGATCATCATCCCGGCATCAGTCAAGTTCGCGGCGTTGCGGTTGCCCCTGTAGAAGGGGAGGACGTTCTCCACGCCTTCGTACCGCCCCTGGTCCCAGTACCAGATGCACTTCAGCGACGGCGCCGACGTTGTGCACTCCCACGACGACAGAGTCGAGGAGCCGCCCATGTAACTGAAGGAGCTCACCACACTCGCCTCGTCCATAGCCTGCATCACGAGCGTGTACACCGCCTCTGTGACAATGGGCACGAGCGATCCTCCTTTCGACGTGCAGTACGCGGCCTGCGACACCTGCGTCGTGCTGGACCCGTCGCTGTAGGCGGTGACGCTCAGCTCACCCGTCTCATACACCGGCGCCGCTGCGGTGGCAGCCGTGACGGCCAAGGCGAGCAGCAGCCCGCACAGCGGCAGCAGCAGGCGTGACAGCGGCATGGTGGGCGCAAGAAGCAGCCGCAGAGGAAGAAGACACAAGACAGCTAAAGCGAAGTGAGGAGCAAACGGAGCTCACGCTCGAGCGACGACGGCTACACACAAGACACCACACAAGAGAGGACGGCGCTGTACGCGGCAAACACGTGCACCTATGCCGGTCTGCAGACACACAACACAGGAGGATGTGACGGTGCGGGAGAGAGAGTCACCCGGCGTTTGGAGATCCAGCTGTTGGTAACTCAAATGAAACAAAGCAAAAGAAGAAGAAGTCACTCGAGGAGCGAAGGTAACACGAAATGATGAGCTGAACGAAGTACAGAAGAGAATATCTTGCCGTCTAGCCACTCTTCTGGTTGTGTCGTACAGATGTATGTGGATGTGTTGTGGTATGAGGCAGGGGGGGGGGAATGCCCGGAGGGAGGGAGGGAGGGAGGACAGAGAGTGCAGCAGCATGCATGAGTCAATGGCGCAGCGGGTTCCATTCCACCAGCAGCCGGCGTCGCGGCCGTGAGCCCGTCACAGCGCTCTCTCTCTGTCACAGCAGCCACAGCATTCGATACCGCTGTGGTGGCCACAACGCAGGGCAGGCGTGGTTCGTTGCTTCTTGTTGGGCTCTGACACGGGAATACGGAGCCCCGACCCCACCAGCGCTCGCTGTGCTCCTGCCCCAGGAGCGAGGACCGTGGTCAGGTGGGGAGTGGGAGCTGACATGACAACCAGGCAACCCGGTGGGGGAGCACACAGGCACCGGAGAAGTGGATAGAAAAACAAAAGGCGTGAAAGCATGGAAGGGGGAGGTACAGGACAAGAGATGCACCCGTCAGCGCCGATACCAACTAATGAACGGCAGTGCTACCTTTTTTCTCTTCGTTCACTTCTCCCCTCCTCCTTTCCCCCCCGTGCGGACGGTGGACAGGGAAAAACAAAAAAAAGTGCGTCTCCCGCCGGGGGGATGGGGGGGCGTCCGTCTAAGGGGCTCGCCACTTCCGTGTCTGCGGCACATGACACCTTATGCTTGCGTTACTGTTCTTTTTATTATTATTATTTTATTTTCCTTTCAGGCGACATCGCCTTGAGCCCTCCAGTGCCCCTTTCCCCCGCGACCCACTAGCCGGACAGCAGTCGTATTTCCTAGCGAGGTGAAGTCCTTGAAAAAGCACCCTTTACGCAATGTGTCATTCATTCAACCTCTGGCAGATGCTGGTCAGGTGGGGGTTACCACCCCCCATGCGCGCTTTGTCTGCAGCACAAAAAAAAAAACCCGAGTCCATCTCTCTCTCCCTGTGTCAGGTCCTCCTACGTGTCAAGCGCTAACAAGAAGAGACGGCCTTTTATCCCCCCCCCCCCTACCCGGTTGGGATGCAGCGATGGTCATAACAAGTGAAATGCAGAAAGGAGGAGAGAATATATATATATATATATAGTAAAGAAAGATGAGGTTGCAGAGATACAAAAAAAAAAGAAAAGAAAAGAAAAGAAAAGAGAAAACATCGAATTTGAAAGCACACACACACACACACACAGGAGGCGTGTAGGAGGACGAACAACAACACGTATGCATGTATGTCTGTATGCATGTACACACACATGTATGTAAATGGGGAGGGGGGGGGGCGATAAGGGGGAAAAAAAAATGGTATTGGCGTACTGCCCAGAAAAAAGTGAAAAGAAGAAAAAGAACAAAGTCAAGTGCAAAAAAAAGAAGAAAGAGAAGAAGGGAAGGAGAGAGAGACAGAGTGGTCGATGTACGTGACAAAAGGGGGAGGGGAAAGGGGGGGGCGATAAGTAAACCTCTCTTGAGGGTGCTCGGTGCGTATGTGTGTGTGTGTGTGTGTTTGTGTGTGTGTGTTTGAATTTGGCCCCCTCTCCCGGCAGAAGTTCCTCAGGTAGGTGGGGGGCGGGGGGCACGCCGTAGTCCCTTGATTGCGTTGTTGTTTTTTATTGTTCTTCTTGAGGCATCCCGATATGTGCCTGGACGTAACCTTCCTCCTGGGGACCCGAAGATAACTGTACCACGCTGTGTACCTCTTCCTCACTCTCTTGTCTTCCCTTGGTATGTTCGCCGTAGGTGCACGGGGGGGTTCTGAAACCGCGAATAGCCTGACAGCTGATAAGAAGGAAGCGTGACGGGTGTTGGGTCAACCACCGCCACCCCCCACCCCCCGCCTGCCCGCCTATCCCACGCCGCTTTCGACGAGCTTCTACCGAGAGCTACGCTTCTTTCTTCCTGTGTGTGTTTTTTTACTTTCTTCTTGCTGTGAAGAGAGCGGGGGGGGGGCGAACACGAATGCAGAGTGGACTGGTGTGGGGGAAACGGGAGTGCCCGTGGATGGGCAATGGCGGAGGGATGCATCCAGCAGCAACCTGCGACACATCCCGCGTCTCCAGCAACGATGCTTGTCAGCGAGCTCGTAATTTGCCACCACGGGGGGGGGGGGGCACCCACAGCAGCGCAGGCAGGCGCCGACGTGACCACAGCGCTGCGGCTGGCACCAACCTCGATGCAGCAAAGGGGGGAGGGGGGGGGGTCGGTCCCTCTCTCTAACTCATCTACTGAGGAGGAGGATGGCGACGGGCATTGTCAGACACGGACGTCATGTCGCTTGCTCAAGCGTCAGCCTCCGAATCCCGCACATTCAGCGGCGTGAGGAGCCGTGGAGCCGCGTGCTCGGAGCGGTGACCGACGTGACCCATTTGCGTTACCACCGCGCCACACTTCTTCTGCGCCGTGACGCAAATGGAATCACGGCGGTCACCGAGGTATAATCACGCTACTCCCTGCCGTCACGGTCGCCTTGTTGTCGGGTGGTTTCCATTGAGGGGAGCGGCAGGGAGACTGTGAGCCAGGGGGGGGGGGGGGGTCAGGCTTGGAGAGCAAGGCATGCTATCTGCTAGTCCTGGTGCTAGGGCACTCCTTTGCCTAGCGACGGAGAGAATGGGGTTTTCTTGTCTGACCACGTGTATACGTGCGAGCGTGTCGCTCGCCAAGGCAGCCAGTACCCGGTCGCTAACGCAGAGGGACCACACGGCGTTACAACAAGCTGCAGCAGATGCCAGGAGACACCCACAGGACTCCACATCACCCACTGTGCCAACAACACCGTGGCCTGAGAGGCCATTAGCGAGTGCAGAGTACGCGCAGTACGACAAGACACAGTGGACCTGGTGGACATCAAAACGTACGCCGCGCGTCCAAGCACCACACAGCAGCGAGACTGCGGCGTGGGGACGGGGGGGGGGGGGGGCAGCAGGGAGGCTGGAGGGGGGGAGGGGGGGAGGGGGGTGGCGGGCGGGGCCTGGCTCCGGTTCGCGCGCGGTCAGACGAGGCGGGTTGGGTTTCACGGCATGTGCCACTCAAAGTCCATCTGCGACGGCGTTACATCAGCCAAGGTGTCGATCATGCCCGCGCAAACGGCCACACGCCAGCCCGCACCCGCTCCCCCCTCCGCAGCACACACAGCAGCGGCACACGCAACAACAAGCACAGCAGGCACCAGCGCACGCAGCGCCACGGTGCGCACCACGGGACGTCAGACTGGGGCGACATAAATTGCTATCATGGAGACTCAAAGTCTGTGATGTTACAGTCAATCATCATGCGTGTCCGTCGGCAGCACACACACACAAAAGTACACACAGGGCACAGGCACGGCTCGCAGCCTCAGAGTGGTGCATGATAGTGTCTCAGTCAGGGCTCCTGATGCACGCATCGGCGCGCCTGAATCAGTGTTGTGCATCCTGCGCGTGCACCGGCACCGTGCCTGCCCCTCGCGCCTCACCCACGCGCCGCTCTCGTGCCGCTTGAACCAGTAGCGCGGATGGGCCACACCATCGCCACTTTACCTGGCAGCACTGCACACACACACACACACACACACACATACACAAAGCCAGTCAGCCAGCCGGGCTGGCAGCAGCAGCAGCGACAGCAGCCGCGGCAGCACCCGCCGCCTTCGCGCTCTCTCGATCTCGTACGACACTGGCGGACAGCGCCAGCACCAAGCGTATGCAGCGGCGCGTCCGTGTTTAATCGTACTGCGTGCGGCGCGGCGGTGCGTCAGCAGAGATTGCTCATGTGTGACGTTGTCGATCAGCGATGCATCAGCTCAAACTGTGCTTGGTTGTCGTGTTGTCTGTCATCCCCCGCACCGTCGCCGGTCGGCCCGCGCCGCAGCCACGCGCGCCGCAGCGACGCGGATGGGGGGCGGGCAGCACAATCTAGCGCTCCAGTTTCATGCGCGGTGCCTGTTGGTTTTGCGGCACGCGCACTACAGTGAGCGCGGCGTTGGCCCCGCACGCGCACGCGCGGCGGGTCGCCATGTGTAACGCATGGTTGGTTGCGGACTCGTCATGGCCCCGACGGGGCTGGAGCGCACACAGGATATGCGTAACGGGAACAGCGGCGCAGCGGTGCGTCAGGCACGCGCGGGGCGCGCCGAGCATCACGCAGCACTCGCACCCCTTGCTCTGTGGCCCCCGAATCGCAGCGCCGGCGACACGCACGCACGCGCGCATGCGCGCCGGCACCGCACAAGCTCGAGGCCGTACGCCCAGCATGCACCGCCGCAGGCGGCACGGGCGCCCTCGAGGTGACGGGGCCAGTGGGCGGTGTCAAGCACCACGCAGCACGGAGGCTGGAGGGGGGGAGGGGGGGAGGGGGGTGGCGGGCGGGGCCTGGCTCCGGTTCGCGCGCGGTCAGACGAGGCGGGTTGGGTTTCACGGCATGTGCCACTCAAAGTCCATCTGCGACGGCGTTACATCAGCCAAGGTGTCGATCATGCCCGCGCAAACGGCCACACGCCAGCCCGCACCCGCTCCCCCCTCCGCAGCACACACAGCAGCGGCACACGCAACAACAAGCACAGCAGGCACCAGCGCACGCAGCGCCACGGTGCGCACCACGGGACGTCAGACTGGGGCGACATAAATTGCTATCATGGAGACTCAAAGTCTGTGATGTTACAGTCAATCATCATGCGTGTCCGTCGGCAGCACACACACACAAAAGTACACACAGGGCACAGGCACGGCTCGCAGCCTCAGAGTGGTGCATGATAGTGTCTCAGTCAGGGCTCCTGATGCACGCATCGGCGCGCCTGAATCAGTGTTGTGCATCCTGCGCGTGCACCGGCACCGTGCCTGCCCCTCGCGCCTCACCCACGCGCCGCTCTCGTGCCGCTTGAACCAGTAGCGCGGATGGGCCACACCATCGCCACTTTACCTGGCAGCACTGCACACACACACACACACACACACACACACACACATACACAAAGCCAGTCAGCCAGCCGGGCTGGCAGCAGCAGCAGCGACAGCAGCCGCGGCAGCACCCGCCGCCTTCGCGCTCTCTCGATCTCGTACGACACTGGCGGACAGCGCCAGCACCAAGCGTATGCAGCGGCGCGTCCGTGTTTAATCGTACTGCGTGCGGCGCGGCGGTGCGTCAGCAGAGATTGCTCATGTGTGACGTTGTCGATCAGCGATGCATCAGCTCAAACTGTGCTTGGTTGTCGTGTTGTCTGTCATCCCCCGCACCGTCGCCGGTCGGCCCGCGCCGCAGCCACGCGCGCCGCAGCGACGCGGATGGGGGGCGGGCAGCACAATCTAGCGCTCCAGTTTCATGCGCGGTGCCTGTTGGTTTTGCGGCACGCGCACTACAGTGAGCGCGGCGTTGGCCCCGCACGCGCACGCGCGGCGGGTCGCCATGTGTAACGCATGGTTGGTTGCGGACTCGTCATGGCCCCGACGGGGCTGGAGCGCACACAGGATATGCGTAACGGGAACAGCGGCGCAGCGGTGCGTCAGGCACGCGCGGGGCGCGCCGAGCATCACGCAGCACTCGCACCCCTTGCTCTGTGGCCCCCGAATCGCAGCGCCGGCGACACGCACGCACGCGCGCATGCGCGCCGGCACCGCACAAGCTCGAGGCCGTACGCCCAGCATGCACCGCCGCAGGCGGCACGGGCGCCCTCGAGGTGACGGGGCCAGTGGGCGGTGTCAAGCACCACGCAGCACGGAGGCTGGAGGGGGGGAGGGGGGGAGGGGGGTGGCGGGCGGGGCCTGGCTCCGGTTCGCGCGCGGTCAGACGAGGCGGGTTGGGTTTCACGGCATGTGCCACTCAAAGTCCATCTGCGACGGCGTTACATCAGCCAAGGTGTCGATCATGCCCGCGCAAACGGCCACACGCCAGCCCGCACCCGCTCCCCCCTCCGCAGCACACACAGCAGCGGCACACGCAACAACAAGCACAGCAGGCACCAGCGCACGCAGCGCCACGGTGCGCACCACGGGACGTCAGACTGGGGCGACATAAATTGCTATCATGGAGACTCAAAGTCTGTGATGTTACAGTCAATCATCATGCGTGTCCGTCGGCAGCACACACACACAAAAGTACACACAGGGCACAGGCACGGCTCGCAGCCTCAGAGTGGTGCATGATAGTGTCTCAGTCAGGGCTCCTGATGCACGCATCGGCGCGCCTGAATCAGTGTTGTGCATCCTGCGCGTGCACCGGCACCGTGCCTGCCCCTCGCGCCTCACCCACGCGCCGCTCTCGTGCCGCTTGAACCAGTAGCGCGGATGGGCCACACCATCGCCACTTTACCTGGCAGCACTGCACACACACACACACACACACACACACACACACACACACACATACACAAAGCCAGTCAGCCAGCCGGGCTGGCAGCAGCAGCAGCGACAGCAGCCGCGGCAGCACCCGCCGCCTTCGCGCTCTCTCGATCTCGTACGACACTGGCGGACAGCGCCAGCACCAAGCGTATGCAGCGGCGCGTCCGTGTTTAATCGTACTGCGTGCGGCGCGGCGGTGCGTCAGCAGAGATTGCTCATGTGTGACGTTGTCGATCAGCGATGCATCAGCTCAAACTGTGCTTGGTTGTCGTGTTGTCTGTCATCCCCCGCACCGTCGCCGGTCGGCCCGCGCCGCAGCCACGCGCGCCGCAGCGACGCGGATGGGGGGCGGGCAGCACAATCTAGCGCTCCAGTTTCATGCGCGGTGCCTGTTGGTTTTGCGGCACGCGCACTACAGTGAGCGCGGCGTTGGCCCCGCACGCGCACGCGCGGCGGGTCGCCATGTGTAACGCATGGTTGGTTGCGGACTCGTCATGGCCCCGACGGGGCTGGAGCGCACACAGGATATGCGTAACGGGAACAGCGGCGCAGCGGTGCGTCAGGCACGCGCGGGGCGCGCCGAGCATCACGCAGCACTCGCACCCCTTGCTCTGTGGCCCCCGAATCGCAGCGCCGGCGACACGCACGCACGCGCGCATGCGCGCCGGCACCGCACAAGCTCGAGGCCGTACGCCCAGCATGCACCGCCGCAGGCGGCACGGGCGCCCTCGAGGTGACGGGGCCAGTGGGCGGTGTCAAGCACCACGCAGCACGGAGGCTGGAGGGGGGGAGGGGGGGAGGGGGGTGGCGGGCGGGGCCTGGCTCCGGTTCGCGCGCGGTCAGACGAGGCGGGTTGGGTTTCACGGCATGTGCCACTCAAAGTCCATCTGCGACGGCGTTACATCAGCCAAGGTGTCGATCATGCCCGCGCAAACGGCCACACGCCAGCCCGCACCCGCTCCCCCCTCCGCAGCACACACAGCAGCGGCACACGCAACAACAAGCACAGCAGGCACCAGCGCACGCAGCGCCACGGTGCGCACCACGGGACGTCAGACTGGGGCGACATAAATTGCTATCATGGAGACTCAAAGTCTGTGATGTTACAGTCAATCATCATGCGTGTCCGTCGGCAGCACACACACACAAAAGTACACACAGGGCACAGGCACGGCTCGCAGCCTCAGAGTGGTGCATGATAGTGTCTCAGTCAGGGCTCCTGATGCACGCATCGGCGCGCCTGAATCAGTGTTGTGCATCCTGCGCGTGCACCGGCACCGTGCCTGCCCCTCGCGCCTCACCCACGCGCCGCTCTCGTGCCGCTTGAACCAGTAGCGCGGATGGGCCACACCATCGCCACTTTACCTGGCAGCACTGCACACACACACACACACACACACACACACACACACACACACATACACAAAGCCAGTCAGCCAGCCGGGCTGGCAGCAGCAGCAGCGACAGCAGCCGCGGCAGCACCCGCCGCCTTCGCGCTCTCTCGATCTCGTACGACACTGGCGGACAGCGCCAGCACCAAGCGTATGCAGCGGCGCGTCCGTGTTTAATCGTACTGCGTGCGGCGCGGCGGTGCGTCAGCAGAGATTGCTCATGTGTGACGTTGTCGATCAGCGATGCATCAGCTCAAACTGTGCTTGGTTGTCGTGTTGTCTGTCATCCCCCGCACCGTCGCCGGTCGGCCCGCGCCGCAGCCACGCGCGCCGCAGCGACGCGGATGGGGGGCGGGCAGCACAATCTAGCGCTCCAGTTTCATGCGCGGTGCCTGTTGGTTTTGCGGCACGCGCACTACAGTGAGCGCGGCGTTGGCCCCGCACGCGCACGCGCGGCGGGTCGCCATGTGTAACGCATGGTTGGTTGCGGACTCGTCATGGCCCCGACGGGGCTGGAGCGCACACAGGATATGCGTAACGGGAACAGCGGCGCAGCGGTGCGTCAGGCACGCGCGGGGCGCGCCGAGCATCACGCAGCACTCGCACCCCTTGCTCTGTGGCCCCCGAATCGCAGCGCCGGCGACACGCACGCACGCGCGCATGCGCGCCGGCACCGCACAAGCTCGAGGCCGTACGCCCAGCATGCACCGCCGCAGGCGGCACGGGCGCCCTCGAGGTGACGGGGCCAGTGGGCGGTGTCAAGCACCACGCAGCACGGAGGCTGGAGGGGGGGAGGGGGGGAGGGGGGTGGCGGGCGGGGCCTGGCTCCGGTTCGCGCGCGGTCAGACGAGGCGGGTTGGGTTTCACGGCATGTGCCACTCAAAGTCCATCTGCGACGGCGTTACATCAGCCAAGGTGTCGATCATGCCCGCGCAAACGGCCACACGCCAGCCCGCACCCGCTCCCCCCTCCGCAGCACACACAGCAGCGGCACACGCAACAACAAGCACAGCAGGCACCAGCGCACGCAGCGCCACGGTGCGCACCACGGGACGTCAGACTGGGGCGACATAAATTGCTATCATGGAGACTCAAAGTCTGTGATGTTACAGTCAATCATCATGCGTGTCCGTCGGCAGCACACACACACAAAAGTACACACAGGGCACAGGCACGGCTCGCAGCCTCAGAGTGGTGCATGATAGTGTCTCAGTCAGGGCTCCTGATGCACGCATCGGCGCGCCTGAATCAGTGTTGTGCATCCTGCGCGTGCACCGGCACCGTGCCTGCCCCTCGCGCCTCACCCACGCGCCGCTCTCGTGCCGCTTGAACCAGTAGCGCGGATGGGCCACACCATCGCCACTTTACCTGGCAGCACTGCACACACACACACACACACACACACACACACACACACACACATACACAAAGCCAGTCAGCCAGCCGGGCTGGCAGCAGCAGCAGCGACAGCAGCCGCGGCAGCACCCGCCGCCTTCGCGCTCTCTCGATCTCGTACGACACTGGCGGACAGCGCCAGCACCAAGCGTATGCAGCGGCGCGTCCGTGTTTAATCGTACTGCGTGCGGCGCGGCGGTGCGTCAGCAGAGATTGCTCATGTGTGACGTTGTCGATCAGCGATGCATCAGCTCAAACTGTGCTTGGTTGTCGTGTTGTCTGTCATCCCCCGCACCGTCGCCGGTCGGCCCGCGCCGCAGCCACGCGCGCCGCAGCGACGCGGATGGGGGGCGGGCAGCACAATCTAGCGCTCCAGTTTCATGCGCGGTGCCTGTTGGTTTTGCGGCACGCGCACTACAGTGAGCGCGGCGTTGGCCCCGCACGCGCACGCGCGGCGGGTCGCCATGTGTAACGCATGGTTGGTTGCGGACTCGTCATGGCCCCGACGGGGCTGGAGCGCACACAGGATATGCGTAACGGGAACAGCGGCGCAGCGGTGCGTCAGGCACGCGCGGGGCGCGCCGAGCATCACGCAGCACTCGCACCCCTTGCTCTGTGGCCCCCGAATCGCAGCGCCGGCGACACGCACGCACGCGCGCATGCGCGCCGGCACCGCACAAGCTCGAGGCCGTACGCCCAGCATGCACCGCCGCAGGCGGCACGGGCGCCCTCGAGGTGACGGGGCCAGTGGGCGGTGTCAAGCACCACGCAGCACGGAGGCTGGAGGGGGGGAGGGGGGGAGGGGGGTGGCGGGCGGGGCCTGGCTCCGGTTCGCGCGCGGTCAGACGAGGCGGGTTGGGTTTCACGGCATGTGCCACTCAAAGTCCATCTGCGACGGCGTTACATCAGCCAAGGTGTCGATCATGCCCGCGCAAACGGCCACACGCCAGCCCGCACCCGCTCCCCCCTCCGCAGCACACACAGCAGCGGCACACGCAACAACAAGCACAGCAGGCACCAGCGCACGCAGCGCCACGGTGCGCACCACGGGACGTCAGACTGGGGCGACATAAATTGCTATCATGGAGACTCAAAGTCTGTGATGTTACAGTCAATCATCATGCGTGTCCGTCGGCAATGCGGTGTGTCCGAGGGAGGGTGTGGGTATAGAGCCAACACTCGTAGGCAGTGGGAGGCAGTCGCTAGTATTGTCAGAAAAAAACGGAGTAGCGTGTTTAGAGTGATTCGTGGGTGCGGCATGGTCTTATCTACTGAGTGATATGGGGTCGAAAGGCGGTGCCTTGTGAGCGCGTGCGTGCTGCAGTGGTGCGGTCCAAAGGCACGACCGATTTTTGCAGGAGGCGGCGCAGTTTAGGCAGCGGTGCGTGTCCCCGTGTCGAAGAGAAACGCACTCGGGAAAGGAGGCGGTGACCAGATCGCGAGCTGCTCCTCAAGGATACAATTATGACGATGCTTGCCTCTGTGCTCCTTCGTTCGTCTTTAGCGGCGTGAGGCGGCGGAGCACCACGACAGCGATGCGTCGGTGCTGCTCGTTGTGTGTTTGTTGTTGCGCTTTTCATTTGTTGTTTCTTTTCGCTCCGATTCTGTGAGCGTCTCGAGACTTGCTCAGTCTTCTCTCGCGGTATCGGGTGCACCAGTGAAGGGAGAGGGGATACTATAAAAAGTAGAAAAAAAACGGCACGACGCGATGTCTGCGACGAACGGCGTTGGAGAGGAGCGATGGATGAAAGACAGGTAGCATGCAGTGAACGCAGAGTGGTGAGGGTGCACACGGCAACGTGGCGCCGCCCAGCAAGAAAGCACGAAACAAAGGAAGCGACGCCAACGGCAGCGCCACTGCGAGGAAAGGCGAGGACGAAAAGGAAAAGAGAAAGATGATTTAGGGGACGCATAACTCAGCAGAAAGAAAAGCGGGTAATATCGTGAGGAGGGAATCGCAAAAGGAGAATGTCATCTGGCAGACTGGGGGAGACGGCTGGTGGCGTTTGTTCGTGTGGCAAGATTGACCATCATTGAAGGGGTCTGGTGAAAGCGCAGAGGCCGGGTGAGGTGATGAAGGGGGCGGGCACGCCATCGCTGCGAGAGCGTACGTTCACAATGCCCGACTTATCGCCATTTTCAGTCTCTTGCTTTCAGTACCGTCATCATTACACTTTCTGGCTCGCCTTTTATGTGGAAAACAGCTTTTCTTTTGAGTTGCCCGGCACGTGTGCGGATATCCGCCACAGCTGTAACCTGTTTGGGTAGCCCGAAGCGAGAAGCAGCGCACAAAACGCCCCCGCGTCACCGTGCGCCGCTTCGTCGGCGGAGCAAGGCGAACGGATCAAGTTGCATGGTGGGGGAGGCTGGATAGTCGGGGATAGAGGAGATCCAGGGGACTGGAATACAGTGCCGACCATCAGCCTGTGTAGCCTTTCAGGCGCACACCAGGAATTCACAGTCTGTCCCTCACTCCTCCGCTTGATTTACCACTCTTGCCACCACCCTCCCGCAATGCCGCGACGCGGCGACGTCACGCAAGACGAGGCACGAGCCAGATGGAAACCGGAAATTATGAGTAGAAGCAAAACGCGGTCGAAACAAGCCTGCTGCAAAGTTGATGGACTGATCCCTACATTCGCGTTTCCTCTCCACGCAGAGCCGGTTGTCGCAGCAAAGGAAGAGGAGCGTCGCCTCCGTCACAGAGGTCCGCCAGGCAAGGTTGAAGAAAACGAGAGATCCGGAGATCCAGGGAGGCGAAGGAGAAACGGTGCTGCGGGGAAGACAGCACAGCCCTCGCTGGTCGCCTGGCATGCGGGGACAAGAAAGAGAAGATGGTAGATGGAAGCACAAAAATGTCCCCCTCAAGAGACGCAAATTCCGGCAACAGCGGCGCATTCAGAGCCCGAAAAAAAAAAGACTATCGGGAAGCTGAGTATTAAAAAAAAAAGTGGACGAGGCGTGGTCACGATAACGGGAGAGGAAAGAAAAAACAGCGAAGCAGCCAATGATCGGGCACACGTTGACGAATGGGGTTGAAAGTGCGGGTGGAACGCGCGAGAGAGGCACCGCACAAGGGTAGCCGTGCGCTTGCGCACACGCACAAATGCAGCAGTCTCTCCGGACAAAGCCCAGTCAATTCACACAAGAGGAAGAAGAGAACACAGTCGCGCTGTACCCACTAACAAAAGAAAGTAAAAGACAAGAAACTGACGCTTGTGGCTACCACGTCGCGTGGCAAAGAGCGCAGGTGTGTGGGCAATTCTGACAGCGCAGAAGAGCGAGGATACGGGAAAAAATGAAACCGAGACAAAAACAAAACGGCAGAATGATCTTAAGGCGAGACACAAAAAATGCGGGCCCTGTCATTCACGCATTCTCTTTCGTTCCACCTTCTGCTTTTCTTTTTCTGTGGCTGGAGTGTGTTTGCTTTTTTCCTTTCCGAGCCCAAGCATAGTGTGATGTCTTTTTTTTTTTCTGATGCCTATTCTCTTTTGTCACGCGCCTTCCCTCTCTGTCGGTGTAGCACTTTGCAATCTCACTTCTGTACACGGTGAAAACGAGCAGTTGAAAAAAAAACCAGGACAACAAAAGACCAAATAAAAAAGCTGGGAAACGGCGGCACGGCAGGGAGAAAAACGGAGATGGGGGCCGAGCACCTCTGGCGCCGCATCATGCTTCCGCGCACTCGTTGGGTAATTCTCACGCTGCAGCGGCTAAAGGTCGCAAGCCACTTCCAGACGTGCCGTTGCGTAACGCGATAAAATGGCACGAGCAACGCCGCGGCGCTCCTGTAGACAACGAAGACGAGGAGGGGGGAGAAAGAGAACAAGCAGCGAAGGGAAATCAAAGGAACCTTATGGAGAGAGGGAGAAAACGAAAACAGAGAGCGCAAAGCAAACACCAAAAACATCTAATCACTTCCTCACGAGTGGATAATTTGGCGACGACAAAATAGAAGTGAGACACCTTTTTTTTTCTCAAGTGATGCGGATGCTTTTTACTCACGCACCTCGCTTGCCTACCGTATTTCGTAGCGCGGCGCGCCGCGCAGTACCTCAGAGATACAGCGACGCAGCTGGGAGTGCCGCTGCCGACCGCCGTGGCGCTCATGGCCTTTGCAGGCACGACGAGGATTGGGTTCGTGTTCGTTTTGCAGGAAGAGGGCACGCAGCCGCACAGATTACTACCCGCGAGGCTGATCGATTGGGAGGGCGAGAGCGTCGACTAGGAAGCCGCGACAGCGTCACACATGTTGTTGTTCTTAAACGTCGGCTGGCTGAGCTTGGGCATGCCCGTGGAATTCCAGTTCTGCATTCTGTAGCAGAACTACCACTTCCAGAAATTGACGCCGGCCAGGCTCTCAAGACTGCCGAGTGAGCCGGGGATCAGGCCGCTCGTGCTCGTGGCAGATATTCAGAGCCTGCAAGCGAGGAGGGCGTAACCGCGAAGCGACTTTTGCCGTTGACGGCGACGGCGAAGAGGACGGTAAGCACAGCAGCTCGGAGAATGGAGAGAAACGAGTCAGAGATCTTTCTTCCCTCTTGTTACGACAAGTGTTGTTCTGTGGAGCGCAAGGGTGAAACGAGCCAAATCAATGCAGAAATGCACGGAGTCCAGAAAAAAAAAGTGGCAAGGTGTTGAAGTGGAAAGGGAAGTGAGAGCTGGGCTTTGTTGGCTTCGGCGGTGTTTGTTTGTCTCTTGTACAGGAGTGTTTCACCTTACAGGGAGAAAGACAAAAGCAAACGAAAGTGGGGAGCCTAGGGTGAGAATTAATTTTTTACTTCGAAGACGACCTGTGACAAAAGAAGATGTGCTTCAGGATAGTTTCATCAAATCTCAATGACTCACGTTCACCACAGATCAAGCCACTGCTTACCTCTCATGGGTCTGCGACGTCGCGGGCTGTAAACCAGGTTTTTCTTGATTTTTTTTTTCCAGGACGCCATCATCAAGACTCGGAACTGAGCTAAAATCGATATCCGTGAAAAGTGATCAAAGCTAGGGGCTGCAGGCAGCTCTTGTATCTTTCTACACCTGCTACGAAAACAGCTGCTTTGTCGCTGTGCTCAGTTCTAACTGGGAAAGGATCACTTGACAATCGCGCTCGATTTTCTCTCTTCCTTTGAAGTGAGCAGTATGAGGTTTAGACTGTCATCGAGTCGAAACAAGGAACACACGAGCCCTCAGTGTTTCCTTTGCCACAGCAAGTGCGAGGCCTACGTTTCGGTCCTCTATTTTCACGCCTTTGTGAAGGGAGTCTAAGAAGCTGGACATGTTACTTTTTTTTTGTCGAAGCGCGCGTACAAGGGGGTAATGCGGCAGTCTCCGCCGGCCCCTCTTCTCGTTACGTTCTGCTCTGCAAACGTCAGAGCCCTGGTGATCCCTTACCTACTCGGATTGAACACGTGGAATTGCACAGCGCACCAAATTGGTTCCCGCACCGGTGCTTTTTTGTCTAGTTCACGCTCCGTCTAGCCGCTAAATCCTCCGAGCTTATTTCCCCTCCACAAAAAGCTGCTTCTACATAAGTTCAACTCATCGAGGTCGGTTCTTACGAAGAGCTTTGAAAAGTGATCCTATCAGCACTCTAAAGCGGAAACATGGATTCAAAAGTCGAAAGCTGGTCGCAGCTCTGTGTGCGCAAGGGCTGCGGTGTGTTTGATAAACGTGTGAGCGAACATCCTTGCCGGTTGACCACAAACAACACCAAGGTGAAGCCATGACATTGACACGTGTCGCCCCACGTCTGTGGGTTTGCAACACTCACGCTTCCAGGTCGCGCCGCCGCACACACCCCCCCCACCCCTCCTCGCCGGGGACGCAACCCCCCCCCCCCCCCCTCTGTCTCCTCTGCCTCTCCCCCCCACCACACCGCGCGATGCCGTTTCGGCAGCGGAGAGCAAACGCCAAAAGCCTACTGTTCTGCTTCCGAGACTCCATCCCTCTCCCCTTTCCTTTTTCTGCCAACCTGTGCACGAGGACCTTGGTCAACACTCAAACTCCTTGTGGCCGGGACGCGCCGTTTCTGCATCTCGGCACCCACCGCACTGGAACGCATCCGGCGGTGAAGCTTCGACGCTCAACGACATACCGCAAACATTCTTAGACTTGCTGAAAACGCCAAAGCCCTCATGATCCTCTGCTGCCTCCTTCACTCTCTGTCACCCGCCTGCTACTGTCTTCGTCCTCCACCTCCTCCCGTTTATTTTTTTTTATTAGTATTATTTCGCGCCAGTTTTGCGACGTTACGTGTACCGCTCCTCAAGGGTGCACTCTTTCAAGTTGGCCCACGACGCTCACTGCTCTCCTTTCACCTCCACCAGCACTTTCTACACGCCCCTCCACGAGAAAAAGAAAAAGAATTGCTCCAGCCATGTTTACCAACCTCGATGAAGAGAAGAAGGCGCGCCTGCGGGAGAAGCTCCTCCAGGCTGCCGCAGTACCCCCCACCGAGCCCGCGCCGGCCAAGTCGAACAGCGACAGTGACGGCGAGCAGGAGGTCCCGCAGAAGCACGTAGAGAGTGCCAAGATCGCAACTGAGCAGCTCAAGATTAACGCCAAGAGCACGGAAATTGAGATTGCCAATATTCGACTCTTCACTCTTGACGAGCTAGACCTCGATCAGCTCACCGAATGCACGAGCTTGTCGCTGCGCAAGAACCTCATCCACGAGCTCTCACCGTTCCCAGCTCACCTGGCCGCGCGGCTGCTCGAGTTAGACCTCTTCGACAACAAAATCCGCAAGCTGCGCGACTTCTTCGACTCGGCAATGGTGCCAGACCCCACGACGAGCACGCTGATGAAGCAGTCGACGCCGCACGCCTTTGTCTCCTTGACCAAACTTGATCTCAGCTACAACCAGCTGCGCAAGATCGCCGGACTCGAATCGCTCGGCCCCACGCTGAAGGAGCTGTACCTGGTCGAGAACAAGATCAAGGTCATCGAGGGACTGGATACCTTTGTCAATCTCGAGGTGCTCGAGCTTGGCGGCAACCGCATTCGCGAGGTGGGACCCGGGCTGGTAAACCTAAAGTCGCTCCGTGCTCTGTGGCTCGGAAAGAACAAGATCAACACGGTCGGAGACGCGCTGCAGAACCTGCAGGGGCTCCGGCAGCTCAGCCTCCAAGCGAACCGTCTCACATCCATCGCCGAGGAAATTTTCAAGGAAGGCTGTAACCCAAACCTCGTCGAGCTCTATCTCTCGGAAAACGGGCTCAGCACCATCGAAAACGTGCCGCTCCACTCACTCCGCCTGCTGGACTACAGTTTCAACCCGATTTCGACCATCAATGAGGCAGTGATCAACGTCACGAACATGCCTGAGCTTGAAGAGTTCTGGCTGACAGACGGCAACATCAACGACTGGGCTGAAGTCAAGAAGTTCAGCTGCTTTGAGAGTACTCTGCGCACCATCTACGTGGAGCGCAATCCCATCGAGCAGGACAAGCGCTACCGCGACAAGGTGTACATGAACCTCCCATTCGTTACCCAGATCGACTCGTGGCCGGTTCTCAACAAGGACAACCTGGAGGCTGACCGCTCCATTCAGCGCAAAGCCATGTAGGGATACCCCTCCGGTCCCGCTTCTCTTTTTTTGTGGTGTGACTTGCTGTTTCGCCTTGCTCGGAAAAGGCAGTAGAGCTTTTGCTCTCAGGCTTATTCGTGGCCTCCCTTACTGACGAGTTTGTTTTTCTTTTTCAGCCACCGGAGCGCGTAAGTCTGTCTCTTTGCACAGCCTTCTTCAGCAACGAGTCTTTTTTTTTTTCTGGGAGGCGCGAGAGCTTCTTTCTTCCGTGCAGAAAACACAAGCGAAACCCAGCTGTCTGCCCACGAGAAAAAAAAAAGCAAACAGCCACAAAGAAATCCCAGTCACTGACAGCAGCTGATGCAGACGACTTTCTTTCTCTCGCTCTGCCTGACGGACAGAGGCGTATCTATCGGTGGCTCCACAGAATGAATTCACGCTGCAGACCCCGATAGGAGCGTGGGAGCGTACCCACTGCTTCTGTTGATGCTTACACATGCGGCCGAGCCCACTCTTCTCTCCTCATCGCCTCTCCGCAGTCATCTGCGCATCTTCGTCTTTTAACTCCTCCCTCAGTGGCCCCACGTTTCTCGTGTACGTTTTGCAGCCCCAGAGCTCACCATGCAGCAGGTGCATCCCGACATTAAGAAGCTCAATGATCTCCTCCGGCCCCTCCTGAAGGAGCTGCAGGAGAGTGGCGAGAAGAAGGGCAAGCTCGTTGAAACTCGCCGCCAGCTCGGCGGTCAGAAGAACGAGAACGACCTGGTGCGTGACGAGCTGAACAAGCTGGAGCCTGACGCGACCGTCTACAAGCTCATCGGGCCAGCTCTGGTGCCCCAGGACCAGAGCGACGCCAAGACGATCATCAGCAACCGCCTGGACTACATCAACGGCGAGATCAAGCGCACCGACACCAGCATCGCCGACCTTGACCGCAAGGAGGCGGAGCTGCAGAAGAAGGCGCAGGACCTGTACCGCCGGATGCAGGAGCCGCAGGCACAGCTCATTCAGCAACAGCAGCAGCAGCAGTAACAGGAGTGATCTGCTTGCAACTTCTTTCTTTCCGTGTGTGCGTATGTGTGTGTGTGTGCATGTGCGAGACGGCACTAGCGTGGGAGAGCGTCATTTCACGGCTTGGCCTTTCGCACAAAGCTCATAGACGCTGACTGTGGGAAAGCTCTACTCATTTGTTTTCCCCTGAGACTGTACTAAGCTGTGTAACGTGGATTTCAAAAAGCCTCAAATCTATACACGCACGGGCCTCGGGTGAAACGAGCACGAGCCAGGGTGTGCTGTCGTACACTGTGTCTGCGGCTCGGCAAGGCACCCGATCGTTTCTGGCTGGTGTGACCGCAACTCTAGACTGTAACGCCAGCTTTCTCATGTGCAACCCGCTGCACCGCCTCGAGCCGCCTTGAGTCTCAGCTCTCTCCACTAGAGACCTCCGGCAACTTGTGCTCGTCTTCCCGCACAGCTTTTTGCTCGCCTCTCCTCAGATTCTCACTCTGCTACTCCTCCCTCCTCCGTGTTGAACCGAGCACGTTCTTTTTTTGCTGTTGTTGTTGTTGGTCTCATTACCGTGTTTGTGTTTGGGTGCTCTGTGTTTCTTTTTTTCTCCCTCTTTGCCGCTGCTCCATTCATGCAGCATGCCGGGGATGAGCAACAAGAAGCACTCGTGGGCCACAGCCCACTCACAGCTCTGGACGTCGCCGGTTGCCCACTCAGTCGGGTCAAAAACGCAATCAGAGGTCTCAAGTATCGCCTCGCTACATAGAGATGAATCGCTTCTAGACGACACGGACGGGTACGAGCCGCCGCGCAGCGCGAGATCTGCGCACGACTCGCGGCAGCTGTCCTATCAACCCAAGGATAAGACGCTGATCCAGGTGTCGGACGTCCTTGAGAGCTACGGCGCCATCACCTGCGACTCCGACATTCCCAGTGTTCTCCTGCACGTTGTCAAGGAGCTGGAGCGCACAAAACGGGACAACAACTTCAAGGACCTGTTGCTGCGCGAGTACTCTGATGCTGTGGAACGCCGCTTTGGGCTCTACGGCGAAGCTTCGCCGCCATCGGTTGCTGACCTGTCTGCCAAGCTGCGAAATGGTGCACCGCCAGGCGCGGCATCCGCGCCGACGCCTGCGTGGCTTGAGGAGCCGCTAAACGATCTCCGGCGCACCGTTCGCGACAGCGCTTTTACGTGCTTCGAGAAGGAAGTCGACCTTCCGGCGCCAGTTTTGCTGCCAGACGCGCAGCGAACCAAGGCGAACGTCTCGCAGCTGCTGCAGACCACCTGCACCGAGCTTGCAAAGGTCACGGACGCGTACAGCAGTGCGAGGGCGGTTGTGGCTCAGAAGCTGGAGAACGTGGCCGACGCATCAAGTCGGTTCCGCCAACTCAACCTCGCTGAGGCGCTCGCAGAGCTTGAGGTACAACAGGAGCTACGTGCAGGTGCCGCCAATGAGGACGCCGGTGCACACACGCTGCGCGGTGCGCTGCAGGAAACCATCGACGCCGTCCCTGCCTCGCTGCAGATTCATTTTGGACTGCAAGTCGCTGAGGCCCCGGTGCTGACCCGCTGCAGCCACCTCACAGAGCTCGTGCGCTTCCTCCTGTCCGAGTACCTGTCGATGGAGCGCTACATGGAGGGGGTCGAAACGCAGCGGCAGCGGCTCGTGCAGGTGTTCCGCCTGTCCGCGCCGTCCAAGGACGGAGCGGACGACGACGACGCTGCAGCGGCCGACACGGCGCAGCTAGACGACGCCCTCTCGCAGTCGCTGCGCGCCTTGCAGGAGACCGTCACAGCCGTCGTGGCCTTCCCACACCACATCTCCGACGAGGAGTACGCCCTGCGACGCTCCTCGGCGCAGGCGGTAGAGGAGCTTGCGCAGCTACTCGTCGAGGTGCGGCGGGGCAGCAGCAGCAACAACGGCGGTGGAGTTGCCGGTG
This sequence comes from Tiliacea citrago, assembly GCA_963921375.1. Taxonomy (NCBI): domain Eukaryota; kingdom Metazoa; phylum Arthropoda; class Insecta; order Lepidoptera; family Noctuidae; genus Tiliacea; species Tiliacea citrago. Next base: position 956,635 of record CAWUFJ010000003.1, read on the forward strand.
GCGTTGCGGTGCAGGGCACGGCACCGGTGCGGGTGGTGCCGCCGACGCAGAACTTGCTGGAGATGGTGGAGCTGGTCAAGTCGCGCTTTGCGACTGCCGTGGCGCAGCAGCAGCGGCGGGAGCTGGCTGGCGTGCAGGGCCGCGTGGGGCTGGCGCACATGGAGGAGTCGATGGCCAAGTACGGCAGGCAGGCGATGCAGCTGCTCGGAGAGCTCGCCACGGCGCAGGAGGACCCTGCCGCGGGGGACACGCCGTCGGAGGTGATGACCGAGGCGATGAGCGCGGCCGACCTCGGACGTCAGTTCACCCCCGCCAAGCTCGACTATTTTCTGAGCGACGTTGTCGAGCGGCTGCGCGTCGTCAAGACGCGGCATCAACGGGCTCTGCACGCCGCCGCCGCCAGCAAAGTTCGCATGGAGGCGGCGCTGCAGAAGGCAGCAGGTCTACAGAAGAAGCTCCAGCGCGTGGCCGCGGCGGTGGAGCAGATCGGCACGGACACCCTCGGCATGCATTTCCCCCACAACAGCACCGCGCGTGACGGGGACGACAACGTCGGTGCGAGGCGGGCCGAGGAGGCGGAGGGCGGGCGCGGCGACGGTGTCAGTGCACTGCGGCGGCTCAACCTGCGGCCCACCACCGACAGTGCGACCGCGTCATCAAAGGCGCCGGCGGTCATCGCTGCCTCGAGCACTGCGTCAACGGGAGCGGGCGATGGCGCGGCATCGGCGGCGATGGTGGCAGCTGTGACAGAGCACAACGTCATCGAGTCACTGCAGCTGATCGCAGCCCGGCTCGGCACGAACGCGGAGGTGCGGGACTGGGCAGGAATGCGGGAGGAGGTGTCCCAGCTGCGCGCGGACGAAGCACGGTGGAAGGCGGACACGGCGGCCTTCCACGAGGCGATGACAATGCTGATGGAGCGGCTCGCGCGCAACGGGCAGCTCGTGAAGCGGACCCTCTTCCTCCTCGGCACGGACGAGTCGCCAAAAGACGACCTCGTCGAGGAGGTGCTTCGCCGCAGCGGGGACGCGGACAGCGCTGCCACCGCCGACGACGAGGACGCCGCCGCCGCGGCCTACACCGTCGAGTACGTTGAGCGCACCCTGGCGGAGCTGCTCCAGAAGTACACCCGCTGGGCGCAGCGGCTGCAGCAGACCACCGAGGACCACCTCTACACGCAACGCAAAATTGTCAAGTACTTCGCTGCGGTGCGTCGCTTCTTTGCCAACTCGCAGGGTCGCCCCGCCGCGCCGCCGGAGGACATCCCGGAAGACAACCTCTACGACATGGATTCGTGTTTGATGCGGGCCGCGGATGTCATCCTGCCCGCGCTGGACGCCGCCATCCAGGCAGCCGCCGCACCGGACGCGCAGAGCACAGCCGCCACAGCATCCGCAGCATCGCCACCCGCGGCGTCGAGCGTCGCCCGCGACGGGCAGCGGCAGGAGGCGCTGGCCCACATCGCGCGCGACGCGGTGTCGGGTGGGGTGCTGCCCTATGACCACCGCATCGCTCGGTTGTACGAATGTGTGTCACGGCTGTACACGGCGGTCACCTCGCTGATGCAGGTCCGCTACCTCTCCGTCCCGGCCTCAACTCGTCGCCGCAGCTCTGGCGAGACGGAGCTCCTCTTCGACGGTGACGCGGATGCCGACGCGAACGGCTTCGTGGACATCGATCTTGACCGCCTCATCCGCGTCTCGCAGCACCCCCGCAGCGATACGGCACGCTTCAGTCGGCAGGAAGGGGCGCCAGACGCGTCAAGCACAGCAACAACATCAGCAGCAGGAGGAGGTGGAGCAGCCACCACAACGCCGTCACCGCCGCCCCTGTCATCGAGTACCGTCACCGCCAACAATGATGTCATTTTGCGGGTGACGTATCAGAACATGGAGGTGCTGCAGGACACGCTGAAGCGCTTCAGTGCCAACCACAAGATGGCCGCTATTGTGCTTCAGAAGGACGTGGACGCGATGCAGCAGCTGCTCGCAGGCATGCTGGAGATCTACAGCGAGGTGGACATGGAGGGGGCCTTTGGACAGAGCCGCGCGGCGCTGCACGACCTTTACATCACCCTGCGCGATCGTGGCCAGCGGCAGAAGGGGTGCTACTTCTTCAACCGCGTCGGGGGGGAGGGGAGCGGTCCCTGGGTAATGGCGCTGGAGCACCTTGCGGAGGGCTTCCGCGGCATCGTAGGGCGCCTCAGCCAGCGCACCGCCGTCGCCGCCGAGCTGCGCCGCGTCGTGGACGAAGTCGTGGACGTGTGCGCCATGTACCTCAACTGGGCCGAGGGCCGCGCCATGCCCGAATCCCACGCCATTCCAGCAGAGGTGCTCGCGCTGTGCGTGCGTGACGGGGGTGCGCCGACACTGCTGGACGGCGCCTGCGCCGACACCACGGGAAAGCCACAGCCACCCCCCTCGCCACCGGCGGCCGCAGGCGGGGCGGCAGTCGCGTCTCAGCGCCCGCCGAAGCCCAGCCGCACCCCGCCTCTTGCCCCCCGCGCCTCCCACGACGAGCAACAGAGTCAACAACAGCAACAGCAGCAATCGGGGGAGACGGCGGGGGCTGCGGCGAAGATCGCGTGCTTCACTCGCGACGATGTCGTGACCAGAGTCATGGCCCACATGTTCCAGCTCGCCCAGCTCGCGGTGGAGACGCCAGACCCGGCGGCGGCGGCGCGTCCGCACGACAACGCCGACCACATCGCCATCGCCACGGAAGAGGAGGTGCAGCGACTGCGCGAAGAGCTCCACAGCGCACGCGAGGCCGCCGCCGCCGCCGAGCAGCGCGTAGCGGCGCTGACGGCGGCAGCGTCGGCGCTGGAGCAGACGCGCAACCAAGCACAGTCGGAGGCCGCTGTGGCGAGGGCGGAGCTACGACGCTGGAAGCGCCAGCACCAACAACGGCATCAGAAGCATCAAGAGGCGGTGATGGAGGGGCCGCCGCCCGCAACGGCGACAACAGCCATCAGCCCCCACGCGCACCCACCCGCTGCACCCTTCACCGCCACCGCAGCCAGTGCAGCCAAGACCGCGTCAGACGGTGTAGTGATGGATGAAGCGACGGTGCGCGAGGTGATGGCGTACATGAAGTCTCTGAGCGAAGAGCTGCAGGCGGCGAAGCGGCGGGTGAACGGGAATGGGGCGGTGCACGTGCTGCACGAGGACGCGGAGGCGCCTGCTGTAGCATCAGCGCCGGAGCTGCAGCTCGGTGACGCACGGCGGTGCACCGTGGAGGCTGAGGACCGCCACGCGTACTGCGACCAGCAACACAACGAGGCCGACGACGATGATAATGAGGACGACGGCGTGTACGAAAGGGACTCCGGGGCCGCGGCGGCACCATCCGCGGCATCACCGTCCCACCAGCAGCGCCGCCACCGTACGTATGCCGAGGTGGCTGAGCAGCTCCGGCATCAGTACGGCGCCACGTCACTGGCTCCCATGGTGGTTGTCGAACCACAGCCGCACGCGTACCGGCACACTCCGCGCCGTCACATGCCCACCTACAGCGATCCCTACGGCGATGACGTGAACGCAGACCACACGCCCGCCGCGTCGCGTTACAGCCCCGTCAGGTTCCACCGGCCCGCCTACGACGCTTGCGACCGGTACTACACCCGCGAGCTCGCCCCCGCGGCGTGGGAGGCACCGTACAGGTTCGCCGACCCCGCCCCCACCCCCACCACCGCACCAGCGACCCACACCCCGCAGCGTCACCGTCCCACGCACCTGCTGCAGCAGCAGCAGCAGCAGCGCCACCTCCCCCGCGATGCGCCGCTGCGGCAGCCCGCACAAAATACCGAACCCGCCCAGCGTGCCACCCCCGTCGTCTCCTCCCCACGTCAGCGCCCGTCCGCCACATCAGCCACTCGACGCCGCCCGTCCCTCCACCTGCGCCATCCACCACCGCTCACTACGGCTACAGGTGACGCTGCAGTCGTGGGGGAGGTGGACGACGGGTACGACGAGGGCCAGAGCACGTCGAGCACCCCATCGATTGGACTGGCCGCGACGGCGACGGCGACGGCGGCACGACGGAGTCCTTCAGCGGCGTGGGCAGCTGCTGCAGCCACGACAGTACGCACGCCGTTGCCCTCGCACCTCGCCCGCGCCGCGCCCCCGTCGCCAGCCTCCATCGCGCTCACGGCGGCAGCCCGGCAAGGTCACCCGCTTTGTGCCAACCACGAGTGCCCAACGGTGCAGCCGTTGCGCACGCCGCAGCCTGTCGTGCGGGACGGGCGGTACGACGCGGGCCCGACGAGTGACAACTTCGCCGCAGCCGTGCAGCAGATCGACGCAGCGGCGCAGCGGCCCGTGCGCACGTCGCGGCCCACGCCGACGCGCCGCGGCTCGCACGCGTCGACAGCGAGCACGGCAGCCCCGGCGGCTTCACCGGAGGAGAAGATGAGCCGGAACGCGAACCTGCGCGCCACTGCGCTGCGGCGGCTGGCCGAGGTGGTGTCGCAGACGACGGTGCCCGCCAGTCGGCGAACTCGTCACTAGCGAGAGAGGCCCTGGTCTAGAGCTCCATGCGCGTGGTGTGTGTCTGTACGGGGCGGGAGGGGGGAAGGGGGGTTGCGCACGGTCTGATAGACTTCTTTGCTGTACCTGTATGACAATAAAGGGCCTCGAAGGGGGGCGGGAGTGGTTCCTTCTCTTCATGGTAGCTGCGCTCTCCGAACCCACAAACACACACCCACACATACCCACCACCACCTCCGTCCCCTCCTTTAGAAATGGCACGAGTGGGGAAGGTCTGTACATGTGCAGCGTCGCGTGGGGACATGTCCTTGGCCGTGGGCATGCTTCTTTTTCTGTGCGCGTAGTCGGTGAAGCTCAAGGCCCCGAATGTCCCCCCCCCTCCCCGCGGCCCTGCCTTCTCCCAAAGCAAATGCGCGCGCGCGATGAGGACAACGTTGTCCGTCGACACGCGTGTCTTCTTTCTTGTTAGACGCCCTCCCCCTCCCCTCTCTCCCCCTTCCCCCCGAGCATCAGCAAGGTGGGAATGACAAGTGAGTATTGATGGAGGCGGTACTACGCGACGCGGAGGCACTGATGGGTGCGCCGCGATGCCGAACGCTGCTTGCGTGTTCAGCGCCTCCGACCCTCCCTCGTTCTCTCTTCTCCCTACACACACACACACACACACACACACACACGTGCGATCTCTCTCCTTTCTGTTGGCGTGTGCGGCCTTGCTTACTACTTGCTGCTCTCGCTGTTGCGTCATCTTGTCGGTCGACAATGTAGACTACGAGTCGTACATGTGTCTACAGATCCCTCGTCTCTTCTCTTCTTTGTTTCTTCTCCCCCCTTGTTGTTGTTGTGTTCTCCTCCTCCTCGTATCCGAGTGCGTCTTGTGAGTGTGTCTCTGGATTTCTTTCTCTCTCTCTCCATGTGTGTGTGTGTGTGTCTGTGGTTGACGGCGGACTCCCCATTTCGTTTTTCGCCTACTGTTACCTCCCGCTCTCCGTCCCTCCTGCACGAGTAGTGCGGTGCATGCTACCATCATCAGCTGAGACGGCATCCGTCCCTCGCGGTCCCCCCCCCATACATGCGCCAAAACGCTGCAGGACGCGCACCCATTGTAACGGAATGCGTGGGCACATCCCTTTTTTTTTTGACCACGGCAGAAGGCTCGACCTCTTCACCCATGCGCGTGTCTGTGAAGCGTGGCAGATCGGCGAAGGGGGGAGGGGGAGGGAAGGCCTGTGCGTGGTGTGCACTGTGCGGCGACAAACGCCTCCGCCCCCCACCTCCTCCCGGGTACGGGTGTCGCCTCACGGTGGCGCCTGCCTGACCGCCATCCTCGAACTCCATCTGCTGCATGCACCTCGACGTCTTTCATCCTCCTTTCGTTTTCTCTCTTTTTTTTCTTTTTCTTTCCCGCTCTGCACACTCCCCACACACACACACACACACACAGTGCAGTCGCAGCATCCCGCCTTCGTCTAGTGGGGGGCGGCGCATCTACACACCCACACACACACACAAACACACACCAGCACCACCGGCCTTCATCATCGGCGACCCCCACACGGTGCCTGCTCCCCGCCCCACCCGCACACCCTTACTCGGCTCTACAAGCTGACGCCGCCTTCGGTCCACTCCACTACCTCGTGGGCCTCACCAACGGCTAGTCCGATACCCCCCTCCCCCCTCGTACCCTCTGGTGCCATCGCATCTTGATGCGCCGCTCAGTTATACTGCAGAGGGAGGCGTGTGGCTCTGCGTGTCGTCGTCCCCGCGTTGCCGCCGCCGCCGCCGCTGCTGCTTCTCTTGCAGGCTCGGCTGGTACATCATTTGTGGGCTCCTCCACCTCGATCGGGAACAGCGGCCCCGTCGCGCTGCACACGCCGGCGCGTCACCGGCTCACCAACGCCAGCGTCCTCTCCAACATCCGCGACATGGCCGACGAGCAGGACGACCGCACGAGCAAGCGCGTGTACCTGAAGCAGCGGCAGCAGGACGCGCTCGCCTACTCCGTGAAGGAGAAGGAGCTGCTGGCCGAGAAGGCAAAGCGGCAGCTCGCCGTGGAGGAGGAGAAGCACGCGGTGGAGGCACGGCTCGAGGCGCTCACCGCAGAGGCCGCGCAGCTCGGCGGCCCCGCGGCGGCGCAGAAGATGCGTGAGGAGATCGCAAAGGACAAGGCCCGCTACGTGCGCTCCGTCGACGCCTTTGGAGACAAGACGGTGCGGCTGCAGCACACCTTTGCCGGCCTCGCCGACAACCGCATCATCAGGTGGTGGGAGTATGCCTACTGGAACTACGTCCGCTACTTCTTCACGCAGGAGCTGCTCATCGCCAAGGACCGCTTCGGAAACAAGTTCACCGTCACGTGGCAGTTTCATAAAGGCCGCGAGGAGCAGCGTCGCATGTACCGGAAGGATGCGAACAAGAGGCATCAGCCGTACGGGGCCCTGGCGACGGATGAGCGTCTCTGGGAGCGGTGGATGCGTGGCCACCGTGGCGACCCGCCGAGCGTTGCGGAGGAGGAGCACCTGCGCGACTACAAGAAGCAGTTCTTTGGAGCGATGGTGCTGGAGGACGAGGAGGTCGAGGATGCGTTGATGCGGCTCATGGCCCACATGAACCGCGCCGCGCAGACCTTCCAGGAGCTGGACGATGACCAGGTCTACGGGGATGCCAACCGAGCAACGAAGCCGCTGCGAGAGACGGAGCGGCGGCCGGGGGAGGAGGTGGCGGCGCGGCAGAAGAGTCGCGGCGCGACCTGGACCCTCGGCTTCGCTCGTGGCGACCTCTTCTACAACGAGGAGGAGACGCAGGTGATGCGGACGGAGATGGGCCACCTCTTCCGCAACAAGGAGTGGCAGGAGCTGGAGTACAAGCGGCAGGTGCGCATGAACAAGCAGCAGCCCCCACACGGGAAGCCGCCGGAGGGGACTACCGACCCGCACGTGCCGAGCGAGGACCCGATGCAGCACTACTGGGAGCGCACGGACCTCGGCATCCCGTACCACGACGCCGTGCCGGACCTCTCGACGCCGGAGCTGGAGCGGATGCGGATTGAAACAGATCAGCTCGAAGACGAGCGACTTGCCATCCGCAAGGAGCTCGGTCTGACGGACCTCGGTGACATCCGTGAGGGCCGGGAGCCCATTCAGCGCGACTACGCCCCCTTTCAGCCCCCGCCGGTGTCCTCGCGGTGGAAGCCGAAGTGCTGGGAAGAGCCGTGGGGCACCTGCGGCGGCAACAAGTACTGAGTGTGTGCAGCACCCGGTGTTACCGCCATTCCCCCACTCCCCTCTGTCCCTCTCCCTCTCTCTCTCTGTTGTTTTCTTTATCGAGTTGTAGCTTGGCTGGGGTGCGTGTCGCGGCTCTCATGTCGTACGTGTTCGCTGTTGCGCACTACGCTTGCGGAGAGCAGAGGCGGCGGCCGTGCGTGGGACGGAGAGGGAGGGGGGGGGGCCGTGCTGTCGGTGTGGGATGCACTCTCTCTCTCCTCCTCTGCGTCTGTGTGTGTGTGTGTGTGTGTGTGTGTGTTGCCCTCCTTCACAAGGAACAATAAGAAGCACAGGTGAAACGCATCGAGCTCCCACTGACGTCGGCTCGTCGTGGCCTCGACGAAGACTCTACGCTACTGCTGGTGATGCTCATCTTTTCATGTCGTTTGTGTTACCTGGGTCCACCTCCCTCTCCCTCTCTCTCTCTGAGTGTGCGCGAGTCCCGCTCATAAGATGCGAGAGGCGAGTGTCTGTGTGTCTGTGTGTGTGTGTCTGTGTGTGTGTGTGTGTCTGTGTGTGCACCCCACCTCCCACCCGCCCCCCCCCCCCCCGTCGTCGTCGGCGGTGGTGGTGCTGCTGTCTTGCAACTGACTTCTCTCGTTGTCTTTTCGTTTCGTTTCGTTTCGTTTCCTGACTTCCCCACTCCCCTCTGCTCCATCCCTCCATCCCCCCCCCCCACCCCAACACACACACACACACGCCTCGGCACGCAGGTTATAAACAAATCCGTGCCTCCTTGAAGCCGATCGACGTCCATCCTCGTCTTCCCTCCTTCTTCACAGACTCGTTATCGCCTTCCCCGAAGCTCATCAGCATCGTTCACACACACACACACACACACACAGCACATGACAACAATGAACGCCGTCAACGCGGCGGCGTGCATTGGACGGGACTCCCTCTGCTTCCACCCCGAGTTCAACCTTTTTGTAAGCTATCCGGTGCTGATCGGCGGCCACCTCGGCTACCTCCTCACGGTGCTCCTGCTGCGCCGATGGATGGCGGGTCGCCCAGCGTACTCCCTCCAGTATCCGATGATGCTCTACAACGCAGTCCAGGTCGCCCTCTCCCTTACGATGGCCATCCACCTTGGTCACTTCCTTGCAGCCGGCGTCTTCAACTTGAACGGTCGCTTCACCAGCACCATCGAGTACTGGGTCTTTGTCCACTACGCGACCAAGTTCCTCGACATGTTCGACACCTTCTTCATGGTGCTGCGCAAGAAGGAGGAGCAGCTGTCCTTCCTGCACGTGTACCACCACCTCACGATCGGATTCATCTGGGGTCTGCTGCTGCACCACGGCATCGCGAACGGCACGGCGTTCTTCGGAGCATGGATCAACTCGGCTGTGCATGCCCTCATGTACTTCCACTACCTGTACACCTCGCTGGGCTACACCAACCCGTTCAAGAAGTACCTGACGCAGATGCAGATGTTTCAGTTCGCCCTCTGCATTCTGCACGCCGTGCTCGCGGTTGTCGTGGACACGCAGATCCCGAAGCCGTGGGCGGTGCTGCAGCTGTGCTACCACATGACGCTGCTCTACCTGTTCCTTCAGTTTTACCGCAGTGGGGTGCGCAAGTGGAAGAGCAAGGCGAAGGCGAAGGCGTAGGACGCGCGGAAGGTGAGACGTCGCTCTCTGACTGCGCTTGCCTCTCCCTCCCTCCCTCCCTCCCTCTCTCAGTGTGTGAGTGTGTGTCTAAGGTAGAAGATGATGGTGCGTAAACCACGAGTTAAATTGAATGAGGACGAGGCGCGCCTTCCCTCTGTGTGTGTGTGTGTGTGTGTGTGTGTGTGTGTGTGTGTGTGTGTGTGTGTGTGTGTGTGTGTGTGGCACGTCTTGAAGTTCGCGTGTCTGCGCCCGTCTCGGTGAGACACGGAGAAAACAGGCGGAGGCACGGCAAGGCGGACACAGCGCGGGGGGAAGGGGGGGGGGGCGACGCGTCAGCGCCACGCACGCAAAGAGAGAGAGAGAGAGAGGCAGAAGTTCCCTCTTCTTGTTACTTGAGAGCGGCGCGCTCGTCAGGGTGATCACGTAACACGGCAGCCGCGACGGTGCCAACTGCCTCCCTTCCCCCCCCCCCCTCCCCTCTCCTCCCGCGCCAACGTCTTTGTCAAGTTGACCCTAACCGTTAGTAGTTGCCCCCTCCTTCACATTCCCTATGGTGTGTGTGTGTGTGTGTGTGTGTGTGTGTGCTTGGAGCAGACAGTTGATGATCGGCTGGACTGCAGTTCCCCGATCATAAGGGTGCGCCTGTCCTCCCATCCTTCCGTCCCCACCCCTTCGATGCCACCCTTCACCCCACCACCCACCCCCCTCTCACCTCACCTTCTGCCCTTATCAACACATCGCTGATACATAAAGAACAAAGAAAAAATCGCGATGTCGTCATCCAATAGCCACTCCCGTCCCGCGCGAGCCAGAAGCAACGGCAGCCGCTGTTGTGCGAGGCAGCACTAGTAGAGTGCATGGTGAAGGTCGATGAGCACTCGAAGTCGGGGGCGGGGGAGGCACCCCTCGAGTTCCATGAGCTTCTGCGCTGCGATGGGCACTTCCCGCACAACTTCCGAGAGTGACGTGAAGGCAGACGCACACGCTTGACGCAACGCCTCATCGGCGCCCTTTCCGTTGTCAAGCACGACAGCGGTTCTTTGAGCTGACTCCTCCTCGACTCGACTCGCCTCGCCGCCCCGTCTCCCTCCCCCCTCCGCCGCCCTCGAGCTCCCTCCGGTTCAACCTCCTTCTCGACCGGATGTCCATCAACCCTCTTTTCCCTCCCCCCTCCCCCCTCGACTCCCTCTCATAAATGCGAAAGCGTGACCCTCGCCACACACACACACACACACACACACACGTGCGCATAGAGAAGGCAGGCACCTCAAGTCTGCTGAAGGGGCTCTTGCAGATACCTCCGCCTCTTCTTTCCTTTCCCTCCCCCCTCTCGTGCCCGGGAGGGCCGCCACCGACCCCATTCACCTTCTTTCCACAACCATGTCACGCCTGACGGAGCACGTTGTCGACCTCGCGGGGGCCCTCACCGCATATGTTATGGATCCACTCAAGGCGGCCTCGCGCAGCTTCGTGGAGGACGACGAGTACGTGCTTGTGTTTGCGGTGTTCCTCGGCATTCCAACCCTCGTGGCGACGCTGCTCATCGCGCGATGCATCAGCCGCGCCCACAACCGAGTCCGCTACGCCACCGAGTACCGCGACCTGGACGGCACCGACTACATCTCCTCCTCCAGCGCCAGCAGTGTCAGCAGCGGTGCGGACGAGAGCGAGAACAACCTCCGAGGCACGACAGGGCTGCGGCGGCGTCGTGCGCGGCGCGACGAGGTGGCAATGGATGAGTTGGTGAGCGCGGCGCGGCAGCTGACGGAGCAGGAGACGCAGCGGCGTCGCCGCGCTCGTGGTGCGGCGGCGCGCCAGGGGAGGGGCGGCGGTGGTGGTAATGGTGGGGACGGAGGCGCTGATGCCGCCGGTGAGCAGGCACCGGATGGAGAGACGGAGGGCAAGGAGGAGTGAAGCCCGCCCTGACACGTACGCGCATACATGTGTTGTGTATGTGTTGTGTATGTGTGTCTTGGTGCAGCCGTTGCTCTGCCTTGAGCATCAGCGCCCACAAAAACACAAGCCAGTGCTGCGCGTCCGCGTGATGACGTCAACGGCAGAAGAGTGCAACAACGTAACAATGGGGGTGACGCCTGTGCGTGCGTGTGTGCGGTAGCGGTGGCGGTGCTCCCGCGACTCGGATGCGGGCGAGAAAGGAAAACTTGCTGCGCGACATCAGCAGCCTGCACGTGGCTATGTCTCGATGTTGTACCGCAGCACTTCAAGCATTCGGCAGATGCAATCCGTCCTCCTCACACTCCTTCAACAACACTTGACGCACACCTCCCTGCGCTTCTCCCCGTCGCTCTCACCTCGTCCCTTCCCCTTCCCCCGCCCTTTTCTTTCCCTTTCGCCCAGCGGCGCATCGTGTGGTCGGCGCATACAGCAGGTTACTGGATTAGACGAGCCCTGCATCGCTGTCCCTACCCGCCTATCGCGAAGAGAGACACAGACACGCACACGCACACGCACACAGAGAGTAGAACGGACGCTTCACCACCCACCGCGTGCAAGGTGTTGTCGGCTGCGATGTCGGCCATCTCGCTTGAGCGACGCGGCATTTACGAGCTGGGCGAGGTCCACCCTCGCAGCTACGGCGTCAAGCTCACCGACATCCCCGCTGCCGTGAAGCTCAGCCTCAACCACAACCACCTGCGCACACTGCAGCGGCCCTTCGCCCACCGCGACCTCGCACCCGCGGCACCACAGCCGAAGCGGCATGAACACCTGTCGCACAGTGCGGAATGCGCCTCGACCTCGCCATCGACTACAACGTCGCTGGAGGAGGAAGGCAGTGCGCTGCGGCCCTTCACCTCACTCGCCAACCTACACGTGTGCCACAACCAGCTGCGCAGCTTGACCGGTCTGTGCGGCGCAGCAAACACGTTGACGGTGCTCGTCGCCACGCACAACGCCTTGACGTCGCTGGAGGGCCTGCAGAGCTGCCGACGACTCACCTACATTGATCTCTCCTACAACGTCCTCGCCTCCCTGCGCGGGCTGCCGCTGACCTCCCTCGCCGCCGTGGCGAGCGCGCCCACCGCAGACGGTCGTTGCTGCGTCTCCAGCGCCAGCGCAACCGCCGCGGCAGCAGCAGCAGCAGCAGTACAGGACGCTGGCAGCGCTGTCGACTTCGCCACGGTGAACCAAGACGGCGCTGGAGTCGATGGCAATAGCGACGCGGTGGGCAGCCGCAACCGCCGACGTGCCGGCCGTTCGGCTTCAACCTCCTCCATCACCTTGAGTCTCGACACCTCCACCGCCGCGATGCCCATCAGCGAGGGGGTGCGCCCGCAGGTTGCCGGAGCGGACTCGGCGTGTCCGCCATCGCCGCTGACGCCGCACGAGGCAAAGGCCGCTTCCGATGTTGATGCGGCGTTGCCTGCGGGTATTGTGCTGGTGCTGGCACACAACCGTCTGCGGGGTGCTGCGCTCCGGAACTTGCTCTGGGTAAATGCCGATGAGGACGTCACAGCTGCTGCCAGCTCTGGCGCTGCGACGCTGCTGCGGCCGTGGTGCACCGCCGTCACCCACCTCGACCTCTCGCACAACTACATCGAGGATGTCCGCGATGTGCGGCGCCTCGTGCGGCCAGTGCTGTGGCCAGCCCCGCCAGGCACGTCTGACCATCCCGGTGTGTGGGCCCCGCCGCTGGCCAGGCTACGGCGCCTTGATGTCAGCGGCAACGCGTTTCTCGTGAACGGATCGCTCGCGGAGGAACTCGCGAAGCCACCCTGCATGGCGATCGCACCCGATGCCCACCCGACCACCATCAGGCTGCAGCTGAGCTACGCCTCGACCTCTCTCGCCGCGGCACTACGTGCGTGCGGGGGGGCGGCCGGGGCCGCGCTGACGGACGTCACCGCCGCGTGTGTGCCGATGCAGACGGTGCTGCAGGCGCTGGCGGAGCGCTGGGGTGCGTGCGTGCCGGCCGCCACCGCCATCATCGGCCCTGGTGCACTGGCGCTCTTCACGGAGAAGCTCGATGTCGCCTGGCATGCGGGAAGGGCCGTGCCATGCACGGTGCAACTGTGCGGCGGCGAGGTGACGGTGCTCGCTGCTGCGTTGCGTGAGCGCGGCGCACACCTCGGCGATGTTCTTGCCGTCCCCTCCGCAGCAGCAGCCTCCCCGCACCCGTCATTCCACGCGACGTCCGCGAAGGAGAGCGGAGGGGCGCGTGTGGGCACGTCGGCTAACACCGTCCGCGGCGAGGACGGCGGCGATGTGGCAGTGCAAGCGGTCTTCCTCACCCCGCCGCCGCCACGCCAGCGTCTGCGCAGGCCTACAGCGGCTGGCACGGACACGAGTGTGCTCAGCAGCGTTGGGGGTTGGGGAGGCGAGGGGGGCGTCACGCCACCAGTCGCACGGGAGCTCATCCCGCTGTGCCGCGCTGTTGAGGCAGAGGGGGCGAGTAATCCCAACAGCAACAACAGCAGCAACGTCACAAACCACGCCGATGCGTCTGCGCATGGCTACCGGCTGTATCACGGCCGCGGCACCACGCACCTGCCCACGCAGCAGCCCTCCACTGTGTCACTGCTGGAGACGACAGCGCTTGTGCAAGCTGCAGAGGCAGCGACCCGTCACGATGACGCTGCGCAGGCGACACACCCACACGCGCACGCTTTGGCTCTCACGACAGACGCGGTCGTGCTGCAACTGTTACGCGCCGAGGTGGGCGAGCTGCGCCGCCGGTACCGAGAGCTGCAGCGGCGAACGCGCGATCAGACGTCCGTGCTGCAGCGACACGAGGCGGCGATGCGGGAGATGCGGGCTGCGGCGGCGCAGGCGGTGCGAGAGCGGCAGGTAGCCCAGGCAGAGCTCTCCACGGCGAAGCAAGAGGTGCTCCGGCTGCGGGAGCAGCTCCAACTCGCGATGGAAGCACAGACGCTGACGCCGTCGCCCCAGCGAGCACCCTCGACGGAGCACGCGTGAGGTCGACAGGTGCCGGTCGGGAAGGGAGTGGGAGGAGGGGAGGGGGGCGCGGAGTTGATGTTGATGCCTCTGCGCACCATGCCTCAGCTCTAATGGTAATCGTTGTTGTTGATGTTCTCGTCGTACCGCGATGCCACGTCCCTCCGCTGCGCATCTTCCCCCGCGGGGACAACACAAGCGTAACGACCCACTCATGCAGAAGCGGTGACCACACACACACACACACACACACACACACACACGGGGTGCATGGCGCGTGAGGCGCACCAAGTTGTTTTATGGGCAGTGCGTGAGTGCATCCCTCTCCGCGTCAGACTGATCTGACTATTGGCATTTGCCCACTCTCGCGTATTCTTCCCTTCACCTCGCTCTCGCACTTTATCCAATCCCCTCGCTATCCCCCCGCGCAGTGCACTCTATTACACACACACACACACACCCTTGCACGTACACACGCACCCACACACACAGAGATATCTTTCACGCGGTCACACCGTCGCCTCAAGCACCGTGTCGCTCATCGATCTTTCCCCTCCTCCTCCCCCTCATCCCTCTCTCTCCCCCCCCCGCCGCACCGCGCACTGCGCTCACCGCAATGGGCCGCGATATGATGAGCTACAACGTCCACGAGGGACACCTCGAGGCGATGGTGCACGGCTACCGCAACGCTCTGCTGCGCGTCGATGAGTACAACAACCTGTGCCAGTGCGACAACCTCGGCGACATGAAGAGCCAGCTGCAGATCACCGACTACGGCAACTTCCTCCAGCAGGAGGGCACGCTGACGTCCCGCATCATCGTCGATCGGGCGCAGGACGTGATGGTGAAGCAGTTCCGCGAGCTGCGCTCGTGGGCTGAGCCGCCGCTGTGTCAGTTCCTGGACTTCATCAGCTGCGAGTACATGCTGTCAAACGTGCTGAAGCTCATCGTCGCGAAGCGCAGCGGCCGCGCGAATCTCGAGCTGCTCACCAAGTGCCACCCGCTCGGTGTCTTCCCGGAGATGCCAACGCTGATTGCGGCAACCGATGTGCAGGAGATGTTCGAGGTGGTGCTCATCGACAGCCCGGTAGGCCGTTTCTTCAGCGCCGACGGGGGCTTCGAGCGCGACTTGGACGAGCTGTCCGTGGAGTACATCCGCGGCATCCTCATGAAGAACTACTACGAGCAGTTCTACGACTTCTGCTACAACCTCGGTGG
Organism: Tiliacea citrago; assembly: GCA_963921375.1. Taxonomy (NCBI): domain Eukaryota; kingdom Metazoa; phylum Arthropoda; class Insecta; order Lepidoptera; family Noctuidae; genus Tiliacea; species Tiliacea citrago. The sequence continues at coordinate 972,130 of CAWUFJ010000003.1, forward strand.
CGAGACGCGCGATGTGATGTGCCCCCTGCTGGACGCCGAGGCGGACCGCATGGTGCTCACCTTCACGCTGAACACGCTTGGCATGCGCGAGGTCACGGCGGCGGACCGCCGCAAGGTGTTCCCGAACATCGGCTCGCTGGTCGACATCCACGACGACATCGCAGAAAGCGAGAACGAGGACCAGCTGCGCGACCGGCTGCGCCGCTTCACCAACTACTTCGAGCTGTTGGATGAGAGCGGTCGTGCGATGGACTCGGCAGGCAAGAAGTCGCTGGAGCGGCGCTTCGTGGAGATGTCGGTCGTGATGTACAACGACGCCATGACACGGCAGTTCCAATACGGCATCTTCTACGCCTACGCGAAGCTGAAGGAGCTGGAGATCAACAACCTCCAGTGGATCGCGGATTGCGTGGTACAGCAGATGCGTAGCCGCCTGCACGAGTACGTGAGCACCGTCCCACATGCCCAGTAGAGGGCTCTGTGGTTGCGTGGTCGTGTGACGTGTGCCACTCCTTCTTTATACACCTCTCTCTCTCTCTGTCTCCCCCCTCCCCCTCGGCAAGCTCTGCCTGTGCTGATGGGTGGAACTTCTGTGTATGTGTATGTGTGTGTGTGTGTGTGTGTGTGATGCTGTCGTTCCCCACACACACCTCACCCACCCATCCCCTGCTGCGAGTGCACACGTGCGTGTGTCCGGTACGTGTGTGTCTGTGTCTGTGTTGGTTGAGTGGATCGGTCTTATCGAAGCCGTTGTTCTCCTTGTCGTCGCTTTCTTGATTGTTGCTCTTCGCGTGTGTGTGTGTGTGTGTGTGTGTGTGATGTGGTCTGTGCTCTGCTTGGCAGAAGTTGTGCCTTATCGTGGTGCTGCATGATGACGCAACGGTGCGTGATGTTGCGTGATGTTGGTGGTGGTGATGTGTTGTTCCACCGGGTTACGAAGAGAAATGAAGAACAAGGAAGCTCACCAGCATCAGCGCGTGCAGCGATGCGGGAAGTCCGAGAGGGAGAAGGAGGGTGGCTGTGCTGCAACCACTCGCGATCTCTCTTCCCCCCCCCTCCCCCTCCCCCTCCCCCTCCCCCTCTCCCTCCCCCTCCCCCTCCCAGTCCTCTCTGGCGTGTACGTTGACTGTAGCGTCAACACGGCCCGTGACGCGTGACGCGTGACGCAGTCAGCGAGCTCAACGCGGAGAGAGAGAGAGAGACCGGGCAGGGTTGGCTGATCACAGCGCAGCGCGTCCCGCCCAGCCCCTTTTTCTTCCTCCCACGCTGAGTTTCTCCCTTTGCCTCGAGAGAAGAACGGAAAGGGGGCGAGCGGGTGCGTGTGTGCGTGCGTGTGGTTGCTCCGTGAGCGCCATCGTCCTTTTACGCGAGTGCCGCGTTTACTCTGGCTGTGCAGCCGGTCTCTGCGGCGCTGGCGCCTGCATCTCGCTCAACTTCTTCACTCCTCCGACTCGAAGCGCGCTCCTTGCGTCCGCCCGCCCCCCTTCCCTCTCTCTCCCATCTCATCGGACCCAAGTCGATCGAGTCTCAGCACGACTCACACACACACACACACACATCCTTACAGGCGTACACGCGTACGCACTTGACGCGCACACGTACGGTGGGGTGCTCCTCCTTCACAGAACACAAACTTAGTTGGACTTAGCAAAGACCTTAGTCGTGGTTTTACTCCCTTTACACACACACACAGAGACACACAGACAGTCACACAGACATACACGCCCTACGCAGCAGTGATGAAGTCCTTCTTGTCAAAGGTGACGGCGCGGCTCAAGACGAGGCGGACGCCGCGCGCGCCGTGCGACACCACCGACTTCATCGAGGCCGTGCCCACCGCACCGTCCCTCACCCACCTGCGCGGCGTCATCAGCGCACGACACTTTGGTGACGCCCCGCCGCCTGCCTCCGAGTTGGAGCGGTCACGCCGCGACTTTATTGTGCGCAGCACCGTCTTCGATCTCAAGTACCGATGCGGGGCGAGCGGGCGGTGCACCTGCACCGGCGCCCCCGCGTGCCGCTTCCCGCTGTGCTTCACGATGCGGCCGGTGACGAAGGGCGCTGAGGTGCAGGCCGAGCGTGGCGCGTACGAGGTCGACGACGCGCCGACGGCGGAGATTCGTGCGCTGGTGGCGCTCGCGGCGGAGGAGAAGCTTGATGAGGCGATCAAGGGCATTCAGCATGTCGTGGACGCGCGCATGAAGGCTGCGGCAGGCGGCCGCCCGCTCGACACGCGGTGCATCGTCGACGGTGCGGCCGGCCACGAGTTCACGCCGGCGACGGCGAAGACGGGTGCGGAGAGCGCCCACGCGGGCGTCAACCCGCTCCACGACAGCGAAGAGCTACGGGAGGAGGTCATCTCGCTCTACTTGTGGCGCGCCTCGCTGCTGGTGAACTTGCGTCGTGACGATCAGGCCGTCGCCTCGCTGCTGAACCTTGCCTTTGCGCTGCAGCAGAAGTACCGCACGCGTCTCCTGGCCGCGGCCGCGGCGTGGGCGGCGCTGAACGACATGGAGGTGGTGTACTACCGCAGTCTTGTCAAGACGTGCGAGCCGTTCTCCGTCGCGGTGGAGTTCGCAACGGGCCGGCCGCTGCTGCTGCCGCGCGTCTTCGAGGCGACAGCGAGCGACGACTACCACACAGACTACTGCACGCACGTCGTCTTCTCCAAGGAGGTGACGGCGACCGTAACGCGCGCACAGGCTGCGCAGGTGCACGGCGACCTCAGCGAGGACCCGATGCGCAGTCTGTGTCTGCCGCTCACGATGCCGTACCACCGCTTCCGCGTAGGCGAGGAGTTCTGGCGCCGCTTCTATGCGCTGCTCTGCATGCCACCGGTGCCGCCACCGACGGCGGAGGAGGCGAAGGCGCAGGCCGTCGACCCCGCCATGGAGCTCGGGTTGACGCCGAACTACATTCTGGACGCGGTGGGCCGCAGCATGATGCTGCACCACCTCGTCCTCTACGCCGATGCACGCGAAAAGGAAATCGACAGCGGTGTTATTGTGGACCGCGTCAAGGCAATGAAGACCTGCGGGGACACGCCACACGCGTCCGACTACGAGCCGGTGCTCACCACGAGTCAGATGCACGTCGCTGTCACGCGCATGAAGGAGTTGCTCGTGGTGGTGCGCTCGTACGAGGAGACGGAGAAGGCGCGGCTCGCCGGGGCCGCCGCCGGCGGGCCATCGCAGCGCCTGCAGCGCGCGCCGAGCGCAGCCAACGACACGGCGCCCGTGAAGAAGCCGTGAAGGACGCGTGGGTGTGTTAGGGGGGGGGTCCGTGTGTGTGCGCGATGCAGCGACGAAACGAAAAGCAAAAAGATAACGCCGTACGCCGCACAAGGCACTTCAACTAACGAGAAAAAAAAGGCAGCAACAGCAGCACCGCAGCAGCACGCATGGACGCACCCCAAATCCCCCCCAACCCGCAAACACACCCCTTCGCCAGCCCGCCAAACGCCTCGCCGAACTGCCCAGGGGGGGTGGGCTTCCCCCGACACCTACCCCCCGGGTCCATTGGCGGTGGGCGAATACGCCAGGCCCACCGCGGCTAGGGGCGCGGGGAGCAGAGCGGGGCTTTTTTTGTGTTCCGGCATGGCCGCCCCGCGCGCCCGCCCGCGGGCGCTGCGTGCGGGGCGCGGCGCCCGATGGACCGGCGCGGTTGACGCGCTGGCGCGCAGCGTTGGTTCACCACCATCGTGCGCGGGAAAGGGGGGAGGGAGAGGGAGGAGGCGTGTGACAAGAGGTCGCTGCAAAGAGAAAGACGCGCACACACATGCGTGCACAAAGTGCGACCACTAGAGAGAGGCGTCCAAGTCGCACCTTTCTCAGCATGAAGCGCGTCGGCCCACACCGATGTCCATCGGAAGCGGCCTCACGCACAACGACGCGGCCGCCTCATGCACTTCTGCAAGGCGTACTCGCGCCACGTAACCCTCCCCGCCTCCACCCCTCGCCGTCTCCCGTCCAGCCGGGCGGCGGCGGCGGCAGCAGCGTGGGCATGACAGGCGAAGCGGGAGGGGGTGAAGAAGAGGGGAGGCGGAGGGAAGGAAGGGAGCTGCAAGCGGGTTGATGTCCCCAGCCTTCGTCCCCTCTCTTTTTTGTCTTTTCTTGGTTGGTGCAGCTTTGCGTGCGGTGGCTACAACGGAGGTGCGCGTACGCACACGCCCATTCACCCCACATCACTCCGTAGAGAGGGAGGGAGGGAGGGGAGGGGAGATGTAAAGCGAAGGGCGAGCTTACGCGACGCGACGCGGGGGGAGGGTACACACGTGGCTGAGATCAGCATACATGGACGTCACGGAAGGAGAGAGAGACGCAGACACACATACATATGGGAGCCCACACGCACATGCATGGAGAGGGGACCCCACGTACATAGCTGAACACGCATCGGTGGGAAGGAAAGAAGTGGTATACAAGGAGAGGGGTGACGGAGAGAGAGGGAGAGCAAAGGCTGCTGCTGTTGCCCTCTCTCTCCCTCGTGTTCACAGCGAGCCGTGCGCGCGGCCACTGCCGACACAAGATGGATGAATGGCTCGTGCAGGGACGGGCAACAGACATGCGCGGCAAGAGGACGGTGGCGGTGGCGGTGGCGTGCTTGTGGTAAAGTGCAAGCGTGAGGAGGGGGAGAGAGTACAGGCGTTGGGTAACTGCGGGGGAAGGCAATGAGGCGGGCACACAACAACAACAAGAGAAAAGAAAAAAAGAAAACGACGAGAACATCGAAGTACCACAACGAGGTGGGTTGGGGGGGGGGGGGTCTCGCCGCCCACCGCCTCGTGACGCAACGGGCCGCGAAGATGGCTCGCTGACGCGCTGGTGCAGAGGGGAAACAGGACGGTCGACTCACACATACACACACACACACACAGACATACAGAGAGAGAGAGAACAACAAAAAGAAAAAAAGAAACGGAGAAGGTACTCGTGAGACACACAACGACTCTGGCAGCCCATCGCAACAACTTGACAAGAACACAAACACAACACGTGAACACCCAGAGACGAGAGCGAGCAACGATCAGCCGCTAAGAGGGAGAAACAAAACGTCACGAAGCGGTGGCGCAGCGGTCACCACCAAGACGACAAACGCAGAGGGTGTGGCGAGCCCTGTGGCCGATCACTCCGTCTCCTCGTCGTCTTCGAGAAGTGGCCGGTAGTCGTCATCGGACAGGACGAGGTTCTCGAGGCCACGCTCGACTTCCGCAATCCCCACCTGCCACTGCTCCTCCTCACCGACATGCGTCGGCACACACTCATCACCTGCGCCGTTGTTGCTGACGCTGCTGATGCCACCACCGACGTTCACGCCGCTGCGGAGCGGGAAGCCCCAGTTACACGGGCTCCATGATGTCAAGGGCTCGGCACCGGGGCCCTGCGGCGCGCTGAACGCAGAGGCGGCGATCTCGTCGGCCACGTCGTGCACATCCATGCCGTTGCCGCTCGCGCGAGGCTCGTCGCGCACACCGGCGCCGGTGTCCGCGGACGCGGGGAACACGGCAGCCACTGTCGCCTGTGTCATCGATGCGGAAACAGGTGGGGAGTCGGGGCGGTCAGCGTGGTGCCCGGGCCATGACGTTCTTGGCATGGAACGCCCCCGCACATCGCACGGCTGCGACACCGTCCGCGAGACACTGGTGGCGTCGCTGCCCTCGAGAGACTGCGCGCCGTCCGTGGCGAGCTGCGATGCCATCGCATCAATGTACGTGTCCACCGCATGGCTGGGCTGCAGCAGGCCAAAGACACAGCTCTGCCCACGCGCCGCGTCGAGTGGGTGCTGGTCGTGGATGGGGGCGCGCGCTTGACTTGTGCGGGTGTTGCGCAGCTGCTGCGCCTCCGCCTCGCCCACGTCATGCGCCTCGCACGTCTGCAGGAAGCTGAAGGCCGCGGCGGTGTGCACCTCATTACGGAAAAACTCCACCATCGCCCGCGCGCTGCCGGCCTCGGCAAACTCCACAAAGCCGAAGCACAGCTGATGGAACTTCAGCTGGTGCGCCGCGAGGGCCTCGGCAGACCCGCCGCGTGTCGTCTCCTTGTCGTCCTTGCACAGGCGCACCTTACGGAAGTCTCCAAAGTGCAGTAGCAGCCGCCGCACCTGCCCAGCTGTGAGGCAGGAAGGGAGCTTCGTGATGTACACGGTGCACTCCGTCATGGTCGCGTCCGACCGCTCTGCGCCATTGGTGCTGCTTGACGCCGTCGGTGTGGCTGCGGAAGAGGAGCTGACGCCGAGTCCGCCGCGTGTTGCAGCCCCCGCCGTGGTGGTCGTGGTGGTGTTAGCTGGCGACCACGCCGCTGCAAGACTCGCCGCGAAGGGGAGCGGCAGCACCGACGGTCGCCCAACCGCCGCGACCGGCGCCGGCGGCGTCGTGCCAGGCTCCGTGCCAACCGTAGCAGCGGTCCGGGAGCGCGGGACGCCGTGCACGCGCATGGGGGGGTGCTGCGGGGTGGCGACGGGCGAGCGCAACGCGCTGTTGAAAACCGTCCCGGCCGACGCACCCTCCGACACACCCTGCGTCCCGTCGCTGGCCGCGCTGGTGAGCATCACCTTCGGTGGCAGCCTTGCGGCACCGCCGCCGCCGCCAAGGCCGCTCACGCCCTGCCCGTTGGCACCGATGTGCTGGCCCATCATCGGCGTTTCCTGCTTCGCCCTCCATTCACCGCCTGTGTGCGTGGTGGTGGTGTTGGTCGTCGTACAGTACGACTTCGACACAGCCCGGCGCGGGGTGGGCCGCGCGCTCGGCGTCCCTAGCAGGGACTTCTTGGCGCTGGCGTTGGCGCTGCTCACGTTGCCCGGTACCCGACTCAGTGCTGCTGCTGCTGCGGCGGCGGCGGGGGCGGCGGCGTTGTCTGCAGGCCCACCGAGCGCCTCTTCCCGAGGCGTGCACGCACCGCCACCGTTGCGCTGCCGCTGCTGTTGCTGCGAGTTGGCGCTCGGGATGCTGACCTGGGGGACAGGGGAGCTGCTCACGCCACGCATCGTTTCGACGTTGCTCATGTCCAGGCCGCGGAACTTCATGACCGTGTGCTCGTAGTCTGCCACAGCGCGGTCCTGCGCGTACGTGGAGGGGTTCAGCGTGTGCCATTCACGCATCATCCTGTTCAGCACCTCAATCAGCGTGTTGCATTGGGCGTGCTGCTGCTGCTGCTGCTGCTCGGCCCCGCTCGGTGGCACGTTGGGGTGGCGGCGCCGGGACTTCTTCATTTCCTCCAGGTCCTTTATGAAGGTGCACAACAGTGTGTCGGCGAAGGACGCCGGGGTGTGGGGGAGGTAGGGGTACTGGAACATGTGCGCACACTGCGCGGCCGCCAAGAGCCGTGTCTGATGCGCCGCCTGTGTGTCCGCGACGAGCAGCATCAGCATGCGGCTGATGTGGAAGAGAAACGTCTCTCCTTGCTTTGTGGACGGTGCCGGCGGGTGCGGAGTTGGTTGCTCGGTGCGGGGGAGAATCCCCAACTTCTTGTGCAGACTGCGGAGGGCCGCGGAGAGGGCACCAGCCAGGATGTCGCAGTTATCACCCGCCGAGAGAAGCACCTCACGCAGCAGCGTCGCGAGCCTCTCCGCCTCCGCCTCCGCCTCGCCACTGTCCGTGCACAGCACAAGGGCCGCCATATCCGCGGCGAGTTGCACAGCGCTGACGGACTTCGCGCGAAGCTGCTGATCGATCGCGCTGAGCAGCTCGGCGGCGGTGGGGGAGGGTGTCGAGGTCGTCGCAGTCGGCGATGCCCGGGCACCGCGCGGCGTCGCGGCGGACGTGCCACCGCGGCTTCCTGGAGGAGCAGGGGTCGTCGTCGTCGTCGTCGTCCTTGTGCGTGCGGCGCGCGACTCGACCACCGCCGCACCTGCAGCAGCGCTGTTTTTCGTCGTGTAGTCGCCGCCGCTCTGCGAGCGCGCGGGCAGCGGCGAGCCCGACAGCGCTGTCGGTTCTCGGTCAGGTCCGCAGTAGCGCACCACTAGCGGCTGGTGCTGTCCGTTGGGCACGAAGTTATGCACCTTCTCAACGCCGACCGTGGCGTAGTCTTTGCAGCTGAAGAACACCACACCGGCGCGCTGCCGCACCTCCTTGAACATCTGGGCCAGTGGTGCCGGCATGCTCTCAGGGATGAGCACCTCCGCCGTCTTCGCGCAGGAGGGGAAGAATATTTCGCTGAGCTGCTTGCCCGTGGTGCGGGGGTGAAGGTGGAAGACGGAGACCATGTGCAGCGACTCCCGAGCGCACTTGTGGTCGTACAGGTCATGCATGTACGCCTCCGTCCGTGCAATGAGCTGATTCGTGTCGAGCACGTCCGCGTCTGTTGTCCCCGCCACTGAAGCGACAGCAGCAGCAGCAGCAGCAGCATCACCGGCCCCCACGGTGGGGCTGAAGGAAGTGGAGAACAATCCCGACAGCGCGCGGGGAGGCGAGCTCACACCCTTCGGAGTGCCACGGCTCACACTCGCGTTCCCGCTTGCGCTGACGCTGCTCGCCGGTCGCGCCGAGAAGTCCATCGCCGTCGTGTGGAAGCGCTGCTGCAGCTGCGACTGCGGTGGGCCCGGCGAGGTGGTGACGTCAGAGGGCATCGCGAAGAGGCTGTGAGAGAACGCAAAGGGCACGGGAAACTCCGGGGCCTCGGGGTTGAGGGTCATGGTGGGGCCGCTCGTGGTGGTAGCGGCGGTGGTGTTGTTGATCGTCGTCGTCGCCGCCGCCGCCGCGGACTGGGTCAGCCCACCCGGTCTCGACCCCGTCGGGGACGCCGCCCGCGAGTTGCCAAAGCCGGCGTCGTTGCTTGACGTGACGACGAAGGAAGGCAGCCGCGTGGCGGCCGCTGTCATTCTGTTAGGGACGGTGGCGATGTGCCGCTGCTCTGACGTGACCACCGCACTGCCCGACGACCCCCGCGATGTTGACTCCTCTGCCGTGCTGCCCTTCGTTGCGCAGATGCGGGGAGCGGGGGAAGACATGAACAACCAAGTGCGTACGCACCTACGTACGTACGTACCCACACACAGAGAGAGAAGGAAAGAAAGAGAAAGAAAGATACACAGCTGATGCAGCACCACCCAGTACGATACAAGTGACGTCCGTCTTCTTCTTCGTCTTCTAGGGATAAAAAAAAACTGAAGAACAAAGGAGAAACAAAAAAAAACGCCTTGTGTGTCGTAGTTGCAGCGCGTCAGAGAAGAAATGCCTGTTGATGTCGTTCGGGGAGGGGGAGGGGGGGGTTGCTGTTGGGGGGGGGGGGCGGTTGCAGGGGAGGGGGGAGGGAGGGGGGAGGAGTGTGGGCGAGCGAACGCTAAGACGCTTGAGGTGTGGGGTAGAGGTACAGGAGAAGAGGGAGAAGGGGGGGGAGGAGGAGGAGGAAAGGAGCTGAAGAATAGAGGAGCCGAGAAGCAAGAGCCGACGCGCGTGGGCGCACACACAGACAGACAGACAGACAGACAGACAGAGAGAGAGAGAAAGACAGAGCCAGAGACCTTCAGTCACACACGCAAAGAACTACTGTGTGTGTCTGTGGATGTGTGGTCGACACGAGTCTGAATCCAGTTGGCTGTTGGGGTCGCGAGCTGAGCGAGAGACTTCAGACACACAAGCACACACACGCAACGACGGACAAAGAAAGGGATACCAGACCGAATGGGGGGGAGGGGGAGGGGGGAGGGCGAAAAAGGGGTTGGCAAAGGAAGAAGGTGTGCGAGAAGGAGACAGAGGAGATGGGGGGGGAAGGGGGGTGTTGTGCGTCTAGTGCAGCAGGGGGTGAGTGGGGGGTGGAGGGGGGGGGGTGCGTGTGTGCGGCTACACGGAGAGAAGGGTAAGAAAAGAGAAAGAGAAAGAAAAAGAGAGCGAGACGCAGAAGAAGACAAAGAAGAAAGGTGCGTGTGTGTGTGTGCGTGCGCTAAACACAAAGGCTGTGTCAGGGAAGGAGGGAGGGAGGAGGGGAGGGGGCGAGCACTCGATGCACCACACACAGAAGAAGAAGGAAACAGAAGGAGAGAGAGAGAGAGCGTGTGTGTGGCGCCCCTTCACAGACACGGACGAGCACGGAGATGAAAGTAAGTGCGTGTGTGCGTGCGTGTGTGTGTTGTTTCGTTTTTTGTTTGTTTGGTTGTTTGGACGGCTACACGCTGTACATGAAGGCAAGCTCTATCAGTCGTGATCACCACTATCACCACGGCGAAGTGAGAGGAGGGAGGGAGGGCGGTGACGCGACACAGCTGGGGAAGAAGAAGTGCGGATCCAACAGCCTCGGCTGAGAGCGAGCGACGACGGCCACAGCGAGGTGGGGTGGGGCGAAGAGACAGAGACAGAGAGACGGGAAGGGGGAGAAGGGTACAAGATGGCGTAGGAGAGGCCCAGCAACTGTGCCAACACGCACGTACTCGTACAGACACAGACACAGAGACAGAGGGAGAGGGGGGAGAGGGGGGGAAGTAGTAACAGAGGTCAACCGGGAAAGGCAAAAAAGAGTCGAGCGTAGACGTCACGTGTGGAGCAGGAGTGCACAAAGCAGGTGGCTGAGAAGCCGATGGCAGGAGAGGAGGGGGAGAGAGAGAAAGGAAAGTAAATGGAATGGGTGACGCACAGGGAGGGAGAGAGGGAGGGAGACACTGGTCGGACAGGCAGAGAGACGTGGCGTCGAGTAGATACAGCTGAGGTACACAGGGAGGGGATGGAGGGATGAGTCGAGCACGGCCCCGTTGGGAGGATCACCCTTCCTGTAATTCTTCAGACAGCACAGCAAAGGAAAGAAAAGGGGGAAGAAAGAGAACAACAGCGCAGCTGTGCAGCGCACGAGTGTGTTTTGTGTGTGGGTGTGTGCTTGTGCTTGTGCTTGTGTTTGTAGAAGTTCCTACGCACAGACGCACAGACTCACTCAGTTGGAGCGTGCAGACACCGACACACACAGACAGACAGACAGACAGACGGACACAGAGACACACACACAAGTGCTACGCTGCGAAACGTGTTCCGTGCAGGAAGAAAAAGGCAGAGAAAAGATACGCGCGCGCTTCTTCCGTTCTCAACAGGAGAGAGGGGAAGGGGGGACGGGGGAGAGAGACGGAGAGAGGTGCTGTATGGGTAGGTGTGTGAGTGTGTGTGTGTGTGTGTGTGTGTGCGTGTGCGTGTACACGTTGGGTGCGTTGTGTGTGTTTGTGAGTGTGTGTGTGTATGCAGAGCAAAAATCCGTCAGCGAGTATTCTTCTTCTTCTCTTTCTCAACGAAGGTGTGTGTGTGTGTGTGTGTGTGTGTGTGTGTGTGTGTGGAGGGGAGAAGATGTGTTCGGGGCTGATGTAGACGGCGGGGGGGGGTGAGGGGGCGGAGGGGGGGGTGAGGGGTTGTGCGTGTGTGCGTGGGGAGGGGAGGGGAGAGTTTGTGTGCGAAGAAAGAAGAAAGCCAAAATGAGGGGGGAATGACGAGAGGAATCAACAGAAATGTGCGTGTATGCGAGCAAGGAAAAAGAAAAACGCGAGCCGGTGGACACTCAACAACAACAAAGGAAAAAAGGGGAAGCAGGAGGTGACACACCGGCGAGGCCTTCTCCTTATGGAACTGTGTCTGTGTCTGTGTCTGTGTGTGTATGTGTGTGAGTGAGAGATGCACAGACAGACAGACAGACGTGCGTGTGTGAGGGGGCACGAACACGAACACAGAAAAAAAAAAAGCAAAGAAGCACCCGACGATGTGCGGTGACGACGGATCCTTTGATAAAAGCGAGGGGGGAGGGGAGGAGTGGCGGAGACGCCAGGAGGTGAGGGGGGGCCACCACACACACACAGAGAGACGACACAAAGAGGCACACACAGGCCAGTGCAGAGCACTGGAGGTTAAGCACTGTGCCACCACACTACGCACGTGTGTGTGTGTGTGTGTGTGTGTGTGTGTACGTGTATGTGTGCTCGCGCTCGATGACAGCACTCCCGTGAGGTGAGTGGAAAGGAGGTGGAGGGAGGTGGAGGGACGGAGAAGTGGAGATGGAGGAAGGGGGCGAAGAGAGTTGAGGGAGCTGAGAAACTCTAAGGTGGGTACCGAAGACGTGTTTGATGAGAACGACGCACGGGGGTGGTGGTGTCGATGGTGTTGATGTTGATGGTGGTGTTGATAGATAAGAAAAGTGGTGATGCAACGTGAGGAGCGAGGGTGGAGGTGGAGGGAGAGGGGGAGAGGGAGAGAGAGGGAGGGAGGGAGGGAGGCGTGCGAGCAACAGCGGGATGCACCGCGCACCCGCACCGCTTGGGGGGGGGGGGGGGGGCGACCGCGGTGCGGGTGCGCAGTGGCCTCGAGAGAGCGCGAGGCAGACGAACCTTTCGGGGTAAAAAACGCAGCACCGTCCTGTTCCTCCCCGCCACGCCACGCCACGCCACAAAGGTGCGCTCGATAACCAAGACGCTGTGCGTGTGCACCTCCATTGCCACAGGGGGGGGGTGCATCCTCCTCACCTCCACAGACACACACACACATCTCCACCACCACTACATCTTTGCGACCCCCGTGCGACGTTTGGGAGAGAGAGAGAGCAGACGAGGGAAGGCCTGATGGGGGGTCTTCATCCCATCCCTCCCTCCCTCCCGTTCACAGACGCATGTGCATGCCCATGGCATGTTCAGCGCATCGTCGAGGTGTGTGTGTGTGTGTGCTTGTGTGTGCGTACGTGTCTGAGCTCTCTTTTTTGTTGTTTTCGGTATGTAGTTCGAGGAGGATGGCATGAAGCCGCGGAGACAGCGCTGTTGCACCTCTTCATCACCGTGCCTTCACCCCGACGAGATGGAGCGGGGGTGAGCGGGCGGGCGGGCAGGAGGGGGGAGGGGGGGAGCGGGGAGGAGGAAAGCGCCTCTCCCCCCTTCCTCCTCCTCCCCCCCCCCCCCCCTCAAGACGGCCAACGTCGCCAGCCCAACCGTATAGACCAGCTTGCTCGTCACACAACTGGTCGACAACAGAGAGAGAGAAACGGACGCCTTCACGTGTCCTGCGAGGGACGGGAGGGGGAGAGAGGGGGGACAGGTGTGTACGCGTGCTCATCAGCATCCTTGTCCGCTATGTACATGTAGCCCTCGGTTACACAGAGAGGGGGGGAGGGGAGGGTGGGTGGAGCTCCAGCGGAGTTCGACCATGGCATGCAGAGACACACACTACACACAACACACACGCTGCGTCGTCAACAATAGACAGCAGAAGGAGAGGCGATGTCCTCTCTTGGGGAAAACGGAAGCTGAAGGGGAGTGATGGGGGGAGGGGGGTGAGAGATGTGCCAGCGGTGGTGCAACGTGACCCGGGGTAAAGCCGGTAGGTGATGGCGCTTGCTATCCGATACCCACTCCCCCCCCCGCCCCCCCCGTTCGCTCCCATGCACACAACGTCTGTCTGTCTGCCTGCCCGCGCCCCATCCGCTTAGTTGGACGCCGAGTTCTGTGTCATGAAGCGGTCGTAGAAGTCGTCCTCCTCCTCCGACTCCACGCCGCCGCCGCCGTCGTCCGCAGCCGCCGCCCCGGTGCCCTGCTTTGCCCCGACCTTGACCATTATGTACACGTGGTAGTGCCCTGTTGGACTGGCCGTGGACGAGCTGATCATCGGCTTCTCCATCAGCTTGTGCTCGACATCGAAGCTGAGCCGCTTGCGCCGGAAGTGGTCCATGCGCGTCTCGGGGGAGCCGTAGGACACGACGAGAAAGCGACCACCGCGCTTCAACAACCGCGACATGTTCTTGTTGAAGGTGTACAGGTTGTGGAAGGAGTTGGCGCCGCCGAGGATGCTGTCCACGAGGCCCTTGTCAAGAACAAAGTCGTAGAGGTAGTCGTGTGGGCACAGCTCGAGCATCAGCTTCTCCACCGGCGTCGTCAGGAGATCAGCGCAGAGCCACTGCATCTCCGTCATCTCCGAGTATCGCCGCTGCATCTGCGCAATGACAGTCGGCGATACATCGACGTTTGTGATCTTCTTGATGTTGAGGTGTTCGTAGAGACTTGCTGAGAGGCGGCTGTTGCCGCAGCCGACGACGAGCACGCGGATCTGCTCTGCCGGCTGCAGTAGGGGGCGCAGAATTGTCTGCAGGTTGTCGTACGTGACGAACCAGTCGAAGGTCGTGTCATTGCTGCGGTAGCGGTCCTCCCAGTACTCGGGGTTGGCATACTTGGACATGATGCGTCCTGTGTGTGTCTTCTTCTTCTTCTCGAAGTGGTTGATGAAGGGGTGCCTGAGTGTGCCGGTGTGTGCCTGTGTGTGTGTGTGTGTGTGTGTGTGTCTGCGCGGGTGTGGCAAAGGCCGTGGCCAGATGCGCCGTCCGGGGTCTGCCAGTGGAACGGGTCGAACTCTGGGTATGCACCCCGGGGGAAGGACGAAGGAGAAAGGACAGTCAATGTCAGCGGTGGTGGTGGGGAGGTGAGGAGGGAATGCGGGTGCACCGCGTGTGTCTGGCCGCTGGACGAGCAAGGGGGGGCGGGGGGGGGGGGGGGGACGCACCCCAGCAGACGCAGCCGTGCCTTCTCCTCTCGTGACCGTGTGCTGCTGGCTGGCTCTTTGAGAGGTGCGCGCCATCACCCCTCCGTCGACTGCGTCACGAAGGAGGAGGGAGGGGAGAGAAGGAGAAAAAACGAGAGGCAGACGCAAGCGCGCAAGTCATGCGTGGAGCGTCCCCTGCATGACCCCGACGCGCCACTGCCCCCTCCCCCCCCCCACCCCAAACACACACATACCACCCTTACGACGCCCATCCACATCGGTGCACACCCATGCAAGCGTGTTCAAGAGGCTTGTTGATGTGCGTGTGTGTGTGTGTGTGGTCACTCCCACGGGTCGGGTTGGTGTCTTTCACACTTTTTTATATTTTCGGAAAAACAAAAAGCGAGAGAGAGAAAGAGAGACGAGACGACGCTGCACACACACACAGACACAGAGACAGAGACACACACGCAGTCTCAGAAAGACCCAAGGCGAGGAACGCTCAGAGAACGGAAAGGAAGGAAGGAAGAAGAGAAAACGAAGACGCAGGAGGGCAGGCAGGCAGGCTGAGCGGGAGAGCGAGCGGGGCGGGCTGGCCGTCGAGGCCCGCACCTCAGTTTTTTTTTTTTTGCGAGAGCCCACGTGCACAAGACAAAAGGCCGACAACGGCACGCGAGGCGCAGAGGAGTGCCATCTACGAGGGAGAGAGAAAAACGGTTTGGGGGAGGCGGAGACGGGGGGAGGGCCGTGGTTGGGTGGCACCCTCCCCTCCCTTGTCAAACCTATCCTGGCGCCACCGCCCCACCTCACCCACGTCCACTCCTACTCAAGGGAGCGATTAGGGCAGGGGAGGAAGGAGGGAGAGAGGAATAGTTCGATGAGCCACACCCACACCCACACACCCATACGCCCACACACACACGAGAGGGAGAGATGGGCTACATGAGAAGCCGCAAGAACTGCCTAGGGCTCTCCCTCTCTCTCTCACTGTGTATCCGTCTGTGTCGATGTGGGGAGGGGAAGCGGCAAAGGTTCTATGAAAGAAAAAGGAAATGCGTGCCGATTCATGCGCATCACGCACGCGCGCCGCAGAGCTTCCCGCAAGGTGCAGACCGCAGCGCATCGGCCCCTTTTCGTTGGTGTTGTTGTTGTCGTTGTTGATGTCGCTGCTGTGGTGCCGGTGGTTGTTGTTACCCCCTGGCTTGCTGCACCGATCAAGGGGAGTTTCTCTGTTTGTCGCTGTCTCTCTGTCTGCGTTCATTGCACACACACACACACACACACACACACACACACACACCGCTGGGGTACCGTTCCACCCCACCCCCCCGACCCCCCACCCCATCCTCCTCCACTCACGCCGTGGTCAGCAGGCGCAGCGCCGACTCCGTCAGCGTCACCTGCACCTCCGCCTCTGCCCCGGGCAGCGGCTGCGCCAGCACAAGCTGCTTCGAGGCGAGCGCGAGAACGTCGACAAAGGTGCGGGCCGCGTCACGGCGACGCAGACCGCGGCAGACATTCCGCAGCGCGCAGCTTGAGCCCACCAGGGCTGACGTCGGCTCCGCCCGGGCAGCCTTCCGACGACCCTGCGCGGCGCGCGCGGCAGAGGCGAGCTCGACACGTATGCGCTCCAGCGTGTGCAACGCACTTGTCGACACGCCTGTGGCCGACGCCGACGCCGACGTGGAGGCCGTGCCATCCACCGCGTCGCCACCCCCGTCCTCCCGACTGCGCTTGTGGCCAGCAAGCGTGGCTGCGGCTGCCTCTGCACCGCCTTCCTCACCGCCCTCCAGCGGCATCCCACCCTCTTCCACATGGGAACCAGCGACATGGGAAGCTCGCGCAGCGGCGGCATCCTCTGCGTCATCGCCACGCCGCGCCGCCGCCGCCGCCGACGCCGCCGCCTGCACGCTCGGCTGCAGCGCCGCAGCGTACGCGAGCCGGAGCGCCGGGCTCAGCATGGCTGAAAGCGGCGCCGCAGTCATCATGCTCGCCGCCGCGGGAGCACCAGCAGAGGTCACCGTCGTGGTGGTGGTGGTGTTGGCATTGCCGTTCACAGCAAACCGGTCCACCTCCTCCTGTGCGTCGTACGGCCCCCGGCGCGGCTCACTGTTGAGGGTGTCACTGTGGTCTGCCATGCACCTCTCGAAGGCCTCACGCGAGAGCGTCGTCGCCGCCAGGTCGCATACATTCACGGGGCGCGGCTTGCGGGTGGGGCGCAGCGGTGCCGAAGTCGCAGCAGCAGCACCAACACCTGCGGCGCCCTCCTCGTCCATGGTTAACATGTCCGGGAGAAGAAAGGGATCAGCGGGCATGAGGCCCCCCATCGCCGCATCGTCCAGAGCGGGGAAGCCCGGCGGCAGGTCGTCCGGCAGCGGCACGCCAATGTCGAGCTCATCGCCGGCCGCCGCCGCCGCCGCGAACGGAATCGCGTTGCCGTCCGCGTCGACCGCCACGCTGCCGCGACCCTTCTCCATGCTGGACAAACTTGACTTGCTCTTGCTCGTGCTAGCGCTGCCGCTGGCCCGCTCCCCAAACGCCATCAGGTCGGCGCGCATCTTCGCAATCTCATCAAAGTCCTGCTGCGTGTTCGGGTGGACGCCGCCCATAGCGGCGGCATCCTCGCCGGCAGCTCCGCTCGGCCCCGCCTGCGAGGTCGGCTGCACCGTGTACCAGGCAGACGCGAGCAGGGCGTCCTCGTTGCCGGCCTCAGCGCCCTCCACCCGGTAGGCACCCCCCAGCAGGTCCGCGATGGCATCGAAGCGACCCTCACGCAGCGCCGCCGCAGCCGCTGCAGCAGCAGCAGCACCAGCCCCGCCGTCATGCTTCCCACTGATGTCCGCGGCGTTCCAGTCGAAAGTGACGGCGTCGACGTCGCTCCCCTTCACGGGCACCACCACCCCGTCTACCGACGTCGTGCGCTGCTGCTGCTGCTGCGCCGCGGCTGCGCTCGCCTTGCTGCCGCTGATGCCAGCGCCGTGCTGTGCCTTGGTCGCCAGGGTCGTGACGCGCAGATAGAGGGTTGCCTCGGTGGCCTCCTTCAGCAAGTGCTTCACCTTCAGCGCGTAGATCCGCACCACGCCGACGAGGAGCTCGCCCGAGGTGCGGAGGGCGATGGGGACGACGGGGCGGACAATGTGGAGAATGGTTTGGCTGAGGTCCACCACCTTGACCTCGTGACGGGTCAGCCGCTTATCCCAGTGGGCGGCGAGCCAGACCTTGGCGAGCGGCCCGCGCTTCGTGAGCACGTAGGTGGAGAAGAACATCACGACAATGGGGAAAGATGTATGTGTCTGTATGTGTGTGTATGTGTCTGTGTCTGTGTGTGTGTCTATGTGTGGGTCTATAAGGTGGTTCGATGGGAGAGATGTCTATACCTGTCTGTATGGTGTCTATCACCTCGGCGGAACGTTCGAGTGGGTGTGTGTACGTGAAGGAGGAGGAGGAGGGAGGGGGCTGAACGTTCTGCGGTATGTCTGTGTGATTGCGTCAGTGCCACGAGGGGAGGGCGCTTTCTTTCTGTGTGTGTGTGTGTGTAAGAAGGGGGAAGAGGCGGGAAGGAGGAGGAGGTGGAGGCGGAGGAGGAGAGAGGGAGATAAAGAAGTTGAGACAACGGTGGAAAAAAAGGGAGCCGTCAATGATGTCGCGCACCCACCGCCCCTCCCCCGGACACAGACACACACACATACAGACACACATGTACACAGTTGTTGCGACGTCGGTCAGTGCACGTAGCGATGGTGCGTCAAGAGGGGAAGAAGGGGAGAGGGAGGGGAGGGGAGGGGGGCGGGGCTGATAAGCCTCAGAGATGCGCACGCACGTACCGAGAACAGGGATGGCGTTGCTGTTGCGCACGGGACACGGCGCGGTGCACACCCAGTAAGGGGGAGGGGAGGGGAGGACGCGCTGAGGATACAGGTCAGTGAAGCAGCACTGGGATGGACAGAGCTTGGACCATCAACGCCAGCACCACAGCTCCTCCTCACCCCACCACCCTTTTTACACGCATGTCCGTCTCTCTTAAGATCACTTGGAAGCCGACTTCATCAGCACCGTTGTGCTACAGCCGTCGTGGGGCCCTCGACCCCTGTCAAAGCGCGGGAGTTGTATACGCGTAAAGAGGGAGGGAGGGAGGCAGACAGGCCGAGGAAAAGACACACACAGAGCTATGTACATGAGCGGTGCCTCCCTCCCCTCTCCTTCCCCTCTATCATTCTCCCCCTCCGTTATCCCGTCCCCTTTGTATACCCCACCTATCCCTCTGTGTGTTGAGGGGGGGGAGGGGAGAGATGGAGAGAGAGGGAGGCGGGGAGGGGGAGGGAGAAGGGAGAAGGAAGAGGTCGGCACGGTCAGGGAGGCCCACGTCCTCCCCCCCCCACCCCCCTCCCGACCTCACCTCACATCACCCAGCCTCTTTCCACGCACATACGCGCCAAGACGACAGGGGTTGGGGACAAGGGAGGGGAGGGGACAAGGGAGGGGACAGGGAGGGGAGGGCGGCAAACTCAGAGAAGGAGAAAGAGCCAACGCGGCTTCTAAGGGGAGGGGAAGAGGGTACATGCAGACGCCATACATCGAGGCCACGACACAACAATGCACACACACACACACACACACCGCAGCGACGCGGCAACCGCGCCGCTTCATCGCACACGCAGGGGTCCGCAACTGTGGCGCACGCACGCACGCACGCACACGTGTAACGGCGGGAGGACTGGGGGGAAAAGACACAACAAGCAGCCGTTCCTGTACGGAACGGTGTGGCATCCAACGGGTTGGAGGCCGTCACACCCGTGCGCACCCCCCAATTCCGAACGCATCACGCCTCCGCCTCCACCTCGTCGCGGCGGGCCTTGGCATCGTACAACGGCTGCAGCTCCGGCCGCGGCTCGAGCATCGGCGGCGGCGGCGTCGGCGGCCGCTGCGGCGCCACCGTCGCACGCGGCAGCGTCTGCGCCGCCCGCCGCTGCAGCGCCTGCGCTGCCGCCAGCACCGACGTTGCGTCTGTCGAGGCAGCCGCCACCTCCTCCAGCGGCACGGCCACGTACGTCGTCGCGGTCGGCGATGACGGCGCGATCCGGGCGAGCTTATCGGAGAGTTGTGCCATGGCAGTGGGGTGCACAGACTGGGCGTAAAGCCACACGGACTCCTCGGCGTTGCCTGTGAGGGGGTTGCACGGCATCGCGGGTACGAGGAGGGCCATGCTGCCGGTGGAGTGGAGCTCCAGCCGCAGCGCCGGCCCCACCGTCTCCACCACCGCACCGTCGACCGAGGCGTCGTCGTTGACGCGGATCGCGGGCAGCCGCGCCTGCTGGTGCTGCGCGTCGGGGCTCGCGCTCTGCAGTGACCTTTCCAGCACCACCATCGCCGGCCCCGCTGCCGCAGCACCTGGCGCCGCGGCCTCAAGCAGGATGAGGAGCCGCGTGACGGCCGGCTTCAGCGCGATGACGTCGGACGGGAGGTGCACGCGCTTGCCGAGCTTGTCCACGAGGATCGGCAATATGGACACCTCGGCCAGGGTGTCTGGCTCCACGTCGTCGTAGCGCACGGTCTGCACCTCGATCCCCTTCAGCTCAATCGCGGCGGCAGCCTGCGACGACGTGGACGTCTCTGAGGGGGCGAGCGCAGCCACCCACCGCAGCAGCGGCGCGAAGTTCGCGATCTTGATGAGGTCCGTCATCGTGTGCCCCACGCACGCCGCCGAGAACTCCATCGGCACCCGCGTCGCCCCGCTGTGCGGCTGCGCGGGCACGGCGAGCTCCACGCGGGGGACCATGCGGGCCGCACCCTTCACCGTTGCCGGCACCCACGACGTCCCGTTCGCCGAGTACGTGCCGGCCTGCTGGAAGGTGCCGCCCTTCACCCCGCAGCGGTGCACAAACACACCGGCGCCCGCGGGGACGTCTTTCTCGAAGTTGCCGATGTATCGCACCGTGCCGGACGCGAGCCGCCACTCGCCCGAGACGAAGTTGTTGTGGTGAAAGGTCCCGACAAAGGCGGACCCGTCCATCAGGTGGTACGTGCCGTGGCCGTGCTTCTCGTCCCGCACCCAGGCCCCGTCGTAGCTGCTGCCGTCGGCGTACACGTAGCGGCCCACCCCGCTGCGCGTGCCGTGCACCCAGCGGCCGAGGTAGCGGGAGCCGTCGGGGTAGATCATGCGACCGTGGCCGTGGCGGAGGTTGCGACTCCACTGCCCACAGTACACCGCGCCGGTCTTGGACCA
Source organism: Tiliacea citrago (assembly GCA_963921375.1). NCBI lineage: Eukaryota > Metazoa > Arthropoda > Insecta > Lepidoptera > Noctuidae > Tiliacea > Tiliacea citrago. Next base: position 992,766 of record CAWUFJ010000003.1, read on the forward strand.
CCAGTACACCCCCTGCCCGTCCCGCCCATTCTCGGCGTACTCGCCCGCGTAGCAGTCGCCGTTCGGAAAGAGGGTCTGGCCCAGCCCCTGCTTCGTCCCGTCCGGCAGCCGCGGCCCAACGTAGACGCCGAGCTCGCCGATCCGCTTCACGAGGCCCACACCGCCGTCGCCCCACTCACCGTGGTAGTCCTCCAGCGTCTCGTAGACGAGCTCCTCCGGCATGGGCTCCGTCTCCTCCTCCTCATCCTCCTCGCCCATGTCATCCTCATCCTCGTCCATGTCGTTGTTCGCCATCGCCCGCTCCGCGAGCCGCTTCGCCTTGGCGTTCTCGCGCTGCTTCTGCCGCTCTGCGACCTCGGCCGCCGTCGGCAGCTCCGCCCGCATCTCGGCCCAGCGGTCGTAGACGACGACCTCAGCCGACTCCCCGTCAAACGCAAAGGCGCCGCGCTTGAGCCGCTTGACGAGGTACTCAACGAGCATGTAGTGGCGGTGCAGCGTGGCCCACTGCAGCAGCGTCTGCCGCGTCACCGGGTCCTTCTCCAGCAGCAGGGTCTGCACCTCCTCCTCCTCCTCCATGTCGTTAAGAAAGCGCATGAGGCGGCCCAGGCGAGGGGCCGAGCGGGAGAGCTTCACGTAGTCGGACGGGCGGCCAGCATGACCGCCAGCACCGCCGCCCTTCACCTCATCGTCCGCCTGGAGGTCGTCTCCGTCGTTGTCCTCCTCCGCCTCCTCGCCGTCGTCGTCCTCGGCGGGACGGCTGTGGGCGGGGTGGATGAACTGCCACAGCTGTGGCAGCTCCACGGCCACCTCGCTGCCTGCGTCCGACATCGTCGTGTGTCGTGTGTGTAGATGGAGTGTGTGTGTGTGTGTGTGTTCAGAGGTGTCTCTGCTGTGCTTTTGTTCTCGGGGAGTGCAGAGGGAGGAGGAAGGTTCTCGTGAGAGTGGGTAAGAGAGACCAGCTGTGGCAGTCTCCGTGTTGCTGGATACCGGAGAGACAGAGAGACAGAAAGAGGGCACCGCTCTGGGGGGATAGTGGCGAGGGGGGAAGGGAAAAGGACGAGAGGGAGAGAGAGGGAGGGACGGAGGGAGGAGAAGGTAGAAGAAAGTGTGGTGGACATTCCGACACCGTGGTATCTACACCGTGTTGTTTGTTGTGCGAAGGTGGGCTCGTAGCTTTCCTTCTGTTGTTGTTGCGGGGGGGAAAGGGGGGAAGGGGGCAGGGGGGCGCCACGGAGGCTGGGGAGCTCCCGGTGGTGGCTGCAGCCACCTCACAGACGCTCCATTCCCCCCCCCCATTGCCCTGACTGCCCACGGCGACGAGGCGGTGGTGAAGGAGAGGAGAGAAGAAAGGGGAAGACGGACGACACACAACGCCAACAACTGTGTGCGTGTGTGAAACGGAGAGAAAGCAGCCGAGATGGTCGCGGTTTTTCTCCTCCGTTGCGTTCTTTTCAGCTTTGTTGCGCGTTTCCCCTGCCTCCCCCCCCCCCTCGAGCACCGTGATGGAGCGGTCGAGGGGGGACGGAGGGGCGGAGGTGGGGACAGGGATGGGGACGGGGACGGGGACGGGGACGACACCCTTGGGGGAGTGAAGAAGCTTTCACATTGACAAACACCGATGCACACACACATACGAGGAGAAAACAAAAAAAAAAGAAAGGAAATGAAGACGACGACGCACGTACTCGACTGAGGAAAGCGTCGTGGAGGGGGAGGGGGAGGAGACGTGGCGATCGCATTGCCGCAGAGGCGAAGAGGGCAGCGTGGTGGGAACTGAAAGAGAGGGACTACATCACATAAGGGAAGCGGTGGGGTCGCACACAGACAGACACACAGAGAGAAAAAGAAGAAGAGGCGTCAGAAATCAAGTGGAAGACTCTGAAACACGTGCACACACACACGCACATGCAGAGGCAGGTCATTTGGGGTGGGGTGGGGTGGGGTGGGCGTGGGCGTGGGGAGAGGGGCGTGGCGTAACAAGCAAGAGAAACACGAGAGAAAGGGGGTGGGGGTGGGTGGGGGTAGGGGAAGGGTGCTGGAGCCGGACGAGTGGCACAGGTCGACCGACTCCAAAAGAAAAGAAGCACATGCACCCCCCCCCCGTAACCACACACACACACACCCTTCTTCTTCTGGCTTTCCCGCCTCATGCTTTGGCCGACGCTCCCCCCCCCTCTCGTACAAAACACCCAAAGCACCGAAATAAAGAAGAAACAAGATCTCTGTGTGCCCATGTCTGTGTGTGTCACTCAGCACTGAAGTCCTGCAGGAGCAAGGCAAGACGCTTACTCCGGCTTCTCAGGGATCTGCCGCGAGTAGTGCATCCGCTCCCGCTTGTCCGCCTCGAAGTCGAAGTGCTCAAGCGGGATCGTCTTGGAGTAGCCCATCGCCTTTGCATCGAGACCCAGCTCCCGCAGCTCGAACTTCAGCACATCATGCACGTCAACGTGCGTGTACGTCTCCTTCTCGGCCTGGTGAAAGACGCTGCGCAGCGGGCGGCGCTTGCGCTCCTTGGCAGGCCGGTGGCCCGTGCTGGCGGACACCCCAAAGTGGTAGCGCTGCGGCAGCTCGATCGGGAACACCTCGCCGCACATCGTCTCCGTGTACGTGCGCACCACGTCCACCTCCTCCGTCGGGTTGCCCTTCGCGTCCTTCGCGTACGTCACCTCGCGCCGCGCGACATCCTCGCGGCGGATGATGACGGTGAGCTTCTTCTTGTAGTAGCGCACGACCAGCTCCAGTGGCTCCTCCGCGGCGGTCCTGGCCTTGGTTGCATCGTCCAGCAAGTGCGCATTCGGGTCGTACGGCTTCGTGCCCTTCTGCCGGAAGTCGTACGTGCAGCGCAGCACGTTCGGCGACTGGCGGAAGTTGTCCCGCGTCGAGTCGAAGTTGTTCACCACCGTGGCACCGGAGTTGGCGGTGTGGTTCGGCAGGTTCAGCAGGAGGTAGATGCTCGTCTTGTGGTGGTGGTGCTCTACGGCGTTGCCTTGCTCATTGTGCTCGGCAAGGTGCGCCTTCTCATCGCCGACGGAGTCGAGAACAATGCCGAAGCCCTTGTTGAAGTCGGAGTACTTGACACCCATGATGCGCGGCTCCCTCTCGGAGTCGTCGACGGACGTGCCGCGCTTGAAGAGGCGCTTGAAGAGCTGCTCGCGCTTCCGCGTCTTCGCCTCACGCCGCTCCGCCGCTGCACGTCGCTCCTCCTTCTCCCTCTCCGTCAAGTCGTCCTCGTCCACCCCGTCAAAGTCGTCGTCGTCCTCGCCGTCGTTCAGCAGAAAGTCCGCGACGCGCCACGGGTTATCGGCGTCGAGCATCTCGTCGCGCAGTTCGGGGGTGATGGACTTGCTGTACTTCACGACGTGCTGGTGGTCGTCACCGATGGGCTGGTCGAGGTACCAGAAGGCCATGCCGTCACCGCCCTGGTAGTTGTTGGCGTCCCCGTTCATGTCCGCCGCCGGCGGGGGTGGGCGAATCGAGAAGCGAAGCCGTGCCTCCCAGTTGTCGTGGTCGAGCGGCGCGGTGTTGAACGCAAAGCCGTGGTCGTCCAGGTCGTTCGTCGTGAGCCGCAGAAACCGCTCGTTCGCCACGGCCGACCCGCCGATCATGAAGTGCGGCACACCCTCCTCCCACCAGTCGTTCACGAGCGGCTCCTGGAAACTGTGCTCGTGCAGCAGCGGGCCGCGCATCACCCCGGCAGGCAGGTCATCGCCGGCCTTTCCCGGCGCCGCACTCGCGGCCGCGGCGGCGCGACCAGGAGTGGCCACGCCGCACACCAGAGCAGCGAGCATCACCACCACCAGCATGGCCGCCGCACGGTGGGTGCGTGCCGCCATGGTCAACTGCTGCAGCAAGCTGACAAAAAGGGGGGGCAGTGGAGATTGAAGAAGTCGCCGCCTCGTCGTGCGCTACGCGGAAAAGAGCGGCGAGGAGAAACGGAAAAGGAAAAAAAAAGCGTGAGTGGTGCTACTGGGAAATGGGAGGACCGCCAACTCACCAATGGTATGAAAGCGGGGGGTGTGGAGGTGTGTGGTTGCTGGGGAGCTGTGCAAGATCACGAAGGCGAAAGAAAGAGCTGTGAACACTGTCGCAGGCCGCAGTCGTGGAGAGGCAGGAATTGTAGAGTGGAGGAGTCAAAGAGATTTCAGAGTCACCTTGAGGAGTGAGCCCATGTCATGGCACGCTGAGCGGGCGGGCTCAACTCCACCGTTGTTGTGTTTTCCGTCGTCGTCGAGCGCGTGAGGAAGGGGGCAGGGCTGAGAGTCTCAGCCACTAAATTGCACACACACACGCGCACACTTGCTCCACTGAGAAAAAGAACAACCTTCACTTCTCCTCTCTTCCTCTCTCTTCTAGCCAGCAAAGTGCACGGGCTCTTGTGGCCGCTACACAGTTCATCTGCTCCCTTTGTTTTTTTTTTCGTTTTGGTTCGTCCGTTAACAGACTGTGGAGTTGGTGGGGCGTCCGTGTGCATCCGTTTTGTTGTTGTCTGTTTCCAAACTGCACCCATACACACCCGCACACAGGCATTCATCCACGCACAGACACACACACACACACAATGCCGCACACACGAGTCGCGTCGAGGCGCGAGTGGGTGTCCGTTCGTTAGCACCCCACCGTGTGTGCCAAATGAGGCTTCGATGGGAAGAGCACAACTGGCAGGCTAGCTTTCTCTTGTATACGCAAAGCCAAGGCAGACACAAGAAGTGAAAGGCAAAAGGAAACGGAGAAAGCACAGCCGCGGAGGGGTGTGTGATTAACGACAGTACCCTACCGGGTAGATAAGTCCACATCTTGCTGTTGGTGGGGTGCCTCCAGGTACTCCTTCGTGCGCATCTCGAACAAGCGCGACACGCAGCGGTCCATCTGAAACGCGCTGTCGTCGTGGTCCATGAGCTTCTTGCCGCTCTCCCGCTCGAACTCCGTCAACTGGTCAAAGCGCTGCTCGTCGGCCGCAAGGCTCTCCGTGGACACTTCCTTCGGTGCCTGCAGCAGCGGCGGCTCCACCGCGGCGTAGACCATCACCTTGCACCTATGGTCGTAGAGAGTGTCGATGAGCAGCAGAAACCGATTTTTTACGTCGCTGTTCTCGTACGAGAACTGCGGCACGCCGTTGATAAAAACGGTGTGGAACGTCTTCGCGATCACATCGTAGTCCGCCGTCGACTTCTCGCCGCCGCAGAGCTCAAAAAAGTGGAAGTAGCAGACACCGCCGCACGAGCGCGGCACATTCACGTCGCGCCCAAACACCTCCAGCCTCCGCTCCTTCGCCGGCATCCCCTTGCACATCTCAAGAAACAGCTTGTCGAATTTGGCCTCGTTTTCGGCGCTCATCGGGGTGAGGTAAGTGTCCGCCTGGTGACCCAGAAGCCGGTGGTCCACGTTGCTCTTCATGTGGTGAATGAGGCACTGCTTCTTGACGAGTTCGATAAAGGGCAGAAAGCCGCCGCGGTTCAGCCCGCCTTTGTACAGGTCATCCGGTGGGCGGTTCGACGTGAAGATGACAACGAGGCCGATCTTGTAGAAGGAGTGAAAGAGACGCTTCAGAATCATAGCGTGCGCCACATCGGACACAGCCACCTCATCGAAGCACAGCAGCTCCACGTCGCTGATCATGCGCTGCGCGACCTCGTCGAAGAGGTTGATCTCGGCATCCGGGGTGCGGCGGCGGTCGTCGCTCGTGTTGTAGCTCATCATGTTTTTGCGGTTGGCCGGGTCCTGGATCTCCTCCTTCGACTTGAATCGAATGGAATTCGAGGTCTTCTGGACGTCGAGCATGAACTGGTGGAAGTGAAGGCGCCGCTTGCGAATTTCGGTTGGCGCGTTTTCGTACAGCAGGTCCATCAGCATCGTCTTACCGCACCCCACGCCTCCCCATACGTAAAGCCCCTTCACGTGCGAAAGAGGGTGGTACACGACGTTGTCGTCCGTGTTCAGAGCCTGCTCTACCTTTTTCTCCTGCTCGCGGCGGAGGAAGAACGACGGCACGATGCCCAGGCGGTTAGGCGGGCGGAGCTCAACCTGCCGCTTCGGCACTGCAATTCGCTTGCTCTCCTTGGTGTACTTGAGAAGGTCATCGTAGAGTCGGTCAAAAACAGGCAAGGCGCTCACCTGGTTCTGGTCGTTCGAAATATCGCCGCGCGCGACAAGCTGTCGGTAGGCGTCCGACGGGCGCAATGAGAACAGCAGCGAAGCTCGTCGAAACATCACAGCTCCAGCACCACAAGTGCCAAATACTAATGAAACGAGGTAGTCTGTAAAAAAAAAAAAGCGTCTGATGGCGCACTAGCGCAGCAGTTCTGTGGGTGGAAAAGCCTGCGTTCGTCAACAAACAAATGGCAGTGTTCCTATGAATTTGGAATGCAGCAAGGTGACGAAGCGATTCAGAATGGCGTCCAAGTGGAGATTGCGGGTCATCACCTTCGCCCGCGACAAAGGGCGGAAAGGCGTGCCCGGGAAATAGACGGTAAACACGTTTAGTTTTTTGTCTGTGTGCAGTACAACGCAGAAGGAAAAAGTCCAAGCGACTCGGAGAAGCTGAGTTGAAAGGATATCTGTGTTGAGGGTCAGTTTGTTTTTCTTTTTTTTTCGGTTGTTGAGAAAACGCAAGGAATAGGCTGAAGAGCTGGAGAAGGAGGTCGTGAACGATACAATGTCTATGGCCGCCCCACTCCCCGGGAAAGCGGAAAACGAAATCGGCAGGCATCATGAGTGTCTCTTCACACTCTTTTGAAACAAAAAACACCGCAGCAAATGATAATGGGGTTGGCACCAAGCGTCTCCCTCGTCACACAACACGCGTCGCGCAGCGAGGCAGTGAAAGCGAAAAAGCGCCGGCGTTTTCGAGCACCCATAGGGAGGCATAGTCAGCTTGAGGAGAAAAATGACCATTTCAAGAAGAATGTGGCTCCTCCCCGCTATAGGCCGCGTAGTCTGACGCGACGCGGCGTGCAGCCTTCAAGAACACGTCCCTGGTTATTTCTGCCATGTTCTCGCTCTCGTACATGTCCAGGATAGTCGAGAGCGGAATCTCAGCGTTAAGGGTAGAGACGCTAATCTCGGCCGGGTCAGAAATAGCCGGCACCTTCTCGCCGTTCTCTGTAAAGAGCTTGATCCCCTCGAGGGTGGCTTGGTAGCGACGGTGCTCAATCCATGCCCGTCGCGCGTACGCTTCCAGGAAGCAGCGGCTGTAGTGCTCCTGGAAGCACTTGGCCATCCATGACCCGTCTGCGGTCAGGCGCTCGTCATAGTAGTGCTGCCGCTGGAGACGGAATTTCTCGGTGTCGGCACGGATCTTTGCCGCGTGGCGCACCGAGCGCGCCTCGAGCAGATCCTCGTAAAAACTCTTCCGTCGCTTGGTGAAGTAGCGGATCTCATCCTGCACACACTTCTCGTAAAAGCAGGTGCGCTGCACGACGTAGGTGCGGATGTCCTGGTCAGACAGATCGTTGCCAATTCCAGCGGCGTCGCCGAAGTCGCGGAGCACTTCGTCCATTTCCATCCCCTGCATAATTTCGGCTATGTTCATGCCCAGGTTCTTTGCAGTTGGCTCACTAGCAGCGGCTGCCTTCGCGTCTTTCTTGTGTCGTCCACGGTATGCTAGGAGCGCGTTGTGGTACTTTTCGACGTCTGAGTGGAGCCGGGTCTCGTACTCTGTCTCGCGCGCTTTTGTGAACTGAATGACGTCGTTGTTCAGCTCGTTTTTGTACTTCTCCGCCTCCACGCGTTGAATCTCGTCGTGGATCTCTTTCTGTTCGCGACGAAACTCCTCCGTTTCCTCGTTGAGGCGCTGCGTGTAGTGGATGCGCCGCTTCACCACGTAGTTCTCAACCTCGACTTGCTGTTCTTGCAGCAGGCGGCCCTCGTACGCACTGTTGACGGACTCAAAAAAGCTTCCGGTAGCACGAAGCACACCACCGTCCGGGTCCGCGGCGCTCTTGTCCGAGCCGAACAGGAAGTGCTGCTGGCCAGCAGAGACGGAATTCAGCAGCTCTTTGAGGATGTTCTGTGGAAGTACGTGCGCCTTGCCCTCCTCGTCGCCGGAATCCGTGGAGGGGGAATGAAAAAAAGCGGCCGACTGCTCCGACGCATGTTTCTCTATGGTGTGAGGGTTTGGGGCCTCAGGCGCTTGTGCGCTGGTGTTTTTCTCGTTTTTGCCTGTGCGAGAGAGCAGCGCGCTCGTCTTTGTCGCAAGACGCGGAGCTGCAAGCCGCGCAGTGCGAAGCATGACTGTGTATGTGTTTTATTTTTTCTTGTTGTTTGGTGGAAAGAGAAGTGAGGAGCAACGAGGTCGCCGCAAGTATTGTGAGGGCAACGTGCGTGGTGGAAGGTGCGCCAAACAAACAAATGTGACAGCGGATGGCGAGACGAGGGAGAGGTGAAGAGGGACAGCAGAAAGGGGCATTAACAAGCGGCGGTTGGTAGTGGCGTTTTCTTCGCTTTTTTGTTTTGTTTTGTGCGCGTGTGTTTCCGTGCAGGTCGAAGCCGAGTTCACGCAGCATTCCTACGCTTGGTTCCGAGCAAACCAATCAAACGAGACAAGTTGAAGTCAAGTGTCATTGGGGAGCTGGTTGCTTCGCGTACTTTTTTTCTTCTTTTCGTCCTCGCTGCTCTACGTCCCCCGACCCTGCCCCCCCCCCCCACCGTTCCACAAAGTTCCCTTGCGGTTCCCCGGTAGTACTCTTGCCGGCGACGAAACCGAGTGAGCGTGACCTACCTCCGTCTCCTTCGCTTCCCCCAATGCCCCCCCCCCACTCTCGTTGTCACCTCCCCGCCTCGTGCGCAACCGCTGCTGAGAAAATAACGAAGAGGAGCCCCTTCTCACAGGACTCACTTGTTTGAACGTCAAAAAAAAGTGTCCAGACCGCCTCCGGTGCGAGTTCACGATAAAGAACCGTCACGTTGCCGTGAAGCCTCGGTTAACAAAAGACACGACTCGTAAAGTCTGCACCACTGAGAGCTCACTCCCATGCTCTCCTTGCGACATCGATCCTGCTCCACTCTCTCTCTCTTTCTTCGCGACCACGTTTCACTCCCCTCTCTCTCTCACATGCACCCACAACCCTACGCAGCAGAGTGCACAGTTGCGACCGTGACACGCGAACATGCTCCGCCGCGGGCGCGTTCTCCTCCAGCAGTACGGGGTCCAGGGCGCCCCGTACCCCATCAACTCCGGATCACAAGACTTCGCGGCGACCGGCGGAGCTGCGTCGCGGATGATGATGCAGCGCTCTCAAAAAATGCTGCTCGACCCGGCCTCCTTTGTCGAGCGTCCGCCTCGCAACACCGTTCTAAACATCGTTCCGCAGGGGCACGAGTACGTCGTGGAACGCCTCGGCCGCTACCACCGCACGCTCGACTCCGGGTGGTGGGTCGTCATCCCAATCGTTGACAAGATCCGCTACAACTACAACGTGAAGGAACAGGGCATTGAAATTCCCAACCAGTCCGCCATCACTTCGGACAACGTCATGGTCGAGATTGACGGTGTACTCTTCCTCAAAATCGTGGACTCCTGCAAAGCCAGCTATAACATCGAGAACCCCGTCTTCAACCTCATCAACCTGGCGCAAACGACGATGCGCAGCGAGATTGGCCGCATGTCGCTCGACAGCCTCTTCAGGGAGCGCGCAAGCCTCAACCAGAGCATCGTCGAGGTCCTGCGTCGCGAGGCCAACGAGTGGGGCATCGAGTGCAAGCGGTACGAAATCCGTGACATCTTGGTCAGCGAGCTCGTGCGCCGCTCGATGGATCTGCAGGCCGAGGCTGAGCGCAAGAAGCGTAAGCTCGTTCTGGAGAGTGAGGGCGAGTCCACCGCGACGGTCAACCGCGCGAAAGGTATGAAGGTGGCCCAGCAGTACGTCGCTGACGCGGAGAAGTACACCGCCGAGCGGCGTGCCGAGGGCGCAGCAGCAGCCATTCGCGTCAAGGCCACAGCCGTCTCCGAAAATATCTCCATTGTCTCGGACGCCCTCGAGAAGGCAAAGCACGGCAACGAGGCCATCTCGCTCCGCGTCGCGGAGAGCTACATCGAGAAGTTTGGTGAGCTAGCAAAGGAATCGAACACGGTGGTCATGTCGCAGCCAGTGAGTGACCCCGCCACGTTTGCGACACAGGCACTCTCCGTATACAACACGATCGCCAACTCTGCAGCGAGGGGCGCCGCGCATCCCGGAAAGTAGCTCGCACGCCGTTGACTCTCGTTCTGGCTCTATGGCGGGTTGGCTGAGTGACTCGCCCCTAGCTGTTCATTTTTTTCTCTGCCCTTTAGTGCGTGCTCGTCGCACTTTAACCCTCACAGTGGTTGCTTTCCTAGGGGCGTGTGTACCTCGTGATTCACCTGTCGTAGCGTCAAATCAGGTCAAGACTCGTTTCAATAAAATCGCGTTCTCGCCGTGCATTCTGAGGCGACACGGTATGTGGCTTTACCTCGCGTGGGCGGCACACACACATCACCACTTCTCTTCCTCTGCCCCACCGTGTGGCTGGAGTCCCTTCTGCTACATGTTTCACAATTGAAGTGCATCTGACCGCTTCCAGCGGCGCACACGCAAGGAAATCAGCCATGTACGCAGCAACAACAGCTTGCAGCAGCACCATCTCCTGATTCCTCCCATCAAAACCGCTCTCCTCCTCTCTCGTCACAATGGATGTCTGCTCTTCTTTTTTTTTTCGCACTCAACTCTACCCACTCGGAACCTTCACATGCACCAGGTCTGGTCAAGCCCTGTCCTTCTCTCTTTTCTCTCTCAAAAAAAAAACTCTCTCCGAACGCGAACGTCAAACGATGCGGGGTACTCTCGTCCAGCTGTCCGCGCGCCGTTGCGGCGCCTTCTCGGCGAGCCTCGCCCTTCGGGCAGACTCCCAACAGGTGCGTGCTGCTGATGCCGCGCAGCGTGTCGAGCTTGAGGCTTTCGCGAAGCACTACGAGATGAAGGCCATGGCCGACCACCCGCGATCCTCGTTCGAGTACAAGAGCAGCGCCAAGGGTGCCGAGGTGGGTGCGCGTAACGAGGCGGCCTTCATGGACTACGAGGCCTTCACGCCGCGCACCGTCGCGGGCCGCCTTGCGATGCCGGGCAACATCAACCTACTGACGGTGTCACCGCTGTACTGTGCCCTGCTCTGCATTGCCTCCGCCGCGTGGGGTGTCTTCTACTGGGACCTTTACTGCCGCAAGAACTACGAGACCGTCCTGATCGCTAGGCCGAAGGGCATGGAGTAAGTCATTTGAGCTGCGAGCCGTGACCTCCTCTTCCTCTCCGCGTCCGATGCACCTCACCTCGCCTTTGTCACAAATAGCTCTGCCCACCACCTGAGCAGCATTAGCACTTAGCTTGTTTCCTTTGTTTTAGAAACGCGCACGTTTAGTGAAATCGAGCACGCCAGCGACGTTTCTTGTGCTCCCCCTCTCAGCGTCTCGGACTTCTTTCAGACACTGCCCACTACGCGCTCCAAAACAGAATGGAGAACCACTGGCGGTCCCGCCGCCACCGCTCTCTGCCGGCACATCTCTTGTTTTCTTTCCAAGTCAATCTAGGTCGCGCCACCAGTCTGTAGTGAGTGATGGCGGTGTCTCGTAGTCGAGAATGCAGCGGTGAAGCACGTCGACGGCTTTGCACAGCTTTACGTCGCGCTGTCTCTGAGAAGTCGCTTTTTGCCCAGGTGAAGTAGCCAACGAAAACAGAGGTTTTCAAGTCGCTCAACGACAGCGCGTCAGCTTCACTTTTGCAACCCTAAGCACTTGTGGGCGTGTGTGTGCATGCTACCTTCCCACTCAAATCTACCCTCCTTTTTTTTTCCTGTATCCCTCTCTCGCTTTGCTTCTCTCTATCACTCTCCAACTCCTTTCACATAGCGGATTGACCTTGGGTGGCCTCCCTTGTAGTGACCTCGCCTCTTCATTTGCTTACTCGAAGAACCAGCTGCCACATGGCGACCTCGTCATTTGGCAGGACCTCGCGTGCGGAGCGACTGGAGGCATTTCTCCGATCGCAGGACATCCCTGCCTCCTTCTATACCAACAGCAGCACCGACGACAAGGTGCTGGCAGTCGCCGAGCAGTTCGACGTTCTCTACCACAAGTACTTTCCCGACCGCAAGCCACTCTTCCTGTC